>BPLQ01006841.1:2025882-2625882 GCA_021605075.1 Caerostris darwini | reverse complement strand
TTTAAATCATGTAACGCATACTTTACTTACTTTAGAACTTTTGAAAATTAAAATAGTATCTCCAAACAATTTTTAAAAAATAAACCAATGCCAATTATAAATGCACTTTGCTCAATTAATATACTATATTTTCATAGTACTGTCCATCTTTTCCTTTCCACTGTTTGAAAGCCAAAATACACTTGAAATATTACTTTTTATCATTAGTTAAACAGGGAGAATTTATTGTCGATTGACATTTGTTGATATTGCAAAATTGCAAAAATGTTCATATTTTGTTAAGATGTTGTTAAAGAAAAGATACATTGAGATCCTAATATTTTTTCATAAATTTGACCTGAAATATAAAATTCTTGTAATACATTTTTTTCTTAATGATCCGATTATATATTGCTACGCCATTAATTTTTAATGGACTATCCATGAATTATTTCTAATAATATTGCATTTTATCACAATTACTAAACAACTGAATATAACAAAATAGGTAAGATAGTAAAATTTCTCGATCAGCTGATATAATATATATATGCTCTAAAAGACAATTACTGAATCCAATCGTTATTCGCTAACAACTGTTGTATATATATATATATATATATACTAGGTTTGTGAATTAATTTTGTAGGACTTACAATAGATGGCATAACTTATGCTATATCGCATCACACACTTCTCTAACAATATTCATATCAAAGCTCTATCCTTAGCCTTTACTTTTTATTCTGTTTCCTCTTGCTGAAGTGTAAACAACATTTATTTTCAGCTCCGAATATGTTGAATTATGATCCAACAAAACACCATTTGCGAAAAATTTTATTTTTTCTGTTTAATTCAAAGAAAAGTACCATTGAAAGCCCTCGACTGCTGTTGGAAACTTACTGTGAGCATACTCCATTGATAAAAACATGTTAGTATTAGTTTCGACGTTTATAAGTGGAGATTTCGATACAAGTGACAAAGAACGCCCTGGTCATCCGAAAAAGTTCGAAGATGATGATTTAAAAGCATTACTCGACCGAGATTCATGCTGAATCGCTGAATGTTACTTACACAACAGTTTCCAAATGTATAAATATACTCGGTATAATTAAAAAGAAAGGAAATACGTATAGAAGCCGAGAGATGTCGAACTGCTGTTTTTCACGTGTAAACAACTTCTTCAAGTAAACAGAAAAAAAAGGGGAGGGGGACTTATATCGTATTCCTACCAGCGATGAAACATGGTTATGCTACGAAAATCCGAAACGTAGAAAGCGTGGAGTTTGCCTAGTCATGCATCAACATCGACGGCATCTCTATTTTAGTGGTACCAGCTTGTTGTTGCGTACTATGAGCTGTTTCAACTGAATGAAACCAAATACAATTGATGCGTTTGAGCCGGGGATGGAAGAAAAAAAATGCACCAGATATTGCACTATCGGGTTACTACTTGTTCCGATCCATGGAACAAGGCGTGGTTAAGCAGCGTTTCTAATCTTACGAAGATACAAAAATTTGGATCGATTGGGAGTATAGCTTCAAAAGATGAGTTGTTCCTTGGAAGCGGTATGCTGCCAGAAAGATTGGAAAAAGTAGTTGGCTAGCGATTGACAATACTTTAGAAATAATAATGTGCACAATTTTTCACAAAAAGCCTTGAATTTACAAAAAAATCCTACAAAATTAATTCACAGTCCTAGTATGTATATATGTGTGTGTGTTTGTGTGTAAATAACTACAATGGTTCTCAGACATAGGTGTGTTTGAAAAGCGACAACAAATATACTGAAGCAGGATAGGAGGCGTATGAAGTATTTCTAACTAATAAAAATTAAATACTTCAAGTATTCAAAAAATAATACCAAAGGACTCTTTTTCTGAACACAAATTTATATTATGAAGAACTATAAAATTATTAATATGTCTTTTTATAAAGAGTTCCTAACTATGTATAAAAATATTAAAAATCCCGATCTCTTTCACTGTAATGTATGGCAGTGGTTTCTTTTATTTGATCATATTGAAATCCTAAATCAAATTTCAGTCTTTCTTAAAATGCCAAAGAAAACATTTGGATTATACATATGACAAAAAAAAAACATTCTAAAAAGGACGATACTTGTTTCAATGATAAGCTATCTCATTAAGATATTTAATCACTTTTGTAGTTGAAAAATAAATATTGGTAGCTCATTATCATTGTATAATGAATCAATTGTTTTAAAATGCAACCAATTACAATATTCTGAATATATTATTTTGAATTTAAAAAAAATACCCTACTATTCATAAATTAAACTGAAAAAATATATAAGTTACTAAGATATTAAATGAAGACAATAGCTCAAAGGGGACGAGAAAAACTTTACTTGTTAAGAGGTAAGTGAAAGTAAAAAGTTTGATTTAAATCATCTGAGGCTCTGTGATAAATTATTTAGTTCTGCTTGGCTTTTTAAGAAGTATATACAATATTTAGCACACATATAGCATAATGTTTTATAAAGTAAAATAGAATTTATCAATTTTTATGCATCATTTGCAATTATAAAAATGTAATGAGTTATTTTAAGATTTCTATAATGAAAAGCAAAATTGATCTTTCGAAATCTAGTACTCAAGAAAAATCTGTCTCAACCTGACAACAAGAATACAGGCCTAATTTTTTTATTTTAATTACACGGAAAATGCTTTGTGATAATTAGAGCAAAAAAATTTTGAAAAAGAAATATCGGATGTCACATTAGAACCTTTAACATTAATTGTAAGTTTTTCATTGTGGATTAAAGAAAAAAAAATATTTTATTCTGTAAGCTTCACTTTAATTTAATTATGTCCCATATATTGTTTATAGGGTGGTGGTGGTTATTTTTGGTTTTTATTTTTAGGTAAAATTATGCATTATAAGGAAAAGTATAAGCAAGCATACAAAATTTTATTATTCTTATAAAAAATTAGACACAGAAAAATGAAGGTGTCATAAGCTCTACTCTCACTTACTTATCGAATGCAATGCTTTAGGAAATATATAGTTTAGACTTTCGCTACCTTGAGTAATTTAGCGGAAAATACCTGTTGACTACTAATAAAACAAAAGTTTATAAGCCCAAAAGACAGGTCGTTTCCAGAAATGAATCGCGATTCAATTTGGGTTCTGATGACAATCGTACTTGTACTTGGACATGGTGCCTGGTTTTCTTGGAGTGGCATACCTCACTTACACCAAGTGTAATGGTTCGAAATGCGACTGATTAAAACTAGTAAGGATCCATGGTAGTCACGGCAGTCGCGCTGTACATTAGTGATGTTCTTCATTCAAAGATGTTGCCTCTCATTATTATCGCAGCAAATCTCGTAGGAGATATTTTCCATTCGTATAATGCTCGGACATACAGAAAGAGCGTCATAGGAATGTAATATTTGCATTCAAGCAAGAGGCATTCAACAAGGTACTAGACCCTGCATTTTTTTGTGTGATTTCCTACAATAAATGATCTTTTTGCTTTCATTTTGTAATCATTTACTTAAATACACGTTACAAATACAGATGCAGAATTTCAATCGATTTTGACGATTATTTCTTGGTGGTTTAATTTTTATAATAATGAGTGTATTTTTATATAATTAGAATTTAAAAATATAAATTATGCACATTAAAATGATTAACTAAAACCTCAATGTTCTTAAGAAATTGACGTTTTTATGTTTGGTTTTATTAATAACTGATTGGACAGTCCTGATATAATGCTTAGTTTTTTTTAATTAATTTTTAAGATTTTCTATTTATAAAAATATTATCAGATATTTCATAAATTCTATAAGTTCATTTTTCTGTGTCTACATGAAGACAGTCTGTCTCTATCATGCAAGAAGAATGCTGTCCTAATGCTTATTGATTTTACTTACATGAAAATGCTTCTGAAACGTTGGGAGAAGGATAATTTTAATGAAGTAACTCAGCAAGTCACAATAAAACCTTTGTCACACGTGCTTTGTTAGAGCACAAAAAATAATATTCTATTCTTTAAGCTTCACTTTAATTTGACAATTTCCCAGATTATCTTACTAAGATTTTTTTTAGCTGAAATATTGGTGTGTAAGAAAAAATATTAAGCCAGCATAAATAAGATTACTTATCCTCATAAGCACAAGGCGAATGAAGGTGTCGTAAGGCTAATCGATTTTCATTGTAAATTTTCCCAAGTGAATTAGTGTCACGCGCATTCCTTTTTAATTCTCTCACAGGCATAATAACATGTCATCAACTTGAACTTCTTGATAAAATTCGATTGATGCTTTCACTTTTATTTATTTAAGCATTCGAATTCTTTCAGAATTTAGGATTTAACTTAAAATGTTTAAGATAATAAATTTTCTACACAATAGAATTAAGTGTATTTGTTATCCACTATTGCCCTGTAAATTGTTATTTGAAATTCTCCCCCAAAAGGTTTTTTTAAATATTTCAAGACTTAGCATAAAATTATAATTTTTTCTTATATTAATACTTTCGAGATTCATAAAATGTTTCATGTCTTTATGTATTACATTTTTTAAAGAAGGAATGGTGGTTATATAATTTTAAATGAACTGGATAAATTTTTGGATTTTAGTATAAGTTCATGTTAAATAATTGCTACTATGAATGGTTATTATTTATGTTAAAACTGTTAAGTTCAAGCAAAAATAAAATAATTACTAATTTTTAACATATAATATTTATAGAAATTTTTTTTATATAATTTATAAACATGGATTTAAAAAAATAAATTTTTTTTTTGTTTAATTGAGGAATAATTTGAAATATATGACATATCTGTTTTTAATTATATTTGAAAAATTTTCTCATATATTTAAAGAATAAGTTTATGAAATTAAATATTTATCAGTACCAAAAAAGTATAATTTCATTTCTCAATATTGAACTTCTGAAGATCTTTTTTATCTTCTCTTTGTCAATTTATAAGTGAAAATGCTAATTTACTGAACCATAGGTAGTCATAATTAGAAAACAAAATATTAAATTCTTATAATCTAAATCACTAAACAAAAAATAATTAAAATATTTTTTATGTAAGCATATTACTTCACCAAAAATATGAAAGATGAATTTCCTTGTGAATTAATATAATATAAATATGTTAAATATCAGTAATTGATTATCTTATATGTAAAACTTTAATGCACCTAATTCTTTAAAATGGTGCAAAACATTTTAGTAGATATCCTTCGTTATCGTAATAATTCAGAATTATTTATAATTAAAGGTATCTTGGTATTCCACAATATAATTACTAATTAAGTTATCTAATACGACTTAGAAGTTTATAAAGATTTTTAAGTATTTATGTTAATCATAATTGTAAATTATTTAGGATTATTCAACAAGTAATTCCTTTTAATACATATCTAAATTCAGGAAAATTTACCAAATTAATCATTAAGTTTCGCTCGTAGTTTGAATCAAAGCATTGATTTTTAAGCCAGAATGCTTTAAAGCAAACAACAACTATTTCTCTTATATCCATCCATTGGATTAAAGCGTATATTAAAGATTAGGATGACTTTATAACTTAAACTTCAAATCATTTTAGATTATACATACAATTTCATATTCCTATTAGAGGTTCGTGTTGCCTCATCTAAGAATTCCTGTCAAGACGTTAGTTGGTACTATTTTCATTTACATGCAAATGAGACAGCACTTCATGATGTATAGAATACTTTCAGAATGTTGACTTCGGTATAAAAGCTAAAGGCCATCAACCAGCCTCGTGTAGTAAGTAAACATAAGGAAATTGATTAAATTCACTTCACTATAGTTGAATTTATCTTTGGTGAAAGATAAAATCAGTAGGAAAATAACATCATCTTAAACCTTGCAACGGAATTGAGCAACGTTTTATTAAATATTATAAAAATAAGAGTTCATAAAAGATTAAATGCATATATATTAAAGTAAGAAGAAATACTAAGATTTAATTCAGAAGTAATTTCTTGAAAACGTGAATTGGGTAACTCTGTAGGAATACAATCTTCTCGTCAATTTATATTAAAAAGTAAAATAATTATAAAAGATTAATTAAAATTGATGGAAGATATATTAAAAATCTTTCATAAAGATATTAATAAATATCAATAAAATTAACATTTAAAGTGGCAAAATTACCTGGGATAAATTTGTCAAAACTTATGATATGCGAATCAAGGAAATTGAACAATTAAGCAATTATTAGTTAATATTTAATTTGTTTATTTCTGTTGAATAGTTAATATTATTTTATAAGTTATAAAGGAATTAAATAAACTATGTTCATGAGATTAGTTAGTTATTGCTTTAAAATGAGGACATATAAGCAGGCTTAGTATGGATTGAGTTATAAGAGTTCATCAAGAACTAATGCATGCATCAAGGTAATTAATATTTCGACAATTTGTTTATACTAATACTATAACTTGCATCACAATAGTCTATGTTTGGATTACACTTATTTCCATACATGGGTTAATTTAATGCAGCTAGTTTGTTAAACTAACTAATATATTAGAACCATCTACGATTATGATAATATTACGAGGATATTGACTCAATATATGCCTACCAAATTTCCATTGCAAAATTCAGTGAAATTAATACCCTGCTAATACAGATTTGGAGATCTAGATAGGTTGAGATTTATACTACAACTATTTAACTAAGATCTCATGCAATTTTGAAGAATTGTGACAAAAAAAAGGGGAATTTAAATGCTAATATATTAATGCTTAACATTCTATATGCGTTAGATAGACCTATAAATCAATGCATTTTCAGTATAGCAAGAAAGAATTATTACTTTTCTCGTGGTTAACAAAATAGAAATTTTCTGACGAAGAATTACTTACAAAAATCTTTGATAGCTAAATGTTCAGAAAAAATTTCGTATGCATATGAAATTTAAAATTTTTTTCTAAAGCCTATAAAACTAGCCATATTGCACAAATTTCTGCATCAAAAGCTGAATTATGCTGACGTCAAAACATTTAACCTGGAAGAGGAAAGAATGCTACATCTATCATGGAGAGTTTGTGTTTCTTAACAAATGCAAAATCATTAGTCTAATTATAGTGTAAAATAACGGGTTGTAGCTTGTTATAATCTACAAAAAAAGTCTTCAATTTGTATATAATTCTCCATGTTATGCTGAAAATTAAGAAATTATGAACAGGTACTGAAGAGGACGCAATTCATTATTTGAAAAGTAGCAACCAACGGAAACCACTTATCATTGTAATTTCTCTTTTTTAAAATGCAAAAGAGAAAATACTATGAAGTTTCATGGAGCAATGTCAAACTGATTTAGGTTACTCTATATTTTTTGAACTATGGGAATGTTTATCGATACTAAATTGATGTTTTAGAATTTTATGTGTGATGTTAGTAACTCTGTACAACACAAGCAACTTCTCTATTACACAACTTGAAAAAATTCAATAGTACACATTTATTAGAATGATTTATTTTCATTGATAATACTCAACAGGCATGAACCCGAATGCTGAACTAGTTACCGATGAGAAAAAATAACATTGAATACGACATTTGGTAAATATAATATATACAGCGTCTTAAACATACGGGATCCTGGTATTCCTCTCAATCCTCTATTGCCTAGCGACCTCCTCCAAATCTCAATGGGTTTGGAGACCTTCACCAAATCAACAAGACCTTTCCGCTCGGCACTCCAACCAATTCTGCATCACTTTCTCTGTGTCTCAGCACACTTGCCCTGTGTCTTTCCTTGTTCTGCTGTCACTTTTATTTTTGACTTTTCTTGTTTCGCCAACGTCTGCCTGTTTCAAGTCGAAATATTCACCTGTGCTGTACGTTTTAGCTCGGCTTTCTAACTGGTGACATACAATATTAGTATTATTGCGAATTCTTTGACAATAAATGGTATTAAGAATTATAACATAGAAAAGAAATTATGCAGGAGTTATGAGGTCACCTTCTGATGATAGAGGTAATCTTTTTAAAGCATGCAAGTTATGGGACTAGGTTTTAGATTTTAAGTTAGCTTTTGAGAATTTTAAATATTTATCCGATTGTTAATCGAAATATTATAACGCTCTTTTTTAGAATAGGCTAGGTATTCACTTAATTTTAATCCAAAAAAGAATATTTTACTATATTCTAATCAATATTTGCTTCATAATTAATTATCTGTATCATTTTTCTATTTTTGGATTTCTTAATTTTTTATATTTTCAAATTATGAAGTATTGTTATGAAGTTATTTTTTAAAATTAATAAGAATTCTTCTAACATGTTACAACAATAACATCTTTGAGGATAAATTACCTTAATAAATGTCGGGCTTTAATTTATTTTTATAATTCAAGTTAAATATTGATGTAAGGAATGACGATAATAACAAAAGAACCAGTAAGTTAAGCAAATAAAGTGACATAGAAATCTAAATAAATTTTAACAAAGCGAGTAATTTACCAATTATAATCACTTAACACCTGCAATAATCACTTAATTTACAGAATTGCTTGCGAGTTACTATAAGAGAATTACTTTAGGTATTTAATTTTGTTTCTCCATTACATCAAATCATAACAGAAATGCAATTGCTTCTCAGCTGTCTCGGAAATTCAATTTGCCACAGCTACATAAGCGATGACTATTTCAGTTCTCCTCACTCCTGCACACAGGGAATTCCATTTAGCATGATGCAGAGTATATCGACTTAGGACCAGAGACTGGTGGGGAACCATTCTTTCCAGTTCAACCTAACGATTTATTATTCATAATGAGAAAACCAGAGACCCCTATTTGTCCACCAATGTCGGATAATGAGACCTATATGCTTTTCTCGGCGACTCTGGGAATTACTGTGTGATATAGATATTTTAGCCCTATGTTCTCCTATATGTGCAGATGACCTAAATTTCATTTTAATAAACGACAGATCATTTCCGTTTAGGCCCTTATTTGGTTGATAATTTATTGAAAATTAGGATATTCTCTGAATATATTGACAACTAAATTTCCAGACCGAAACCTGAAGATCATGTCTGGGGCACTCTTGGGCTGAAAATTATAATTCGCCTTTCATCTCCCTCACCCGTCCAGGGCATGAAAACAACGTTGCTGGAGAAGTTGATTTGACTTCCCCAGGGTCTAATTTCCTGTATGAATTTACGTTGTGGCAGCTGTATAACTATATGAAGGGAACAATAAAGCCATTAATCAATTTTTGTATTTGATATTGTAAGATCGATTTTAGAACTTCTATCGCTCAGGAGTTTTACACACGATAATGAGTGTGTACAATAATTGTTTTATGGTTATTTTTTGTACTATATCCTCTGTGTATCTATCTCTATCTATCATGTTTGTACTTAATTTCATTAAAATATATTCATTAATTCTGTAGATAATTAATCAAAACTGATAACTCGCTTAATTTTAAGGGCCAATGTATATGCTAACCATTTTATATTATATATGCTTAAAATAACATAGCCCAACAAATTTTGCTGAAATTTATTTTTGTGAGATTAATAGTCCTTTATTACTAATTTTGGGTTGCTGAACACGAATATGACAATGAAAATTTGAAATTGGTTCCGATTCCTAAGATAACTGTAACTTAATGTTTTCAATATGAAACAATGTGCTAAAAATACATGTACCTTTTCACTCTATGTTACGCAGTCTCTTCGATTGTCACATTCATTTTTTCAGAGTCACCATTGAAAACTGTCCAACAGTTGTCTGCTAACATTTTATTCGAACATTTTACATGACATCTTTTTTATATTTTCGCTTTTTCTTTTCTATATTTTTTTATGACTTGATTAAAACAGTCACCGCGCCCATCTCTAACTTGGTCGCAAATTTCCGGATAAGAAGTCTGAAAAACACTGCATAAAATACCTTTTTAGAGATTGTTTAACCAAGTTTCTTCTATGCATACAGCATGTCTATCACAAATTTTTTATAATACTTTGACTTTACATTTCATAAGAAATTCATTCACGCTTTCAAAATTTGCGTCGTTAAAGAGCTTACAGATCTGTGGACCAATGAAAATTCCCTATTTCATTTTACCTTCGTTGATCGCATTAAATTAGTTATTTAAGTATTTGAAGGCTGATCCACTTTTTTCCATGATTTGCACAAAATATTTCATTAAGCCGAGTTTATGTGCAAGGATGGTAGAGTTTTTTGCCTCTACTAATTACTGTTCTTTTATCTAATATCATATGTTTTTCTAGTATGTTATTATTTTTTACGTACTGCAAGTTTTGGCTTTATTGTCCTACTCACATAAAAAGTAGCTGTACTAAGTATCTCCTAATTGAAGACCCATGAGATCAGCTACCACTTTCAGATCATAACAAATATGCCAGCTGCACTTGTATTAAAGGCAGTTCAACAAATGTTTCAATTTTTCATAAGTTTCTTTCCTAGAGACAGAGTATCCGACTGAATGGGAAGGAGGGGGGAGGGGCATTACGCAATAATACTGCCTTGAGGCTTGTTTTAGATGAATCTATGAGTAACCTACATTGCGAAGGGTCCTGTTCTATTTTTTAGAGCTGTCATTGAGAGCAGAACATTGACGTTAAAACAAAATACAAATTTTTCTCCTGTAAAAAATAAAGCAGAAATTGCTCATGTTTGTGAAATGAAGTCACTCACAATATCTTCCTGGAGTAAATTCCATTTTCTAAATCTCGAGGTAACTGCTAGTAACTCTGCCTTAATCTTGGACAGCTCTAGATTCTGACAAGTTTATTGAGAACTTTTTGAATCAGAATGTACGGTGTAGGTATAGCATCTACATTATATTAAGTGCTATGTGAAGAAGATTGGGGAACATCACATGAAAATGATTCTTGATCAACCTCTGGATCAATGAAAAATTCATTTGGAACTTCCGGAATTGAAAACTCTTAACCATGGGAAATTGGTCGGATAGCATTTGGATACTGCACTTTAGATATTTTTTCCTTGTGATTCCTCCAGAGGTTAGACTATGCAGAAGTAGCAGTTCCAACTATAAAGCTTTGAAGCTTTATAGACTATATAAAAACTATGAAGCTTTAAAAAAATAATCTCATCGAAACCATGTTTCTAAATCTTACTTTTTCAGATATTTCATGCATATGCAATATATATTATTCTAATATATTTAATATATGAGATATATTTTAGTACATTTATTTTCTATAAAAGTTGTTATATAATTTATAAAATTATTATAGTTATTAGTTATATTATGCAAATTTATGTATTCCTAAATTTAATTTTTATTATATATATTTCAACAAAACTAAGAAAGCCGATTACCTCCATATCTAACAAACAAGAGACAATTGAAAATTTGTACTGTCATTTTTATGTTAAGCACCTCAAAATTAGTAAGAAATGATTATTTTCATATTTAAGAAAATCTGTATCAGCATAATCTAAATTTACCATTTTTTTATCTTCCCTGTGTTTAGACATATATTAATGGTTTTATACTTTTATTTCTGACATATTCAAAAATTCTAGGTGGAAAAGTACATAAAATTTTCATTTCTGTCAAGAATCTAGAAATAATAAGAAATATTCTGTGTTGTACATCCTTTATCTTCTGGTGTAGATATTTGCCTAATAAGAACTGACAAAATAAAAATAATTGGTGCTTCAACATTTATTAAAAAAATCAAGTTCTACAAAATTTTTATAATCAACATTTAAAAGATGTTCATCTACACACAATAAACATAATTTTGATCTCATATCATTGCAAATCAGGTACTAGAAATATAATTTATACAATTATTCACTTTTTATATATCTGAATAATTCAGTGCATTTAGAATAAAGTGAAAGATAGGATACTTAAAACTAATTTTATTTGATTACTCATTAATTAAGAATTGCCATTGCAGAATCTATGACATCTAATAACAATTAAAGTATGCTACATCATACGAATATATACTACTGTATACTACTGTAACTACTGTGTAATATGTATATATATATATATATATATATATATGTGTGTGTGTGTGTGTGTGTAGAATAACTTAAATTTTTACTGCTATCAAAATCAAAATATATTAGTTTTACCAAATTTTATTTTACACAACATTCTTTGTTCATCACTGGAAAGCCTATCAAATTTCAGTTATCGTTGCAATTTAATGCAGCAATCAAATTCTTTTCATAAAATATACTACATTATGCTTTACTACATAGCTGAATAAAATGCTTAAAAATGTTTTTTTTTTGTTTTATATAAATCGTCTGTAGAAAAATTTAGCTATTTGTGTTATCTAAAAATAATATTTTACCATGTAGCTAAAACAAAAATATAGACTTTAAGAATTTGTTAAATATTAAAAGTATTTCATCGTGAATTAATAAGATTTAATAAGATAGGTAGTTTGTAAAGTAAAAGTAACATTCTTGTAGCTCTATACAGATGAATTCATATTTTACTATTTAAAGATAACATTTTAATTTTTATGTTTGCATTTAAAATAGGTACCAATGTAAAGTACGAAAATTCAAATAGCATATTTACTATCACAAGACATTTGTTAAACTATCTATACAAATAACATTGAATGTGAGATTATATAATGGAACGCAACTTTTATGTGCCAGAAAGATAAAATACTGCATTTAATCTCAGGTGTAATATTTAATATTAGCTACTTGCATACAGTAAAATACAGATGAATAAACTAAATCTAAATTCTACTCTGATTACCCTAGGATATAATAGACATTCATATTTACTCTTCTAATAAACATCAAATATTCAAAATATCCACTACTTTATAAGAATTTAAAATCTACTTGAGTTATTGAATATTTTACTTATAATTTTATATTCCAATAATTGAGTATGATTTTTACACCAGATAAAATAATTTCTCTAACGCAATACTATACGAGAAATTGACACATTTTTAATTGGTGAATTTTCTAATAAAACACTTCTAAAATTATTTGTTTTATAGCATAACAATTATGCGTTAAGAATTCATTAGTATTTCCGAAATGGTTTTGTTTAAGTAATCAATCACAATGAACGCTTCATTCAATTAAGAATTTAATATTAAATTATGAGTAAATATTGTTATTAAAAATATTGAATATTTTTACTTTATTAGATATTATTAAATTTATTTATTATCTATGTGGTTGGAATTTATTTATTAAGTGCAAATGCCCGGGCTTCTCAAGTCCTATTAATATTTGGGAAGCGCAACGGTATGTAACGTATGGTAATATGTGAATTTTTACATTTATTAATGTAAAAATAATTTGGAACCATTTCGAATAATTTCAGAAAGATATTTTAATTTTATTTTTAGGAAATATTGCGATGATTTTTTTTTATGACTTAATAGCTGTTTTTTATTTTTATGACTATTTCATTACCTTCTCTTTAAATCAGATACAAACTATAGAAGATAATATGATTTATAATCAGAAAATATAAACAATATAAATATGTTATAAAAATGCGATTAAAGGCATTTTATTTCTTAAATTTATAAATTTTTTTAATGGAAAAATTTCGAATAACTTTAATTAATGTTCTGTAATATTGATATAAATACATTTTCATGAAATGCATACTATTAGTTCGTGAAAGTATTTTAGTATTTGAAATATTACTATTAGTTACACACATTTATATTTTGTTTAAAGATTGCATCATTAACATGACTTTAACTAACAATGAATTAAGTTGATTTGATTGTTCCAAGATTGCTATTATATTTAATTTTTAATTTGCTTGCGTTTGATTGAAGGAAAAATAAAAAAAAAGTAAAGAAAATTAAAAATTAAATTTTTAGAAGAAATAATGGAGGCAAAATTGCATTTTTTATATTTTTAAATATATACATTTTGCTTTGAGTGATCCAAACCTATTTCCTTGAAATCAATGATATTGTGCATTATTATTTTAATTTTATATTGAATTTATATTATATATTTTATTTTTAAGTACTTTTCTTATGAATGTAATTAGATTTTAGTTGATATTGTTTTAAGCAAATGTGCTTTTTTTAATAACTACATGAAATTTATTTCTAAAATTCATTTAAATTTGATTTAGAGCAGCTTTTGTGTAGATTTATTAACCTCATGGGTTAAAACAACTTTAAATTTCTTCAATCATGTTTCTTTCAGTTTTCCTAGATATTATAAGATTTCTATAAAGTTATCAGATAAAAGAAATTGAAGTTATAATTAATTTTATTTGCTAAATATTTATAATACCATGACTGCTCTTAAATCCTTTGTCTACTACAATTAATTTCTTTAGAAAATTAATAATAAAAATATTATGTAAGAACTGTAATTACAAATATAAATACAGTAAGAAAAGAAAAGGCTATTTTTAGTTTCCCAAATTAACATCTTCTAATTTTTATAAATTACTTCTTAGATTTCTAAATAAATGAAGATATTTCATGTGCTTCTAGGATGATTTTTAACACATTATTAATAGTTTATTCTTTTTAACAATTGATACTGAACTTAAACCTTAGAAAAAGTTTTTCAATTTAATTTAAAATACAATAATAACAACAAAGCAATTAATTCTGAAATCTTTTGAAGATGAATTATATATTTAATAACAATTCATATTATGAAAAAAATTGTAGTAGGATAAACTTTTAGATGCATAGGAAAAATAATAAAGAAATTCAAATAATTTCTCCAGTATTTTTCATAAATGAATACTGATAAGAGTATTTTAAAATACTTCATGGAAAAATCTATCAATATACCTGATCTAATCAAAACTTTTAAATAAGTTTTTTCAAAAAGAGAAGAAATATTGACAATAAAATAATAGCACTAAAATAAAATTATTCCGCTGCTGAATTTTATGCGATTTAAAAATGTACATTTTTCTAAATTTTTGTATTTCGTCAAAAGTACGAAATATTCTTATACTTAGCAAAAAAAAAAAAAAAAAATAAATAAAAAAATAATAAGAGAGACAAATAAATTATAGAAAAAGCCTTATCTTTATCTCAGTTGGTGGGGGAAATTTTTAAGCTACATTTCCTGCTTTGGAGGAAATCCTTTTGATCTTTTCCTTTACCAATAAATAGTTTGAAATTTTTTTTCAATGTTTGAAATGAAGGAATGGATTAAAATAAACATATAATATTTTCCAACAGATTACCCTTCAGGATTTAGAATAAATAATAAGGCCAATAACAAATATTGAAGATTAAGAAGAGAACGGGAAATCCTGCACGGCATAGCTGATCAATCCGCTTGGCTGAAATCTTATGAGTACCCCCATAGGCCTTGACGACTGAAACATTTTTTTCCTCCAAAGACTCCTCATCTTCAGATTCCTGATGCAGTTTCGCAACCTAAAAAAGACAAAAGAGAGTTATAGAGGTGATTCCATCAATAATTTTAAAGGTAACACATTTGCTTTCAAAATATAAATAACACAACACAATTTTATATGCTAGACTGTTTTGAAGGTCATTACTGCTGCAAATTATATAAAAAAAAAACATTTTAACTAATAGTTTGGAATTTTAATCATAAAATAAATTGGAATTGTTGCTTAGAATAATTGCATAAAATAATTCGAATTTGTAGTTGGTTGCGTATATGTTTATTTTCAGATGTGAAAGTATAATTTCTTTTAATAAATTCAGTATCAGAAACAAAACTTTGACGACTTCAATTCAATTGAAGTCAAATTTTATTATAACTATTTTAGAATGCAATAATTGCATTTATATTTAGAGTAATAAATATAGATATATTATACTATTTACAGATAATTAGTGTGAACTAATTTCTTGCAATATTATTGATTTTATTCTTATTTAAAAAGTTATAGGGTTACTTTTTTTCTACTGTTTAGTCTGAACTCTTTTATATTTTAAATAAGTGTCTGCCCTTATTAAACCACTCTATTTAGTAAGTAACATAAATTTAAAGAAGGATGGCACTGTCATATAAAGGGGTTTCAGTTTTTATAATATTCAGTAGTTATTATTGATTCTTAAGTTAAAGAGTATTTTATTTATTTTAAAATGAGGAAAAAGTACAATTTAATAAACAAATATATATTATGTGGGTACATACCCTGCAATAGTGCATGTTATTAAGGTTCTAAATTTAATAATTTAAAATGAAATAATCATAAATTCTGGAAGTAGGGATTGTAACTTCCAATTAGTTACAGCAATTAATTTATATACATAGTTGATCTTGAACATGTCAAACATTGTATTTATATATCGTGATCTTGAAATCAAACATGTAATTTGTATATAAAGTTAACCTTAAACGCACCGAAAGTCGTTTTGGTTCTTTGGATGTCCGACGACTCAGTTGTGAAAGAACATTATTGTAACACCCCTGTCTTCTGTGGTAAGGCAACTAGAAAATAGTTTTTGTAATTTGACGATTCTCAACCATAATATCTTGCTCATTTGTTATTTACTTTAAAGTTTCATGGCTTTTTTTTTTAACATGCATATATTTATTATGCAAATATCCTTTATAGTGAAGTTACAGGTTACAAAGAAGCGCTCAAGTTTTAATGCACTTTTATGATAGTTTAATGAACTTATTTCCTAATTAAATAAGTCAGTGACAGTTGGTGGACAATGAGATGCAAACTTATGAAAGGAATATGACGATAATATTCAAAATGAAGTCAATTTTCACTTTTGATGGAATATTTTTAGAATTACTAAACAGATTTTAATTAAATTAGAGATGATGGTACAAAAAGATTGAGATTAGAGATGATTTCTCAGAGCTAAACAGATCTTACAACATATAATACAAAAATGGGTTAATAGGAGATATGGGCCACCTTTACAGTTATACTGGTCTCACCACGTTAAATCATGCTCGAAATGAGGCAATTTATGAGTCCCTAGAAAAGTTGGTTCTATTTCTCCAATAGTGTTTATTTCTCAGGACCTGTTAGTTCTCGGAGGTCAAACACGACTTATAATTGCCCTCTCTAGAGCTTTCCAGACACTTGAGCTGCTTTCAGTTTCCAAACGATTTACATTCTCATTGTGGCCTCAAGACTTTGTGAGAATGTGAATTCTCATTCTCATTCACGCAAATTTTCATTCACTAAATCTCATTGGTATTTAATCATTTTCGCTATTTTCTTGTGAATTTTTTTTTAAATTTTCTTTTGAAAAGAACGCTTCGAAATTCAGCTATGTATGTGAGTGAAAGAAAAGTATAAATTTCAACGTATGTTTCTAGAGCCTGTTACTGTCTATGCACCATCCACACTCACATATACATTCATTTGACACTAGAGATTTTTATCTTTGTAATTAATAGTCTTACCTTTCTTTCTGTACGTTTCAAGAAAATAGACAAAATATGCAAGTTTTCTTAATTTTGAACACTAGTGTAAATTTATTGCATGATTAGAAAGTTATGAAATCCAATTTTATTGGAAGCGTGAAGTTGACGAATTATTCGGGAGGTTTCAATGAAGGTAGACTGTATAATACACTGAATTTAGCCCCACATTATTCTTCATATTTTAAAATAACATTTGACAAGTTAAAGAAATGTGATAAAGCTATTAAATTTTGTAAAAATTTGAAAATAAGATTGCTATAATTATTTAATTAAAGTATTTTATATAATTTATTATTTTAATTATTTTCACATGAGCATGAGTAATATTAAATATGGTAAAAGTATCAATGATTTATTTCTTGATGGAAATAACAATATAATAGCAATTCACAGAATTTTCAACCAAATTCATATAATAACATTTCACAGAAGTTTCAACTCAATACATATAATAATATTTCACTGAATTTACAGTAATATGCGTATAATAACAATTCACCAAATTTTCAACAAAGCTTTACCAGTCTTGAATTGCAATATTCTTCAGAGTATTACTTAATTTCTTACTCAGAAAGAAAAATTTAATCCTGATAAAATGAATCTTATAGGATCAATACTAAAGCTATTGCCACAATTCTTTTCCTTTGTTTTGAATAAGTGAATAGAAAATAGAACGCTGAAAGTTTCTTTTACAGCTGGCTTTCCAATTGAAATTCAATTTTGCCAAATCCAACTTCAAATAGAAAGCGAATATATAGATACGGTTTGAGCAAATCTTCATTGTTGAAAACAGATATGTAGCATATCTTTGAGATCGAATGGAAAGACGACTACTATAAAAAAATGAATAAAATAATGGTAAAGCTGTCAATTTGGACAAACATTTATTTATTTATTTTTTGCAAATAAAATATGAGAATGTTGTCACACGCATATTTTCCTTTTTAGTTTTTAAAAAAAGAATACTCTGTTTTAACTGTCTGTTTTACTTTTTAAGAAAGTATTTTATTATTTTAAAGGCTATTTATTCATTATTAAGTAATAACTTCGATGTAAACAATGATTTCTTATGGTTTTTACTTGAAATTATTTGTGTTGTAATTATAAAAAATGCTTTTCTCACTTAAAATTTTACGCTTTTTTAACATTTAAATTAATACTCGACAAAATACATATAAATTTTTATATTGTATTGGAAATATTTAATAAATTGGAATAATTAATAAATGAGATATAGAAGAAGATAAATCAGTAGAAAAATCGATTTGTCCCCAATTAGTAAATTGTTAATTTTACAATAAAATAAATCTTGACCTTTTTAAAACAAGCTTTAATTTTATTATTATTATAGAGTGTAAACAATATGTATTAACCATATATAGTTTCCTTCAAGGAAGAAATCAATGCGTTAGTCGTTATTTGCTATGACATTTCTAACTAATTTTAAAATTATAAAGCGAATTGAATAGCTCAATAATTATGAGTAGAATGAAAAAAAGTTAACAATTTGTGAAAACATGTGTGAAGGTTTTAAAAATAGTATTGTAGTTCTGATAAAGAATGCATATTAATAATACTTTTTTGAATAATAAAAGTTTATGTTTTAATAATAAAATAATGGAAAAAATTGGAAATTAAAATATGGTAAAAAATAACTCGGTTTCAATTAAAAATGAGTTTCCACTTTGTTTTAATGTTTAAAAATAAATACTATTCAAATAAATTTAGTTAATAGCATGTTAATTGTTGCATATTAGGAAATATATATTTACGATTCCTTGAATTATAACTTTGAATTATTGAAATTTAAGGAATTTTTTTTATTCTTTTTTAAATAATTAAAACTCAAAGGGAAATATTATTTTAATTAAGAATGAAGGTGTTTTTTTTGTAAGAGAAATATATAATAAATTTATATTATGTTTCAATAGGAAAATATATGAAAAAATTTCATTCTATTATACAAATTTATTAATAGTTTTGTTGCATGAAGCCATCAACGTTTAATAACGATTTATTTAACTCAAAAACAGACTTGTCAATCTATGTGAATTAATATAGTTATTTGTTGTAAATTATATTGATTTTAGCTTCATTCATTAGGAAGTTGTACGGAATGTTTAGGATACAAATGAAACTTTACCAGGATATCAATTATAATAATAAATGTTATGGAAAGTTATTAAAAATATGATTAATATATAGAGATTAATTCTAAAAAATTTTTGAAAATTTAAGTATCTTAAATTCTCTTTTTTTTACGTTTAATATCTTTTCTAATTTTGTTTCATATGTAATAATATCAAAATCGATGGAATCCTTTTAAAAAAATGTAATTCACAATATTTTGAATTACTCAGAAGCACACAAGGTCGATTGATATATAATAATTTGGCCGAACACAAGGCTCAACAAATATATAATAAATTGTTCCATTCTACAAATTTCGAAATATATGTTTGTTACATTGAAACTAAGCAGACTTGTTTTAATCAAAGGTATAAAAAATATATAAATGTAGTATTTTTAAGTTATGATTCAAAAATTTCCATATATTATCTTTTGCGGTTTGTATTTTTGTCGTTTACTGCTCATATATTTATCATTCATAATTTTAAAATCTTTTTTCACATTCTGTTTAATATTTTTTTTCACATATTCTGAGGGGTAAATGATTCTCTTGCTCTCATTTTATTCATAAATAACCGCTTCTAATTGAGGAAACAATACTATGAAATAATACGGGAGTATTCTTGATTATAGGTCGAAAGAGAAGAAAATAAATAGTAGAAAAACAAAATTAGTAATGCTTCTGATAAAATGATTGAAATAAAATTTGTAAAATGGTAGTTGCTTCAATGTTAAATATAAAACTGCATTGATAATAGCAGGTCAAAATCTATTTCAAAAGTTTAAAAATATTTAGCATTAGAAAAAATTTTTAAATAATTTTTGCTATATGCAATTGCATTTCAAAAATTTGTTCATGTAGAATTATCACAACAATGAATCGGATGTACTAGACCTCTGAATAGAATGTAATAATTGATTTGTACTGTCATAACAGGATATTTCATCGTCATTTCAACCTGGGATATTAAATGATGTCCTAACAGGAATAGATATGAACGAGCTGATAGAATTCAAAAGCATTTATAATTAAATCACCTAGATTTGAATATCTTTTTGTCGGATTTTAAAATTTATATATTCCACGAAACAGAATTTTAGTACAAATTATAATGTGAAAGTTAAAAATTACATTATATATATAAAACAAAACAAGTTTATTTTTAGAAATGCAGTTTAAACTTCTGAAGAATTTGTTATCAAATGTGAATTTTTTTAATAGACTTTTTATTCAGTATTATCATTAAATCATCATGCTATTTGATGTAAAAAACAATAAACTTGAATCAAAGTGTTTTTGAAGTTTCAATTAGTGATACCAAAATAAAACTGGAAAAGAAATGCCTTTATTTTTTAAATTTTAAAGACTGTTATTTAAAGATTTTAGTGTAAATATTTCAGATAAAAAGCATGTACGTATTTTGCACATATTTCAGTGTGATATATTTTGAGTATTTAGAATACATTTTCATTGGATTCTGATAATCATGTGTTCATTCTGATGTTCATTGGATTCTGATTAACATCAAAGTATTTTATAATGAAATTTTGTCAACGTATTTTTCATCAAAAAATAAATTATAGTGTGGACATACTTTGAACATATTCCATTGAATAAATCACACGAAAATTTAGATATATGGGGAAAACGCTTTGAAATTTTGTGTTGTTTGCATTACATCCAAAAATAAATTTTTACATAGGACTCATTAAAACGATTACAAAAATATTAAAACTGATAATTGAACTATTAGTAGATATGTACTAAAAGGAAACATAAATTACTAATAAGATTAATATTTTAAATCTTTATTAAGAGAATGATTAATTGTGATTGGATGCTATGAAATTGACAGAAAATTTATTAAAGAAGAGTTTTCTGATAGTTATTTAGAAATATATTCAAAAATGAAAATGCTGTACAAGGGACAGCAGTGGTTGGACTGGAAGGTTTGATGTACACAATAGAAAGTAAAATTAGAGGATTGTTCAATTCACTCAAACTGTTAATTCATCAAATTCTACCAAGCAATTATCTTATAATATGTGAAACAGATGAGAAAAATGCGATTTAATTTTTATATGTAATGATTTAATATTTATTGTTAAATGATTTTTTTTAATGATTAATGCGGAAATTTTTCTATACATCATACAATAGATGAGGAAAGATAAAGCAAAATAATATCCTTCTTACAAAACGAATAGTCATACAGCACAATAACAATACAAAAAAGAAAGTGGAATGATGATGAATGACGTGCAATTTCTCGGCTGCTATTTCCATCTGACTAGACTGTCATAACATTTTTCTTTGAAATGCTACTTTATTCTTCATTGGGGGTAAAAAAAAATCCAGTTTTTCTGTAATGTTAACTTTTAATTATCAAGGCAAATGCCAGTGGCCTATTATCGTATTTTCTTAGGGATTTCTATATTTTAAACAATGTACAAAGCTCGAAAACAATACAACTTTCACAATACTTTTGCATGAAACAATACAATACTTACAATACAATAATTTTGCAACAATTTAACAAATATTTAATAGTTTAACAAATATTCTTGCAATAATTTTCAGATATTTTTTGCCAAATTAAGGTATAGTTGGCCAGTACATCACTAGGAGAACAATATTGGAAAATTCAACGGAAAAAATAATCAGAGTTGCTTTATTAAGGAAAATAAAAAATGTTAAAATGATTTTAATTTTATTTTTTTTATGGATGTACTGTTTATTGGTTATTTATGACTTTAGAACCGGAAAAAAATTCTGTTTATTAAATTTATATTGTGTTTTTATTAAAAATAGGGCAGAATTAACATTACTGTAAAACAGACAAATCAGTAAAGAAGTAGGGAAAAAATGCTGTCCAGATCCTACTCTAATAATTGTCACTTTTTTAAAATAAAGAATATTTCATTTGAATAAATACCGCTTTATAGCATTGTTTTTTTAAAAAATCAAAACAGTTACAACATGGTTTTTAACGAAGAAGAACCATATTTAACATAAATTTGGAAGTCATATTGCTCATATTAGTGGTTTTAATGTGATATACGAAAATGATAAAGATTTATTGAATTGATGAACTTTCATGCTTATGATTATTTAGTTGCTTGATTTTCATTATGTGAAAAAAAAAATTTACTCTGAAAACTGAAAAAACAGTAATATTTTGTATCGCTTGCGAAATTTTAAAATAAAGATTTTGCTCCATTTATAAGAATTTGGTGGAAATATCCTTTGCTTGTTTTAAAAGTATTAACTGCCAAATGTCAAATTTTTTTTTTTCTTTTTTAAAACTCACCGTAAAAAGGAAATAAAATTAGAACACTATCAGTAAAATTTTATGAAGGAAAGTAAGAATAAAAGAGCAAAGGTTTAAAGTAAGAAAAAAAAGTATAGAATTTTATTAAAAAAGTAGCGTTTAGAGTAGAATAATTGATTTAAAAATCAATTACTAATTTAATATTAAATTCATAAAAGGAAATAGTTATTAATTCAATCAAATAATTTATCTATTTTATGCTTCTTTATTAAAAGTGCGAAAATATAAAAATTCTCTAATTTCAGCAAACTTGCTTAAATATTAATATTGGATAAAGGATTACTTATTCTATAAATATTTAAAAAAGTTTTGAAATTATACATTTAAATCTTGCTTAGATTACTTGAAAAATAATTTTTCTCATTCAAAAATAGAAATCCAATTCCTTAATAAGTGTCTTATTTGAATTATTTTGAATTATTTTCAATTTTCGAATGCAAAATACTCGTTTATAAAATAATAGGAATTTTAAGTAAAAAAATATGTATTTTAGACAAAATATATTATATTTTAACATAATCAGAGTACGACACATTAAGAGCTAAGAACAAGACAAGCAATTATAATATGCAAATATAAATAAAACATAGATTTTTAATCCTGATATAAAAATAAAGTATGCAATACAGGAAACAATAGTAATAAGGTTTCTTAAGGATTATAAAAATCAAGGAAACCTGAATTTATTTGAAATTTGTTATAAAAATGTTTCATGATTCTAAATCTACATTCACATTATGAAAGTTTTGAATATCTATTATTAAATTTATATACCTTTATACATATTATCGTAATTAAATAGTCATCTCTTAGAAAAACCCAAATCTACCTTATTTATACCAACTATAGCTTAAACTCAAACATTGCACCTTTCTCAACTAATCATTTTATGTACTAAAAATGACCCAAGCATTGTTCAGCAAATGTTTTTCAGAGTGAGTTAAAAATGTCTGTTACGAATTAAGATTCTACTTGGTTTTGCTAATTTTTAAATTTTTTTCAATTAATTTTTTTCAAAAAAATTACTGCTTTTTAAAGTAATTTAATTATTTATTTGAATAAAAATGATGGTTTAAAACATTTTATATGCTTTCGATAGAAGTTTTATTGAAGTGAAAGTTTAATTACTAATTTAATATTAAGTTCTTATAAGGAAATATTTATTAATTCAATAAATTCTCTCAGAAGATACTAAACATTCAAATAACAGGAGTTCTCCATATCACGGGACTTTGAACATCTCACGAAATTTAAGGTTCTTCTCAATGAAAAGATCATTCGTTATCATTCGTATTCTCTGTCGCCTGTTCTAAAATTCAAAGCTTTGTAACATTTGGGCGTAGATACTCACGCAAGGGCATTCTCCTTATGCACAGTTTGACTTCCATTTAGAATTTAAAACGATGGGACTAAATAAGCCTCATGTAAAATAGGAAAGTTTTATGATTCGGTCTAGATCTTTTAAACATTTTTGCTAACGTTTCTAAAAGTATATGTTACAATTTTATCTTTCCTTTATTTCATTGCAGATCAATGTTGTTGTTTTTAAATGCCCTGCGATATCAGGATAATCGCATCTAGAATAGCAGTTTTCCAAAGATGTAATGCTGTACAGGCTGCCCCAACAGGATAATGCTTACATGGTGGAATACATAGATTTGAAAAGGATAGAATCTGTGAGTTTTAAACCTTCCTCCTGAAATCAAACAGAAAAACTTTACAGCCTGCAGATTTATCATGTCATTCTTGATGGACCTCGTTTACCACCTTTTAAACCACGCTCTTTCAGTTTGGAAGCCTAACTCGCTATTCATTAATTTCACCAATTTATTAAAAGCCCATCTTCAGAAAAATATACAAAAGATGATTGTCAATGGAAGAATTATATTTATATTTCAAATTCTAGAATAAAATTTACAATAATTGTAATGAGATATTAAAAAAGACAATACCAGAATAAATTGTTTTACAAAATTAATTTTGTATTTAATTATTATTAATTTTAAAGCATTTTGCTGTAATCCCTTTTATTTTATTTGATATAAAAATATCAAAAAGTATACAAAGTAAATGCCAACAAATGCACCAAACAAACTTAAGTTTTTGTAAAGATTGGTTGTACAAAGTCTACAGAAATTTTGCAGACAAACAATACAAAAATTAAATTCTTATGGAAAAACAAACAATGTCCATTTTCTTTATTTGACTTCTTAATATTGAGTTAATCTGAAAAGGGTTTTTAATTTCTTTTCTTTTGAACTTAAACAAAACTCCAAAAAGTAAATGATATTTGGTGTTTGTCCCAGTTGAGAACAATCGAAAGAAAATAATTTTTAATTTTCTTTTTTTAAACAGTTCAGAGGTATTATATCAAAATCCTCTTTTTATTTAACTGCAATTTTTCTGAAAAAAAATCAATGCGATTACTTTTTGTATTTCTGGGATCACGTATTTTTCAAAGAAAAATAACCATCGTTTGAAGAAGTCCCATTGTACTACTTTAAAGCTGAATCTTTCATGTTTTAAGGAAATAAAAATTTTAAACCTGATCCTTCTTCCTGGGGATTTTTGAGTCTTAAAATTTTAAAAAGACGAACAAATACTTTGGCTGTGAACTCCATTTTATCAATTTTTTGACTTATTTTCGTTCAATGAAATTCATCACGTAGAATGGAAAATGTATTTTCTATTACAACGGAAGCGTTTTAGGAAACTTTGAAACACCTTCTGAAAATAAATAGTATGAATTTCTAATGTGACAAGAAATGGTGGATTTAAAATGCATTCTTATAAAACCGGCAAAAAGATAGATTCGAAATATGTAAATTATAAATTTGCTGACAAAATAGCATAAAAATTTTTCAAAATTGAATGTTTTGAATTTACTGAGCAGTTTACTTTCTTCTAACCTAAAGTTTCTACAAAGTAATCCATCAATGTCGAAGCTGTGGTATAAAATATTTTGTTTTGCAATCTTTGTTCCATTTCTTACAAAAGAAAATTTGCAAAATCTGAAATATCCATAAAATGTTGTTGAAACAATAGTTCTACCACTTTGAAAGATAAGAAGAAATGCGTTGTTTTCTATTCTGCTGAAATGACGTTAAGGATAATTAATAAAATGTTACTTAATTAATTTCATGTTTTTATAAATTAGAATATGGAAAGCAAATAATTTTTTATGTAGAGGTAAAAATTTAATTGTTTAAAATACATACATTAATTATATAAAATGTAAACCTTAACTTAATTAATTTTTTATTAAATTTGAATTGAGTTTTTTCAACGCAATTGGAAATTAAAATTCAATTAGCGGTTTTTGTAATGAAATGTTCTTTTACAAGCAATAATGTCAAATATTTATGCATACAAATACAAAATTCAGTGCATAAAAGTTTAATTTTAATTCTTATTCGGTTTTACTCAATAATAGGCCTGCATTCTACATATAAAACTGAAATGCAATCTTATAAATTTTTACATTCAAAATTAGAAACATTATAATTTTAGAGATAATGTTTGCAAAATTTTTAAATGAGCGCAAAAACTTTGAGGTTTAGACTTTGAAAGACTACTTGTTAGTTACTAAAATTACTGCTACGGAAGTTAGACTTAAGAAATTAATCTATAAAACTATTAAATATTTTATTCTTAATTTTTAATAGAACTAATCTAAAAATAATTTGTTTGATGATTTTTAATGATTTGACAATAATGAAAATAATTTAATTATTTTTACTTGTGGTCATAACGTACGTGCGGTAAGGGTTTTCAGTGTTAGTTAATGCACAAGAAAATAAAAGTTTCACCAATGAATCGATTTTGTAAAGATTTAGAGACTATTTATTATCAACTGTTACTTGATTTGAGTTTTCTTAGTTTTGCCCAATACAACATTCAAATGTGAAGTAGTCATTCATTGAAAATCACCCTTCCTTTCAATTTTGAGGGTGTAGTGTAGGGACTTACCTACCCCCTAGTGTTATATTAGGGGGTAGGTATTATTATAGTAGTGTTACCTACCCCCTTTTTACTTCCTCATTGGAGAATGACAATAGTTTGGTGTCAGGCAATTGGAGAAAATCATATTACACGTACGGTTACATTCTTTCGGCAAATGTTCTTGATTTATTTATGCGACTTTTCTTTATTACCTCTTTCTTATAAAACTAAAGCAAAAGTCTTGAAGTTTATTCTATCATTAGAGTTAATCAAAAAGCTCTTTTACTCGGTTAGTTTTGTATGGTAATCCATCAATATATAATTTTGAATTTTTTATCTTTAACTTCTATTTATTTGTCATTATTTTAAAAAAATATTTAATTTTTGTTAGTTTAAAAGTAATAGATTGGTTTTTATAGTTAAAATATTTGATTGAATATGTAATATTTAAATGTCTTAGAAACTCTAAGAGGCACGATTCATTGTTCGCTGTAGCTTAGTGATTTAATCAACTCAAATGAAAATGAATTTAAAAAACAGAATGAATATGTTTTCGAAGTCAAAAATGCGATTAAGTTAAGTGTCTTTTTCAGTGACTATCTAGTTACGAATTCGTATTGTATTTTTAATGTCTTTGTTCATCATTTTAATGTTTTCAATGTCTTCGTTCATAAAAGATAGAGTTTGACAAAAATTCAAAAACATTTTTCACGCGTCAGGCATAATCCTATGGAAAAAGATATAATTTCACTTACAAAATTGGATATCATAAGAAGATAATATTTGCTGACAAAATGTTAACAGAAGAAAGGATTGAACTGAACTAAAGAATTAGAGTCTGGTCAGAAAAGTGATTGAATATTGACAAGATATCTTGAAAATAATCGCTGTTTTTTAGACTCTTATTTAGTGTCATTCATAATTCATGAAATATTTTAGTTGCATATTGTTGTACCTTTCACTGATTTGAAGAATTTGATTGATTATATGTCTGTATCATTTCGAAATTATTATTCTTGTGAGAAATTAATCCATTATAATTTTTGTTTATGAAACGCAAAACTTTACAAAAAATGGATACTTTTTTAACTCTCTGGCTCTCAGAATTTGACATGTATATAGAGAGAGTTAATATATTTTCCCAAATTAAAATGAACTGTCATGTTTGTGATTAAATTTCGACAGCATACTTAGGTTACAGTTACTTATGAGTATATTTGATTTAGAGGATTTAGTATTTGTTTCTTTCATGCGCCCGAATACATTGCTGAGAAAAATTCTAACTGAATTAATTTTAGTTTGAATTAATATTTGTACGAATTTTAATTTTTTTGTTATTAACGTAAATTTCACTTAAAATTCATTTTTAAAGTGCGCAATTTAGTGAATGAGATTGAAAAGATAGTTATAGTTTATAAATTCAATTTTTCGAAGAGATACTTAATGTAATTGAAAATAATTGTAGCGGATTCAACATTGATTTAAATTATTGTAAACTAGAATAGTTAAAAAAAAACCGAGTGTTCTGCACTTCTGAAAGTGTTTGCCGAAGAAGTTTCATTTTGAAAATTACTTTTCATCAACATGATGTTTGTTTTCTTACTCTTTGCTATGAATTTTTTGAAAGGAAGCTTTATCAATTTTATCCTTTATTGAACCTTTTTTAAAAAAAATAATTAACAATTATTTATTGTTAATTAACATTTATGCAGGAAATCAAAATATTAATTGAAAAATTGCTATAACATAATAAATAATCAGAAATGGAATCTTACCTTTTTGGTTCCATTGCACTCATCCTTTTCCTCATACTAGAAGCAATAAAACAAGACTCATAAATTTTATCCTGGTTTTAAAATTTTCTAAATTTTAGAATTATAAATAGTATGCTTAAACAAAAATTTAATAAAGGCTAAGAACTATGTATGTATATAATTATATATATGCATATTATTAAAGTTTAACATTAATCTCAAATAATCTATTGAATGATGTCAAGAAACGATAATCTGTATAGCACAAATATTTAAAATTATCGTAAAAGTAAAATAATATGCGGACCTTACCAACTTTAAACCAATTAAGAATTATTTTTTCTTCTTGAAAATACTTACTTTCGCCCTTCTTCCAATAGTTTTGAGATTTCGATGGAGCTTCACTGAAATTATTTATTTACAATTGTTTTCCTCGATATTTAATGATTTTAATTGCTACTCATTCGATAAGTTATCCCTGTTTGTGCTGTAATTTTTTCAAATAAATATTGATTTTCATCGATAAATAGAGTTTCTGGATAAGTTAACATACTTTTAATATTCATATAAAAGCCCTTCTTAACTTAAAAGGTTTTTTAATTTCAAAGAGAGTAATATTTTAGAGTTAATTAAAATTTATAGGATTAAATTTGTCCATAATCTCATTAAATGTTTCCTCTTGCATTTAGGAGATTTTTCGAGGGAATATGTTTGAGAATTACAGCAGTACCAGTAAATTTAATTCCTAAATTATTGCTTTATCATACGCATATATGTATAATGTATACATGTAAATTATATCGATAAATGATTAATAAAAATATTATACAACCCAATTACGTAAACATTTCCAAGGCAAATCATTTTAAATGTTTTTCAAAATAACTTCATTCTACTTGTTGTATCCCATTGTTTTCTTCATTTTATGTAAAAAATTCCTCGTTAATGTTACACGTTCAAAAGATGTTTTTTTATGGTATACTTGAGTTTATAATTAGTTCCAGGAATGGCCATAACCAATGTGAATTAATAGAAATTTAAAACTACCAAATTTCTGAAATTTTAATTTAACACATAATTTTTACAAATTTATTTTAATTAACTATAATCTGCGCCTCTGCACTCTAAAACACTTGACTCAATAATTTTGTAATTGCTATTTTAACAACTGCATTGGAAAACACATTAGTGAGGTTTCTAAGGCACATAAATTGTGTGGCTCGAGGATTAATAAAAACATATATAATATATAACTGATATGCATTTGTATAGTATTGATTGGTTGCTGTGGTAAATAATGAATCAATAAATATATTTATTCACTCTAAACACTTGTGTAATTACTTATAAGGCAGCAATTAAGGATGATTCACTTATTTATTCCAGTATTATAAGAAATGTATTCTAATATGAAGGAATAAAAAAATGAAGTCTACCTAAAAAATAAAGTTTATCTAAAGTCTATGTATAATGTAAGAAATTTGATTGCATATACTAATGATATGTTAAAATGTTTTTCTAAAACATTCTATTACACCTTAAATCACTGAAATAAAGCACGTTAGCCACCTTACATCACTGGAATTTGCCAAAAAAATACAATTTTTAGAAAGATTTTCAACTAACAATTACATAAAATTGCTTTCAATGAATTTATTTTCTGGAAATCTAAGTTTTTGCCCAACGAAATGACATGCATTTTATTATACATTTTTCCAATATTTTTCTTTCGCTCCATACTTTTTTAAGACATAGATGCTGAGCACATACATTTTTTTACGGTACGATCAGAATTTGAGAAGCTTTGTCTTTGTGTAAGAATTTCTATTCTTTGGTTCGCATATTGATTTGCTTGTAAGCTACAGTTTATGGCCTTGGGTAAGTTGAAACGATTTGTTTATGTTCATATTGAGTGACTAGCTATTCTTAAAAACACACACCTGTTTCAGCAATAAATATTTTTAAGTAGAGACAAAAAGAATTATTCGTCACAATCAACAAAATTGAGACATCACTCACAATCAATCGATAGGTTCAATTCGACTGAAAAAGAGTAGTGAGGGTCTATTCGCTACTCTCTTTTGTTTCGTCAAAAACTATTACTGCATTTAATTTGCTATGTTATCGAAAATACAACCTATAGTTTTAAAAAATGAAATATAATTTATAGAAATGTATGCAGCGTAATAATTGCATTAGATTAAATATTTTTAGGATCAAAATTATTTATCTTCTGCCATGTATTGACCATACACTTGTATTGGAAATGTTTCCCAGAAACTTCAATACCGTTATTAAATTTTCGGTAATGATAATTACTTGTGATTATTTTCCTATTGTGCTTTTAAGATTAAAAGCATTTTGGTATTTTCAGAGGAAAGAAATTCTGAAATATGTAGTTTGCAATGTTCATTTATTTCCCAGCTTTTGAATTACTTAAATTGTAACTAAGTTTCTTAGAGGAAAGTCCTGCTATAAATAGTAATTGTCATATTTGGAGACAAATATTTTTATTTATAGTATTTTAGAACGACAAATGGGCTTAATGATGTACAAGATGACTCCCATGATAAGGATCCAAATTGTTAATACAAATTTGGATGCCTCAATAGATATATCAGCGAACTAACTGCGTCAATATTCTTCCCAAATATGCAATCATGATGATGGGAAGCATTTTTAAAGTAAGTAGAGAGACTAACTATTTAGTTAATAATATATAACTGAAGAAAATTATCTCTGATAATTGCCAAATCCGAAGTTAAAGATTAGTAAATTGAGGACTTAAAATTACTATTATTAGCAGAAATAATTTACTTCCTCAGTACTTTATGAGGTTGTAGAAGTTAAAATAATTTACAGCTCATAATGGTGATTTTTTTTAAAAAGAAACTTACCATTCTCAAGGAAATGTTTTCATCAGCCACCTTGATGTTAGGAGGAGGGGACCTCCTCTTACGCCAGAGATAGTTAACAAAAGTAAACTCGAGCAATGCTGTGAAAACGAAAGTAGTGCAAGCCCCCATCCAGACGTCAATAGCTTTCACGTACGACACCGGGGGAAGATTGCTTTGGATGCCGGAGCTTTTGGAAGAGATGGTCAACAGCGTGGTTACACCGAGGGTTATTCGAGCAGGAATTGCTTCCACATCAAGCCAGAAGGACACCCAAGAGATTACTACAATCAGGACAGTTGGCAAGTAAGATTGCACGAGGTGATATCCAATAGAACGCTGCAGGTTGAATTCAGCTTTCAGGCAACTGTATTCTCCTACGTTTAAAATATAAACTAATTAAGTATGTATAATAGGAAAAAATAGTTTGTTTCATCTTTATTTTTCAGTTTTGAAACAGCACAAAAAATTTGAATAGTTTATCTCAATTCTTTAAATACTTCATCTTTCCCCGTCTACTACCTACACTTGTCTAATGATCAATTAAGTTGGTTACCTTCATTTCAACAAGTTAAACCTAGAGGAAAGAAGTAAGAAGAAAAGAGTCCTAGAAGGAAACCTAGAGGAACAAGTTAAACCTCTAGAGAAGGTCATTGAAGATTTTATTTCAATAGTTAACTCAAAATATGAGTACGATTAAAATTTCAGTAAAATAAGTTTACGAAGTAAATTTTAAAAATTAATTCTTAAATATAAATCTTAGTGTTTTATGATAAATATAATTGAATTTGTATAAAATTCAATGTAGAGAATATTTCACTCAATGTATTTCGAAAGTTTACAACTATATTTCACGAAATCAGTATAAAAATAGTTCAATTTTATGCTGAATATCTTACCTATATGAAATTTCTCACTGCAAAGAGAAGTATTTACGCTTTTTATTTCAAACTGTGGAAGTTTGAGCTTCTCAAATAAATTCACTGGATTTTCTTCCGACCACTTCAAATTCAGCTCACTAGTTGTCTTTGAAACTGCAATCAGAAAGAATGTCATATATTTTTACAGGAGTAGTTTTGAAGTTTCTGATATTTTAAGATTAATGCAATTTCAGAAGTTAGGTGAATTAACTTTATATCAAAGTATTAGATTCATTTTAAGTAAATGCAAATATTTTTATGCTTTCCAAAGTGATAGCCCATTGATGAATAATGCATCTTATATCATTTGATATTATCAGAGTTAAAAGTAATATGTTCTCTAATGTTGTTTGAATGGTTTTAAAAATCTGAACATGAGACAATCTTATACAAAGAGAAAGTCTCAAACTTTTAATGAAATGCAATAATCAGGAGCTTTTACAAGATTTTTGTGTAAAAAGTAGCTTTTAAGTAATGGAAAATTGATTCTGTTATTTTGGAATCTGGTTGTGAATTCTGTTGTTTTGATTATTTTTAGTTTGGAAAATGAATTGAAAGTATACATTTATGTATAATTATTTTTTATTTTTTGTTTACACTTCTCAAAAACATACAACAAATAATAACTCTCTATGTTTAACTAGAATTATCTTTTTTGTGCGTTTTTGAGTAAAATATTACATGGTGAAATCTTTTTATTTTTCGCATCTATGAGTTTATGTAATTAATTGCATAATATTTGGGACAATACATTTTAAATATAAATATCAATTCTGAGCATAGCGAAATATTTAATCCTTACTAACTAAAATTATATAAACAATAAAGTTAAATTATTTTTCACTTAAAAGAGTTTTGAAAATTAAGTTTATTTCAAGAGTGTAAATTTTATTGTTAGTTTTAAGATTTTATTGCGTTTCTGTGAAGAACATTAAAATTGCGTGTATCGAATACTATTGATGTGTTATGAAATGTGTTTCTAATTCATTTCTTTCCTTTTCTCATTTGATTTTGAATTGATATAATGTCTTGAACGTTTCACAAAATTCACAACATTTTTAATTAATGATACATTACCTAAAGTAGAATTTGTTTGCCTGAATTTACTTAAGAAACTACAAAATGATCTAACGTGTGTGGAGTATTATGTCTGTGTAAATAAATAAACGTTATATCACTTTTATAATTTAAAGTAATGTGACGTGATCATTAAAATAAAAAAAAACATGCTCAAATATGCAGAGTTTTCATGCAAAGTTAAAATTTCTCATGAGAATATTTTACATTTGTTTTATAATCGTAATATTTGCATAATTGCTATAATATACAAATATTACGATTATAGAAAAAACATATAAACACACATATATCCTTTTATTTAATAAATAAGAATAGAATTAGAAAATAATTTAAATCATAACTAAGCATTTGGTCATGAAATTTATTTTTGATAAAGACAAGAAAATGGATGCTTTACCTCATGTTTAAAAATAATTATTGAAGGAGATCGCTATAGTATTATCTTTTCATAAATATATTGTCGCAAATAGTTCATATTAGTTACAAGACATGCATAATAAATTTAAGAATGTAATTAGTAAGAAAATATGCTTAGATGTTTAGCATCCATCATAGGCACGGTCTTAGCATTCATCATTGGGTTTCTTAATTACGAAGAACATTGCTTAGCTTTGGATTTATCTGTATTTTAGTCACTTGGAGCTTCGTTTCCCATTTATTTTATATTAGCCGAATATCTGTTGCTTATTAATCACACCACTGTCCACAAAATCAATTATGGTTAATAAAATCTTTTCAATGAGCCTTTTATTAATTCTCAATTTTCTAAACGATGAAAGTTAATCATTTCAGAAAGTGTTATCATTTCAAAAAAGTATTATCAGAAAGTGTTATCATTTAAAAAGTTAATCATTTATAAAAAATGAATACTTTGACATCATTAAAAATATATGATCTTAACCAACCGTTAAGTAAGAAATTTAACTGTTAATAAGGATTTAGATAATTATCAATTTTTTCATGACTGAATTTCAAAACACATACTTTATTTTCAAATTAAAGTTTACCGAAAGTAACATTGTAAAAATTGTTTAATAATCATTACAATTTCAAAAGATGACCAATACGATGGATAACAAATATAATTTTCTGTGCTACTGATTGCACATGAACTTTTGCATTGACAAGCATAGGACTTTGACTTCATACTTCACCCTCGCATCCAAGTTCTTGTAACCCCCTACTAGTTAAAAAAGTAAGGGTAGTAAAAATATATGAGATCAAATACTTTAAATTATGGAATTATGGAGAAATAAATAATATGCTATAATACCACAGAATTAAAGTAAGCATAAGATAAACAAAGGTAATCAATATAGAAAAAAATTAAAAATGATTGTAAGCATAATATAATAATATGGCGTGATATGACATGCTAATATTATGATAGAGATCAGTCTGTGGGATTTAAAATAGTAAAATACTATTGTTTAAAGTACAGATAAAAGCGCAGAGAATCCAGTTAATATTTCAAGGATAATGGTAGATTGGGATAATTAATGGTTCTTTTTCTATAAAGTATATTAAATTGATGATTTTCTATCGCACTCAAACAAATTAAATTTCTCTACAACTGTATGAGAAATTGTTTAGAGTGAGTTTTGAGATAATATGCTAGAAAACAAGTAGTTGCAAAGGTTTTCCAGTTTACCAATATTGGATTTTGAAAATGTATCCTTACTTTGCATGCTACATTATATTTTTATAATGGAGATTATGTGTGTTTATTATATAGAACAGAATATTTATCATCAAAATGTCTTTTCTGCAATATATTATGTGAAAAATTTTATTGTATATTTAATGTAAATTTTAAAATATATAATCTTCTCTAAATAGGTTTATCTTTTTCTTTATGAGGATGATTAGATAAGAGATGCCTCCTGGTGAATTTTGTATTAATAATCGATTGTAATGGGCTTTGTGGCAGGTGGGTATTACACAGAATTTGCGTGGAATAACTTGTAAACTGACTAACTGGACCTCTTAAGAAAATATAACAGAAACTATTCTGCAAAGAAACTATGTTTCGACGTGAAATATGTTGCTACATATAATATACTGCTTTTCTTCTTTTTTTGTTCAGAATAGATAAAGAGAATAGATGTAATATTAAATAGTTTTAAAGAAGTTTATTTATTTCTATCATTTAAAAGTTATTACATTGTGAAAATAAAAATTATAATAACAATACATAATTCATCAAAAATTAACCTGGATAGAATGAAATGAGGAAATAAAAATATTACTTAAGCCATAAGTTTTAAAGTGCCGCTGTTTATTGCTAAGAGGAAAACAAAAGTGCTTTTAAACGATGTAATTCCCCGAGAGTAGCTTTTTTAATCACTTGACTTGTTGCTACAGGTAAAATGATGTTATTCAAAGAGAAAATAAGTAATGGGAAAAAACAACGTTACCAAGATTAATGTTTCATAACATGTTCTCTTGATTTGAAAATACACAATTTTACAGTTCAAGCAGCAAATATATTTTTAACGTTATCTTACATTACATGTTTCAATACTGAAAATAAACTATGCTCGTGGATTTAAAATAAGTGAATAACACGAGAAAATTAAATAAGTTGCAAAATTCCACTGTCATTTATAATGAATAAATATTATTTTTGAAATTTTCATGACAACAACAAAATGAGATTTTTCAAACAAATATTTTCATATGTTCTTCTAATAACATAACCTAGTTAATTTTTACATTTTAATTCAAAAAATTTTAACTTAAAAAAGTGGATTTAACATTAATGATTAAAATATAATTTTATTCATTTATCTAAGAGGAAATTTTTTTTCTTTTTCTTTTATTATAGACATAAATAAGACATTATAAAAACATTTCATTAATGAATAATTAAAAAAAGTCATAAATTATAATGAAGGAATATTACATTGACTATTAGACAATTTTGCTCAAAGTGAAACAACTTAAATAGATCTACAGGAACACAGACATATATTAAAAATGATGAATGTTTATAAAACCTGACGTTTTGCCTTTTCTCAGTGTAAATTTTTTAGTAGCATAATAAAAAAAATTCTTTAAAGAAAATACTTGACATTTAATACCAATGCCATATAAGAGAAAATAACCGAAAAAAATTTTGCCATTAATTTTTAAAACTATCCTGAAGTTAAGTGGCAAAATAAGGTAAGATTAACAGGACAACATGCATTACTATAAGCATGAGATATATATTCCAAGATTAAATAAAATATTCCAAATGAATCTTCTTAATAATTATATGCAAAGAAAAACAAACAAACAGAAGCTACAAGAAAATCGTATTAAATTAATATATATTCTCTTAAATGTAACGTTAATTTGAAGTAGAATAAAGCTTTACATAAGTAATGAAATTTAAGAATTACATAAAATGCTTGACTACATCAGCAGTTGTTTTTAAGTACTCGTTTCTTGATTTGAAGGATTTTTCCACTGTATCTTTGTTAATTCTTCAACACACGCATGTATATATATATTGACGTAAGCATACATGAGAGGTCAATTTAACTCCCACATTCAAACTATTTTCCAGTTAATAAAAAGCACTCAAAAGTAAAACTTGAATTGTATTTAATAAATGAACAGTTTTTCCATTAAGATCAGTTGCGCATTTTTTCAGGAATAATATCAGCTTTGGCGAAATCAAAGTTTACATCTACTATGTTATTCCCATTAACGTTTGCGAAATTTGCAGGCTTCACCGCTCATTCAGAAATGAGATGAATTTAGGGCAAAAGATTGAGTGCAGTGGAAAAACAAGGAATCCGGACTGCAAGCAAATTACTCAAAAATTGTTTTTCTTTTGCTGTATGTGGGTAATCCTCGTATTCCTTTTATGTATATTCCTGCCGAGTGCTGAAGAGAGAGTATTCCATTTCGGAAGGAATTTCAAGGACGATTCTTCACATTCCCTGTTCACATGAGTTAAAATCCAACCACTCTGACTGTCAATAAAAGACCTGTCCCAAAATTCACGCATTCGAGATTTGAATAGTTCAGGGTTTCCAACTTATTCAGTGTATCCCAAATTCACTCAAGATTTCTTCTTTCCTTCAGATGATGTCACATTCACGTTTATGAAAACTGTGAATGCAATGAACCTTAGCCCTTCTCTCCAACTGAGGCACTGGTCACTTAGGACTCTAAAATATTTGAGGGAAAGATTTTTGACTCCAACGTTATAAGATGGAATAAAACACGTAATATTTCTTAAAAATAAGGTTACGTTCTTCTATTATCTGACAATTTAATTATACATTTAATATGTAATATGTAATCGAATAATCAAACTGGTATGAATTCATGACATATTTTCTCTAAAGTTAAACAAATTCATTTCTTGAATATAAAATTAGTACATATTATTGTGGACCTTAAATATGATATCTATATGAATAAAATGGCCCTAATAGTTATTCATGCCTAATTATAGAAATGGCCATATTTAGCAAAATTTACTCTAATCACTGCTTTTAATTACGAAGGAAATAAAGGAAATGAAATTAATAATTATTTTAAACAAATTTCACATGTAAAAACCGGATTTGAACGAATTAAGTATTTATTTCAAGTTCAACACATTATGAAAACCTATTATATTAAAAAGGGCATGAAATATTATTGATTATTTTATTTATGTGTTTGTAAATGATCTATCCGCAAGTGAAAACATTCTTTGACTTCAGTACATGCAAAAACTATTTAAAAGTCAGTCAAACTGACTTGAACATTTTTATTTTTCAAATGGGTGGGAAACTTAAATTTTAAAACAGGAACTTTAGAAATTTATTTTAAACCATTTATGAATTTCCTAAACTTAACTTATGATTTTTTTTTGTAAATACGTTGAAGACAATAATTTTAAATATATATTAAATTTTGAACAAAATTTAAAGCAGCATTCAAACAAGATTGATTACATTGAAGTAAAATTTAAAGATAAATATGCAAATGATAAAAAAAAAACTTGGAGCGAGTAATAAGAAAAAAAAAAAAAAGATTTATTATTTTGGTGATTTTATCGAATTCAAGCATAAAAGTGTTAAGTAAATTTTTTGGGAAATATATATTAAAAATTATCAGCCATCAATCTGTGAGATTTTCATTTGCGGAGAAAGTGTTAGCGTTTTGGTTTGAAATTGGCAAAACACCAAGTAATGTTGTGTGAACTTTGCCCATCATTTCTTTTTCATTATTTAAGTCAGTCAGAAATGATTTATCAATAGGACAATGCCTTTTGTCCTAATTATTTTCTGGAAATATATTTCCATTTCCGATTAAAACTTTCAAAACGAATAAAAAAAGTTTTACTTCATTATACAAAAAAAATCAAAAAGTTTATGGACATAGTTAATTATTTTTATGTCATTTTAGTTTTTCTTTTTTAATCGGATAAATGCAATTTATTTTACTATTTTAATAAATTTAGTAATGAATGAGAGAGAGAATAATTTCTCCACAGTTATTTTAAGGTTTTAAAATTTGTCGTAATTTATTTTCTATGCAATTACATAATCAAACGTATTTAGAATGTTTAAAAGATAAAGAATAATATTAAAGAGGTTTTTTATTCTGCAATCTCTTGTATTTCTATTTAATTTCTGTTTTCTTCTTGTGTCGGAAATTATCAAAGATTGTATTGGATATGCATTTGTTGAAATTCGATGCTTTCTTTAAAAATGAACAATTCATTAAATATGAACTTTTTTACAATCACTAGCTCTAATTTTTTATAATGACAATGATTATTTCACCAAGATTATCTTAAACATAGAGTATTAGACTTTATTTTACACAAAAAGGAGCAAAATAATTCTATGAATAATTTAAAAATATTTCCTTTAAATAAGCGTTTAGAAATCTTACATTAAATTCAGAATGTAAATTATCCGTATCTTACATATAATTTCAAGTCATTTTGATAATACTATTATAGAATAATTCCCTAAAGCCTCATACACACCAAGGTGCTCAGCGGCGGGGCGTCTCAAATTTCAGTTGTTCCGTTCTGAGGCTTGTTATGGGTCAATGTTTATTCCTCGTCGAAAGCCTTGGTTTGAATGCAGCTTAATTGTGACCCAATAGCATTGCGCACAAGAAGGAGAAGATTCGATTTCTGCTGCTGGCGTGAGTCACTGCTTTGAAAAGCGAGTAGACTCCATGACAAAGAATCATACATAACCAGTTTGTATTCTTGGTTAGAGTTTTCTCTAATAAGATACGGAAATGCCTTTGAAAGTCCTATCTGAAAGTATTACTTCTTCTTTCCTTCTAATGAGTGTAGATAACAGGTCCACTTCCCTGGATAAAACTGAATCTACTATAATTTCGCAGATCCGTGGTGAATAGACAGAAGAAAAGAAAAAAAATAGTGGCAAAAATCGCAACTTTTGTTCCAAAAAGTATTGCCATGATATTATTTAATTTAAAAAAAAGAGAGCAATAATAATTTTTTTTCTTCTTTAAATTAATAATTATTTCACATCTATCCATGTAATAAAACTTGTATCGAATGTAAATAATCAAAAAGATAATGACGCTAGGACAAGAACTTTTCCATTAACTTTCTAACTTCTGTTTTATTCGTTTACTCCAAAACGGTTCACTGAGTTTAACAAGAACAAAAGTTAGGAGTTCTAAATACGTGATTCGAAAACCAGACAAAAATCACTTACGCAGAATTAAGAGGTTTTAAATGAAGTCGTTATTTGAAACAGGAACAGAAAAAATCTGATTCGCTTCTGCCTTTTTTTACACCAATACTTATGAAAAACAGCAACTTTGATTTGTTTCTTGGAAGAATAATATATTGAAATGCAGCTTTATAGAATCAAGGGATTTAAATATAAATAGCTATTTCAAATTTAAAATGATTCTCAGTATAAATTGGTTTTACATCAATTGGTGGAAATATTTTCAGTAAATAGATTACAGAAAATAGTTGTGGCAAATTTCAATTTCAAAATAAGTTAAAATCACATTATTTCGAACGTAATATTTTTATTTTGAAATAAAAAAAGGCATGAATTGGAATTTGGATAAACTCAATGTAAATTTGAAAATCGAACAAGGATTTTAAAAGTTTCTAATTCTCTCAGACACTTAAATTTAGCTCCAACGGTAGTTTTATTTTATTTTTTTTCCTTTTTAAATAAATAATTTTCTTTGCTGGCCATTATTGGCCACATTATCTATGCTGCATGATGAAACCCCAAGCGTTCACTGTTAGCTAAAGTTGAATGTTGATTGTGAGAATTGCTTTGATTGTGGAACTGCTTCATTAATATGTACTGGTTATCTCAATACAACATGAAAATTTGAAGACTTATGCAGCAATTTTCCCACGTGAAGAGATATAACATTTCCCATCTCAAGAGAGAAGAACATATATTCTTTAACAAGTACATAATAACATCCTGTCACTCAAATTTGACAGTAGATAAGCAATGTCGTGAATATTTATTATACATGCAATTAGAAATTGTGAGCTAATAAGAGCAACCTGTCACTCAACTCTGACAGCAGATAATCAGTACCATGGATAATGATACATCATGAATTTAGATATTGTCTGCACGACCTTCACAGGTAGGAACAATTACAGATGGGATATGGACTACACCATGAGTTGTTGCATCGTGATTGATGATAGACTATTGGTTGAGAAAGTGTCTTCTCTAATGAGAAGGGAGGATGGAAGAGGAGAGGGATGGACCCCTCCTCTTGATGAATTTTCTTAACGAAGATTTTTGGAGAAGAAAAAAGAAAGTTCTACGACGAGTCGACAAGACGTGTTGTTTTTCTCTTTTTCTCTGAAGTGACTAAACAGGCCGGAGTTTCCACCTGTTTTCAAAGTGAGCCCCTTGTGTTTTCGTTTATCACGTGTGATAATGAAGGGTGCCACAGATCGGGTACATTAGATTCGTCGTAGACTTGAGAACTCTGAAAAACTCCGACCTTAGAGTGAACTATACTTGTGAATCAAATTTATATCTTTAATTTTCATTTCTTCATAAATATAATAACCCAGAGTTCTGTATATATATATATATATATATATATATATATATATTTGTAAATAAAAATTAAAGATTCCCATAAACCTGACAGTGGCCCTCTTCTTGAAGCAGTTGTATACCTAGTATAGGCAGAGCGGCTACACCTTGAAAGACTTTTTGAAGAGTATTATTCCTTTTTGTTGTGGGTGTAGTGTTGCACCCTATAATGTTATACCCTGTTTATTACACCATAACTACATTCAATAATTGTTGTTAATTAATGCTGAATAATGATTGGGAAACTCTCCTATTGAGTGGAACAGCTTCGTTAAAATTGGATGTATTTTATTTCTAAACAACATGAAAATTTGAAGATCCCTCTTTGTTGTGGGTGTAGTGTTGATTCCCTCTGGACTTGTACCCTGAGTAATGCACCACATCTATATTCACAAAGTGTTGCTAGCTAATATCGAAGGATGATAGCACTCGCTATTACCTGATACTAAATGTTGATTGTGAAATTCGAATTTAGAGTGGACTGTTTTGTTAGAATTGACAGTGTTTTTTCAATACAGCATGCAAATTTGAAGCCCCTGAAAATCTCCCTGAAGGACATTATCCCTCTTTGTTGTAGGTGTAGTGTTGCACCCTCTAGTGTTGTACCCTAAATAATATCGAATCTGCTACATCCACTGTTTATAATGGCGAATGGCGAAAGTCATTTCGTTAATCAATTTTCAAAATCAAATTATTAATCAATCAAGAAATTGTTCAATCAAAATTTGTCAGTTAATAGTATAATTTTAAATTTAAATATATATAATATTATAATTTCCTATAGTATTATAATTTCATAATTAATATATTCCGTATGTTATAATGGTTAGTAGCAGCATCTTCTGCCCTTTCGGTTTAATATTTAGTATTTTTTTTCATATTTTCCGGCTTCTGTTGAATATTTAAATATTTTGTTTTTGATCTAAACGCTTGAATCTTTTATTCAAATTATACATGAATAAATTTATGACAAATGTTTCAAAATAAAATTTATAAATATTTTCTGATGTATTGCGAGAGAAATTTTCTTCAACTGTTAGTAAAAGTGAAAACATTGACAAAGCGCTTGTTCACACAAGAAAACGATCTGATCGGCAGTATTGATAGCATAGCAGCTGTCACCTTCTATCCAAAGGATGATAAAGTAAACATGAAAAGCATCGAGTGCCCTCAAGAATGTACTACATTATGTACATCGGGAAACTCGATTTTCATTTCTCTTTTTCATCATACCTATCCATGGTATGATGAAAAACAGAAATATTTGAATTAATATCATTTATTATGTAAGAATGCGAACACGTGTCTAAAAATCTATACATTTTAAAGAGTGTGTTTCTTTCTTCCATCAACATCAATATATAAATATTAAAAAAAAAATTAACTTATTATAAAAAGATCACGAATAAATGTAATTGAACGAATTTATAATTTTATTCTTATGAACGTCTAAAAAATTGAGAATAACTAAGAATTATGATGAATCTGTAAAGGCATGTCGATCTTTTGAAAACTAAGGATTACAAATTATTGGACCAAATTTATATGTTAAAGAATGTTAATTTAATTGTCCATGTGAATTTATTCGAAAATTTGAAAGTTAATAATACAATTTTTAAAATTTGCATATATAATAAGTAAATATAATTTATTCATTAATATAATAATTAATTTATTACGTATATTTTAATGAACAGCAGAAATATCTTCTGCACATTTAAAAAGTTTGCTCATCATGGATGAAATATTATTAAAGATAAATGAAATAATTAAAATTCTTAAGAAAACCTGAGATGCCAATTAAACTTCTCGATATGTTAATACAACAGAAATGCCCAAAGCAATAGTATAAATCAGGAAATTTATTCGACTGAAATCTGTATCTGTGACAGTGACTATTGGTTTCAGTTTGAATTATTTTTAAAATTAATCAATTAAAAAACCTAGATTGGTGGAAGCAGATTAACAATATAATAAAAAAATAATTCATTGTTGGCTATTATGTTTTATTTGATTCCATTCAATTAAATGCCTATTTATCATGAATATACAATAACTAAGCTATTTAAATTACTTAACCTACTTTTTATTTACTATTACCAATTAATCAACAATTTTTATTATCATTGCTTCACCTTCAGTTAAAAACAAATGCCCTTAGATATACTTAAAACCTTTTCAATGCCTGTTTTGAGTTATGCATCATTATAATTTTTGTTCTGTTTTTTATCAAGTTGAGTTAGCATACGCATAAAATATGGTACCCAAATACTCAGAAAAAGACCTCCATCATGACTGTTCTCTCTCTATGTATTGCAATCTAAAAGAAAAAGGAAACAAAACTAGAATATAGCTAGATTCGAAATCAGAAATATTTATCTGGAAGAAATAAAAAATACAATTTCTAAATCTATTTAGTGTGGAGATAAGTATTCGCTTGGCAAAATGCCAAACTTTTGTCAAAAGAGATTCAATTTTCCTATTATCAATGTTATTATTGTGAATTGTCTTTGAAATACATTTGAAACAAAATTAAAATCTACTGTTTCATATGTAAGTTAACATGTGAAGATTAATGGATTAACAAAGACGTTTATTACTTAAAATGAAATTTACTGTCTTTTAAATCTATAAATTAAAAAGACTTGACATTTCAAAAGAGAAAAATAGCAGCATTATAGAAAGTAAGCCCATTATTTTATGCCACGAGCAAATATGAATGTTTCGATAGTAATTCAATTATAGCTGAATGTATACAACAAACTTATTTCATTAAAAAAAATTATAATTCATTATGACGTAATGGAAGAGGAGCTGTTAATGTTACTTTGATTTCCGGTCTCTACCAGAATTTCTGTTTTTGCATAATCATATTATATTTAATTGCATCTAGGAATATATCTGCTTTTGAAAAATACTTTTTTTTATTTTTCTGTATCATCGTGTTTCATTTAATATTTAATGTTTAGGAATAAATACACATATCATTTATCATCCCACACATAGTAATTATTAAATAATGATTACAATTTTTATAAATGCTTAAGTCAGATGGATAAATCCAAATGCCCTTGGGATGAAAAAAAATCGCATTGTTAACATATATATTTCGATTTAAACTAGAATGAACTTATGGTGTTTTTAAAAAGACTGCCATAGTTAGTCTGCGATGTATCATGACGTAATCGAGATATACAATTTTCTGCTTGTGTAATCTGATTTTGTAATTCTTATTATATTAAAAGGGGAAATTTTATTTATTAGGTAATGACGGATAAAACGAAACTTTAAGAAACAATAATCCGTAATAGTCATAAATACATTCAAAAATAAGCTTTGTACATAAAAATAAGCTTTGTACTCTTTCATAAAATAAGGCACTTTAAATACTTAAGATGTCACCGAATCATCTGTTACAAATCTGCAATGGCAAATTATATCAATAGAATCAACACAATGACATCCTTGTAAGACATCAACATACATATCTTTATTTATAATATTGTCTGTTGCATTGAAATGTCAAGAAAATGAAGCTTTTCTTAAAAATTTCTATTATTTACATTGATATCATTTTAAGTAGAAATCTTTTACGTAATAATTACATAATCATCAACGTATAATGATATTAATATATATTATTATATATATTATACAATAAACAATATTATATATTTATATATTATATAGATAATTTATTGGTTAGAGTAATATAGATAAATGAATTAATAAGCTTGAAAATTATTCCAGTGAGGTTCGTACTTTGTTCGTTCTTAAATTTCTATATAATATAATAAATGTTGTACATGACACATATACACTGAAGTGACAAAAGTCATGGGATACCTCTTAATATCGTGTCGGCCCTCCTTTCGCCCGGCGAAGTGCAGCAACTCGACGTGGCATGGACTCAACAAGTCGTTGGAAGTCTTCTGCAGGAATATTGAGCCATGCTGTCTCGATAGACGTCCATAATTGTGAAAGCGTTGATGGTGCAGGATTTTGGACACGAACAGACCTCTCAATGATGTCCCGTAAATGCTCGATGGGATTCATGTCGGGCGATCTAGGTGGCCAGATCATTCGTTGGAATTGTTCAGAATGTTCTTCAAACCAATCGGGAACAGTTGTGGCCTGGTGACATGGCGCATTGTCATCCATAAAAATCCCATCGTTGTTTGGGTACATGAAGTCCATGAATGGCTGCAAGTGATCTCCAAGTATCTGAACATAAGCATTTCCAGTCAATGTTCGGTCCAGTCGCACCAGAGGACCAAGTCCATGCCATGAAAAAACAGCCCACACCATTACGGAGCCACCACCAGCTTGAACAGTGCCTTGCTGACAGTTTGGGTCCATGGCTTCGTGGGGTCTGCGCCACACTCGAACCCTACCATCAGCTCTTACCAACTGAAATCGTGACTCATCGGACCAGGCCACGGTTTTCCATTCATCTAGGGACCAACCGATATGCTCACGTGCCCCCGAGAGTCGCTGCAAGCGATGTCGTTCTGTCAGTAAAGGCACTCGAGTCGGTCTTCTGCTGGAATAGCCCAAGAAAGCCAAATTTCTCCGCACAGTTCTAACAGACAAGTCCCTTGTACGTCCCACATTGATTTCTGCGGTTATTTGACGCAGTGTTGCTTGTCTGTTAGAATTTACGACTCTTTGCAGACGTCGCCGGTCTCGGTCGTTAAGTGCAGGCGGTCGACCACTGCGCTGTCCATGGTGGGATGTTATGCCTGAAATTTCATACTCTCGGCCCACTCTTGACATAGTGGATCTGGGAATGTTGAATTCCCTAACGATTTCCGAAATGGCATGACCCATGCGTCTAGCTCCAACTAACATTCCGCGTTCAAAGTCTGTTAATTCCCGTCGTGCGGTCATCATCACGTCAAAACCTCTTCACATGAATAACTTGAACAGAAATGAAAGCTCTGCGAAAGCACTGCGCATTTATACCTGTTCTACGCGATGCTACTGCCATCTGAAAATTTGCATATTGCTATCCCATGACTTTTGTCACTTCAGTGTATATTAGTATTATTTATTATACAAGAAAAAATTATATTCAGTATGTCATGTTGAGTAAATTAGTTATATTTTCAAATATTAATGCAATACAGGGTATTTAACAGAATTACCCTTCAATAAAGATTTATGCCAGTTAAATAAAAGTGACAAAATTAAAAAAATGTCTCAAAATTTATATGGTTATTAAATACACAATTTTCTCAAAATAGTTTTAGTTTAAAGTATTAAAGTACAAAAATGCTTTAATGTTTTCATTTCTAAGCCAGGAAATTCTTTAAGAAACTGAGATTCAAGATCACCTTTCAGAATATTCTTACACAAGATAAACTCTTGAAAGGTTTCTTTTCCCAATGCAAAAAACTTTCATAAAATTTAACGATGATGAGCGTTTTCAATAGCTGTAAATTCTCGTCTTACAAAGTTTTCTTGCTGAACTTGCAACAAAGATGAAAGGGTTACGAAATCGATTACCCATGAACTTAATAGAATTTATGACAAGGTTGTTATATGACTAACCGCGTCATTTCCTCTAGATATTTCTGCATCCGAATTGTTTGAATGCACTCCCATTTGTGTTAAAACTATAAATCTCAAGTGATCATTAATTTATGATATTTAAATTTTCGAACGAGTCATCATTTAATGAAAAACCCCAAAGTCTTGGAATAGTTACTTTTAATAATGGAACCTGAATTGTAGTGAGAAAATAATAATCAGTTACGTATAATATAACAAAATTCTTACAAAAACACCAAAGTAAGTTTTATAATATGTCTTATCAAATCCTTTTTAAACAAAAGGGTATTGAACACTTCTGAAAAATTAATAAATTTCTTTTAATTTAAATTTTCTTTTCCATCACAATGAGTATATTATATCGATTCGTGAGCTAATAATAATGTACAAGCTATTTTAATAAACTTTATACAAAAAAATAAACAATTAATCATACAAAGAAATCACCCAGATATTGATTTCACTCCAAACAGTAGCATTTTGTTATTTTATAGTCCGTATACTGAAAGTCGTCATAATAGTTCGTATACCATGCTATACTATATTTTTTATATTATATCTATAACCATTGTTTATTCGTTCTGTACTGCATACTTTTTGTTTCCCTCAAGTTTATGTTAATTACATAGAACATCCTTTTCCTCTGTGTTATAATTCACTGTAATCCTATAATTGAAAGGTTTTTTTTAATTTTATATTTATATGAAAATGAGTATCAATGTCTTGTATCGATAATTGGATTTTCTAGTATATTATTATTATTTTATTTTCTACAGGTAGATCGGTTAGAAATTTGAAGTTATGCAAAAAATAGTTTCCTAAGCAACTAATTCTTTCAAAATGGTACAAAAGCCTGCGCTATTTAGATTTATAGGTTTCACTTGAAATAAGTTTTAAAAGTTTCTTAAAGTGAATTTTAAATTTTCTGTTAAATTGTACATTAAATTGTGCATACAGATAAATGTACATAAATAATACACATATATTACGCTATATTGCTCATTAATAGACGGTTACAAGAAGAAATGCTAAAATGAACCGAATTAAGTATTGAATTCAGATCTCAAGGGGAAGTTAATCAAATAAACAATTTTCTAATTTTTTTATTTAAATTAATTTTGAATGAAAACTATTATATAGACCCCTGGAGTAGTAACAATTATATGCACCCTTTATTGGCTTATTTTCAATTTGTAGACGCATTTATTTATTTATTTTTTTTACTTGGAGATTTTACTCGCTTAAGCATCCTAAAGATTACTTTTAATTAAGAAACGAAAAATTGAAACAAAATTTTGTAAAAAAAAAACTTTGCAGTAAATATTTAATAATGTATTAAATATCAAAGATTCTTCGGTGCAAGGGATATGAAAAATATTTTTCTTATACTTTCAAACAAACTTCAACAAACTATAAAATACGGAAGATAAAAGTTAATTAATTAAATGCAAAAGTTTCTTCATAAAATATGACATATTCTTTGAATAAAAATTCACAATATATAAAATTTAAAATTTACTATTTCTTATGAGTGTTACAATTCCTTTTTATTTTTTTATTTCAACCCAAGATAGAAATCCTCAAGAATATTAAACGCATGAAAGTTTTAATACATCCTTTTTTTTTCTTGGAAAATTAGATTAAAAGTCGTGAACATGCTACTAAAAAAATTAAAGCTAGTAAAAGTTTTGTGTGCGCCTTTTTACAACAAATTTACTGTCGGTCTTATATGAAAATTGGATTCGAGGAAGATAAAGCGTGCGCATTTTCCTATTGATAAGCCAATTGTGAGACAATGTGTCTAACATAAAAAATATTTTGCACTTCATTCCTTGTGTTTGAAAAATTTGGAGCATAAAAAGACTTTGGAATCACATGAGAATTTTATTTTTGTTCCATAAAACGAAAAAATGAAATAATTTCAAGGGTAAAAAAAGATAAAATGAATATTGATTAGAGTATTGTCTCGCCAAGATGAAACGCTATTTTATATAACAGGAAAACAAACCGATGGTAATGTTGAACTAAAAAATTGAATAAATTTAAAGAACTTCTTTAATACGTTACATTAAATTTTTTATCTTAAAATATTTAGAGTAAATATGTTTTCAATAAAGTTTTATAAGCGTTAGAGGATATTATTCGATTGTCAGATATTGAAATTCATTTAATCTATAAAATTTGTAAAAATAATTTTCAGTAAAAACTAGAAGAATCTGATTTATAATTACTCTATTTTTCTGTTTAAAAATTGTTTTCATATTTCTTATTTTGTTTCCATATTTCATACTTTTAAAATTATTACATTACTAATTTGATTCACTGAGAATAACTTTCGGATTTGCCAAATAATTCTTAAGAAAATATCATGATAAATTTTAATGTTTTGGTTTTTAAATAATCAGAATAAAATAAACTAATTTTTGTAGACCAATAAAATGTATAGTTTTTCAGTATGATAACTTACTACTTATTCGTTTCACGAGATTAAAAATCGTTTAATGTTTATCCCTTCTGAAGAACATTTAATAGAAAATATATCATATATAAATTTACATTTAATTTAAGATTTTTGTTCAAACAGCTATCTCATTTAAGCATATCTTCTAAATGTTTAAAATTACTACTTAAAATACTTGTTTCCATTTCATTGATATTTGTTACCAAAATGTAACATCTGTTGTCTTCGTTATCTAATAAGCCCATACAATTTTGTAAAACGTTTTGCAAAAGGGAACAATGATGAACAATATGAAATATTATTTCATGAATTGAATATCTCCTTTTTTAATTTAACATAATCCTACTTAAAGAATGAAATAATACTCCTGGTGAAGCCTTTGACAGAAAAAAATGTTTTTAGAGGATGCTAATTTTTTAAAAAATTATCTGAGGTTTAAAAATATATTACCGAAACAAATTTGTAATCGATGAAAATCTAGCTAAAATCCATCTCTGTGAAAATCTATCTAAGTATAATATTTAGTCATTGTCATCGCTTTTTAAATAATTGGCCAATACTACGAAAGGTATGCAGTTCAATATCAATTATACTTGCCATAAAACGATCTGTTTATTATTTTCTTGACGATTGAAAAAGAAGAGAAAAAGTTACTACAAGAAAAATTAAAAAGATAAAGAGAATCAAAAATAACTGTTTTCCAGAAGTGAAACATATTTTTATTAACTTGAACTTAAAGGCAGTAATTGTCTTAATATATTCATTATTTTCCTTTTAAAATTCTATAAAAATTATTTCTTTCTATTTTTCTGAATTTTTATAAAATATGACATCTGAGGAAAATCAACTAAACAAGGCTGCTACTGTTTTAGAGAAATAATTTGTGCATTTTGTTCCGTTTACAGTGTGGATAAGTCTTCTATTTTAAAGCTTTTTTGACATTAAAGATATTCTAATGCTTATTCAGAAAATACAGTTTTGAATTTTTTAGACAATTTGTTGCAAATCAAAACGATACAAAATAAAAATTGAAATAATGCTGTGAATCACTAATTTTATTTATTAACGTTATGAGAGATAAAAATGACTTACATGAAGCTAATTCAATGGTACACACTTGTGTGTCCAAAGGGAATCTATAAAGATCCATCATGCATGAAAATGTCAGTTTCAACCTAGGTTTAAGAAAGATATAATAAGTTGGGGATAATTTTCCATACTATAAATAAAAACATATATTTTACATTTATTTTCATTTCTTTCAGTTAACTATTATAAAAAGGAAATAATTTTAGAATTAAAAACTATTAACTATGTATAGAGTTCTTAAACGTAACCAATGTACTCCTTGCATTACGAAATAAGAAGCCCCAGACGATCTATTGCAGTGTACATTGTATAGTGTATCTATTTCAAATTTATTAATTCATTTGTAAAATTCATAATGTCCAGTTTATAAAAAGCATTTCAAGTGTTCCTAATAGCAAAAATGTTTTGTGGCATAGGAATAAATCAAGAGTGAAAATAAAACAATACCTAGCTTGTAAAATTGCAAAAATTGTAGAATTATGTAGAATAGACATCAATAATACATAGTTAGACGTAGTGTAAAGTGAATAGTTGTTTGGACAACTAAATAAAACAAACTAGGAGAATATACAATGATGAACTGTTTAGCAATTAGTGGTGCCTTTCTGTAGATGATTAACATGCTGGAAAGTATTAAAGGTATAATACAAGTGTTTTATTTATTATTTTAATTTGTATACAAGCATGCTTGCAAAATTTTACTTAATTGTTTTGTTTAAACTCATTGCATTTATAGCTATTCATATTTTTTTTTTTTGGTGTCTTAACCGGCTATCGGTTTTAAGTCTTTTTTTCTTGTTATGTTGCATGTATTCTTATCGAGTTATGTAATCGAATTTACGTAGTTCGACACATCATACTTTCCTATATCTTGTGCAATAATATGTCACATAAAATTCCGCAGTTAAGTTCCTTATCTCATCGAAAGGTGCACTGCAATTTGCATTTTAGGATTCGGGAATGACTACTTTCCTTAAGTAAACTCATAATGATGATTTTATTTTGAACTCGGTGTATGCATATATATATTTTTTCTAATTCACCACTATATGTGAGGGGATATCCTAATAGTCTTATTTCTTATTGATGATTGTTTGCAAAATTTTATCATTAGTTTAATTTTTGCATTATTAAAAATAATGATGGAATTATAGTTATTATGAGTTTATTAATCGTGTAGTAAGGTAAGTAAACCAAAAAAAGGATTAAACCTTTAATTGTATATTTTCTATCCATCATACAAAACGAATATTAGATTTGATATTTTATGAAGAAATATAATCAATAATATACTTAATTGTATGCAGAATAATTGTAATAATAATAATATATAATATAAAAAATAACATTCTTTTCGAAATAAAAATTTAAAAGGTAATTCTAATAAACGGGAATTTTTGGCAGGAATACTTAGATTAGAGGTATCCTTTTATTGTTTTTTTAAATGATGGGCTTTATATAAAATTACAATAATTGACTATACACATAAATATTTGACTAACAAAAAATAATTCACAAAACAAAAAAATTATTATTGGTTACACAAAAAAATAAAAATAAATAAATAAATAAACTTTTATACACTATAATTAACTTATTTAAGAGAGTAATACATTGTAGGCCCATTTTACTTATTTGTACTAAGTGAGAATTAAAAAAAAATCTAACTGGGGAATTATTAAAATTATAATAGGTATAAATCTATCATTACTCCCACAGAATTTAGAACACTGACCTACAAACACTCTAATTTGATTTAATAAAAATACTGATTTAATCTCCCTAGAACTGCATTTATCTTTACCCTTAACGCGAGGATTGTTCATGAATAAATTACATCTATTCTAAATACAATTATTCGAATATTCCTATTATAAGTAATAACTTTAATAAAATAAATATTCTATCATTTCTTGAATTAATGTATATATGAAATCCACCAAATCCTAGAACTGTACATCCGCATGATCAATATTATTCATGCTCTAAAACCTTTATAGTTAATTCTACAGTTTCAAATTCTTTTATTATGTATAACAAATGAAATGAGGGAAGAGAAATTAATAAAAAATTATTTGGTAAATTTGTAAAATTTTGTTCTACTTTTTCACTTCAAATAGTCCTAAATTTTAAAATTTATTAACACAGGAACTTAACAATATATTATCAATTAAAATCATAATTACTATCAAAATTATTATGGTGTGATCATAAAAAAAAATCCAATTGTTCTCTACTTCCTGATGACCTATTTAAAAATATAGCGACTCTCAAGTTAGAAAACTACTTAATTAATAAATTTAAATAACAAAAAGTATGATATAGAGGTGACACATTAGTAATTCATTTTAAAGAAAAAGTGATATAATGAAATCTTTGATTTCATATATTTGCTACTAATCCTTCTCAAATTAAATAAATAAAATACACTACATCAAGCAATAATAATAAAGACAATAAAGAAGAAACAATATTTCAAAAGAAATATACATCCATAATGAAAATTGTTGAGTTATACCATTTGATTCTAAAAAATTTAAGGAAAAAATATTAAAAGATTTTACTCCTATAAACATTACAAAAAACTGCAGTTTAGTCTCTTTTCCATCCCTATTTATTGAAAACATAAAGGAAATCCATATGTAACTCTAGCTAAAATTACAAATACAGATTTTATTATGTAATATATATATATATATATATGGATGTTAAATTCTTTTAAAATATTATTTAAAATATGTGCTAATTAGTAACGGATAATTATTTACCTGAGCATATACAAAAGGTGCCCTGATGGTGTTATGCGTACCAATACATTTGGTACTGTTACATACTGAAATTCAGCATGTTTCGCGTTGGCGAAAAAGACTTCCGGTTTCCATATGCGCTGAACAAGCTTAGGATCATTGAGATCGAGAGGTTTAGACATTTCAGGTTTTTTCAATCTTTCATCCAGCCACTTCTGACGCAGATACAGATCCACTTCGTAGTCCTACGAGTGGAAAAATAGAATCAGTGAAAACAAGTATCATGAAAGATGTTTTGAAGTGTTAATTTATTAAAATCTCACATTTAGTTTGCAATGAAAAACTCGAATAAACTAGCCCGAATGATGAATTAAATGCTAAATTAAATCATTAAGTACTAATAATACGAATGTAATCAGCTTAAAGAAAAAAATATATAATGTTGAAAATATATTAGTAATTAGATACTAATGATTATAATAGTTTGATTGCTAATTGATAATTGGAGACTTTATTACTCATAAAATTGTTCTGTATAATTTCAGCATATTGTTTGCACTAATAAAAGATCATTATAAAAGGAAAAATTGTTCAAAAAATGACTATTAAAGACAAATCGAGAATCCATGGAAAAGAGTGCATCCCCAAAACATTCGTAAAAATAAATTAAATTATATTCATAAAACAAATCGAATTGGATTCTAAATAAATTAAAATTAAATATTTTTCACACTTTAAAAATAATTTAAAATATCTTTTCAGTTTATTAAAAAAATGACGAATGTTTCTTAGTTATAATTTCTAAAATAAAGAAGAAATCAAAATGACGTGCTTTTATTAGATTTACTGGATAAAATAAAGAAAAGATTAACAGCATCTTTTCCGATAAAATTGTTTACTTTTTCGAATGAAATAATACGAAAAACCTTTGTCAAAAATTTGTGGGATATTGAATTTTTATTTGCTGTGGAACATGTATAGTGTTTTTCTCAGAATGTTGCTGAGATATTTCTATACTGTCTCTAGTAGAAATCCATATGGATGTGGCCTGTGGGTATTTCTAATAGAATGTCAAGGATCGATTTAAAAAAGTTTATGTAACAGAAAATCGTTAGAAAGCGAATAAGCACTATCTGTACAGTTCGTCCTAGTTGTTATTTTATTTCAATATGGGAGCCAGATGACATCCGAAACTTTCCTTTTTGTACCTTTTAAGAGAAAAACAAATATTTCTTTGTGTGTTTAGCCAAACATGACATTAGGGGTAAAATAGTCTTTTGGAAGCTGCCAATAAAATTACATACAAGCGCATAATTGTAAATATACAACTCAGAAGTAAGGCATTTCATCAAAATTTAAAGTTAACTTAAAAAAAAAGGTTTTCCTGACTATTTGATAACCATTACTTGAAAAAACAATGGATTGTGGAAACAGAATTTTTAAATTCCGGCGAAAAAAACATTTATTAGTTCAATAGAAACTTTACACATTGTAATGGAAAATACACCTTTTGGTAATTAGTTATTATCAAAATGTCTTTAACGAATTATTTAAAAAAAGGATAAACTTCCGATGTTTTAAAACTTTATGAAATAAAAGAAATTTAATTTCAATAAACATTCTAAGACTTATAAATTATTATTAATCGCCTTCAATTAAAATATATATATATATTTTGCTCATATTCTTTACAATAAAATCAATTATTAATTTTTTAAAAAACATTTTAATTTTGTTAAAATATTTTTGTTTTCATCATGTTACACTAGAATGATCTATGAAGATTTAATATCTTCTAATAATAACTACTCAAAAAATTAATTTCGCTCAAAAATTAATAACGCAAAAAATTATTCAGGAAGCAGTTAAAAAATTGCTTATTTCAGATTAAATAATATTTAAGATAATTCATTTTATTCTTTTTGATTCAAATAATTAATGAGAAAATAAAAGTAAAATTTAAGAAATATAATATTTCATGTATATAAATTAATAAATGTTTAATTATTAGAGCTTTGATCAACACTCATGTCCATAAATTAAGGATAATGAAGTTCAAGCAAAGAAAGAGACAGAAGCAAAACAAATTTGACTTATTTGTAAAGTCTATTTATTAAACAAATGGTAAAGAGCAAAAAAGATGCTATATGTTTGACATAATTAATAAAAATTGCGATTTTTACTCCTTGGAGCAAATTTCAAAAAAGAACCTATTTACAAAAAACAGTATAACAGGGTTAGTATGATGGTTAATATGGAGTATGTCTCCCGGACGATGCAATACAGGCCTTACAACGCCTAGGCATGCTGAATATCAAATTATCAATCTGATCTTGGGGAATATTACACCACTCATCAAGCAATGCCCTTCGAAGTTCCGGTTGACAGGTGGGAGGGGGTTGACAGGATACAATTCGTCGGCCAAGCATATTCCACACATGCTCTATTGGATTCAAGTCCGGTGAGTATGCTGGCCAATCCATACGGGTGATATCCTCCAATTGAAGGCATTCGTCTACAATGTTTGCACGGTGAGGACGGAAGTTGTCATCCATAAACAGAAATTCAGCAGCCATGGCGCCCTGAAACAAACGTACATGTTGTTCCAGAATGACATCCCGATAGATGTGGCCTGTCATCGTTACACTCTGAACATGCAGGTCAGTTCTGGAACCAAGAAAAATTCCTCCCCAAACGAGCCATCCTGCACCACCGTAACGGTGTCCTTCAATAGTGTTCTCTTGGTGGTAAGGGGTACCTGGCGCTCTCCATATGAATGTCCGGCGAGAATCAGACGGCAAACTAAACCTGGACTCGTCGGGAAACATCACACAAGACCACTGTTGCGGTGTCCACAATGAATACTCTGTACTCCAGTTTAATCGCAGGGGACAGTGAGTTGCGGTAAGTGGAACACATCTGACAGGCCTACGAGCATATAGACCAATGTGCCCTAAGCGTCTGTACACGGTCTGCCTTGAAACTGTCGTACCGGTAGCTGAAGAGATCTGACGAGACAGGTCTGATGCTGTGCTCCGTCTGTTTCTTTTGGCAGTAACTGCTAAATACCGGTCCTCATTCGGCGTTGTAACTCGGGGGCGACCTGTGCTGTAACATCTACTCCCATTACCATCATCTTGGAATCGTTGCCAAAGCCTGGAGATGACACTCTGGGTGATTCCAAGTTCCTCGGATACTTCTAGCTGGGTACGTCCACATTCCAGTCGTCCGATAATTCTACCACGTAAAAAATCATCCAAATGCTTCCTTTTTGCCAAAACTATGCGGTTATTGCACTGAAAGGCTTTTAAAGCGCTTGTGAACAATTTTACTTTGCCACCATTCCTTATATACCCCTCTCTTACACTTTCGTCATTGTGACGTACTATCCGCGCCATCTGGTGGTTTCCTGTAATTTGCATATTCTTCTTCAAGATGTGTGTGATAATTCTACAGGTACAATTTTTATTTTAGAGTTCAATTTCTGTGTGATTCTGAATTATCCTTAATTTATGGACATGAGTTTAAATAACCTTAATGATCTTTATTTCATTTAGGAGCGAATGCATTTTTTTATATTTATTTAATAATTGCTTTGCAGATATAATTAGTAAAATAATGCACTGAATTCTTTTAAAATACTGCATACAAAAGATTTGGTATTGTTTTAAAAAGAAAAGTAACGATCTAGATTTTCAAAAATATTAATTTGCAGTAGTTTTCCTGTATAAATTCTTTTAAATGATCATTAAGTTTCATTAATAAATATGCAGTAAATAAGATTTTTAAAAATCAAAAATTTTATATATCAGGTTTAAATATAATAAATATATCCATTACTATTTTTTTATTAATTCACTAGTAATTTTTATTTCAAAATTTTTATACATTAAAACGGTTTTTCGATTACTACTTTATTTAAATATTAAAGATCCATCTTTATTAAAGTGAAACTATTTTTTTAAAACTTTTAAAATAAAATTTTTTCAAAAACCAAATCATTATTTAAAAATAACCTTATTTTATTTTTAAATATAGACGTTTCATATTTGAAAAAATTAATTTAACATATACTTTTGCTTTAGTTTGAAGACGTGTTTGATTAAAAATGAATATTCAAAGACAAAAAAAGTACTTATACAATATTCTACTATACGATTTAAGTACAATGATAATTAATTATTACGCATAGAATTACATTTTCTTTAGCTAGCATTGTTATTTGTATTATTTAAACATAAGTATGCAGTTACTACGTCAAAGTTGTTATTAGTATACATATATGAATTTAAATATTTTTTAAAGTGAAACTTTAGATACTTACAAATTATAACATCTCGCAATGTAAGGGTTCAAATATTGTAACGATTTTTCTACAATTACTAACAATGGAGATAAAACTCATTACTCTGAGCAAGATAAAAAGCTTGCTTTTTAATTTATACATTCCTCATATTCAATCTTAACATAATACATCATTTCGAATCGAATGATTAAAAAAAAAGAAATATACATATATACATTTTTTTTTTTAAATTCTATGTACCTCTGACGGACAGGAAAGCATTTGAAATCATTTCTATGATATATGTAGAAAGTAGATTGAACGAACTTCGCATGATTAATGATTGGAAATAAATAATATTCTGTACATATGACTAATGTTCATTTGTGAATTAATGCTTTTTACTGAAGAACGTTTTCTAGACGTGTTGAATGATTTTGAAAATCAATTGTATTTAAATATTGAATAAGAAACCATTTTGCTTAAGAAAAGTAGAATTTTCTGCAAAGTTTATGATTATGGTTCAATTAGATCTTCTTTGGTTTTTCAATGCCAATTTCATTTTTAAAATGAAAATTTTTGTACAATATTTGTAAAATTTGTGTTTTTTTTCATTATTTTGTTTTCAGTCAGTCACGATGTACTGATACGTAAATTAAACATTAGCCATATTGTAATGCAATGGTAAAAGCGGATATTCAGAGGGCATTTTATTTTAATATTTTTGCCAACGATTCTAATATGTTACGCGATAATATTATGCCATTGTACTTTGGTAAAATTTCCTCATTGAAAATCATTGATAGATAATAATTACTAGGGAAAAAAGGAAGGTGCTGACTTTTTAAAATATAATTAAATTATTTATTTCAAATATGCGTTAGACAGTTCTAATTATTAGATAGTTGATAAATTTTCTCATAGTTATTTTACTTTAATGATTTAAATTAATGACAATTTATCATTAAATAAAACTAAATTTTTCTAAACCTACAGTTTTTAAGTAAACATAATTTAGTTAGGTTATACACGATTGTCTAAAATTAAGAGAATTCAAATACCTAAAACTACTAGTTAGAGTGTAATGAAATTAGGTCAGTACATAAATTGAATTAATACGAAACGCACACACGATCGTGCGTAAGATTCATCAGTGTTGGAAGACATAAAGTCGTTTTATACTTTGGAAGCAAGACTGTGGAATAGTAGCATTTTTGTAAGATAATCTCTTCTCTTTAAAGGTTCCTGAATTTAAAATCTTAAAATCAAATAGTGCTTTAAAAACTATTTTAGGTTTGTTGAGATTTATATCCGTCATTTAAAAAGTTCTGTATTGAAGATTAAGCCTGTTTGACAACGCTTAATATATTTGATGGAATTCGAAGGCGCATTTTTTTTTCATGAATAATATTTAATGTTTTTTTAATGCCGCGTGTACATAAGAAAGTTGAAAACCAAATTAAATAAATAATACAAGCATACATTAAAAATTTTTATTGACTGTTATTTAAAAAATTTATGAAAACATATATTTTGTATACATTTATATATGTAATGTTTTTTGTTTTAGACTAACTATTTGCCCTTGTCATAGTTATTTCAATCATATTAGTTCGCATACTTTTTATTTTCGCATACTGTATAAAAGAATAAGAATGCAGAAAATTTTATTATGTGTTGAATTTCCTTCTCATATTCTGATTTGATTCTTGATGACTAAGTATCACCCGTATATAATTCATATCTTTTTTAAAACAGGATTTAAAATTACATTGCACAAATGATTATAAATATTTTAATATTTATGAAACAAATCCGAAACTTTTAACAAACATTTGAAGCTAAGTATTACCTACACCATTTGTTTAATTTATTAAAATTTCAGCGCTTCACACTCTTACAAGGGAACTACTTAAACTGAAATGCTTTCCTTTTTAAAGTAATTGCTTCTACCAAGAAACATTATTTCGATAACCTAGACAATCTGTTTTTGTCATTTCAGAAACTTCAAAAGCTGGTCGAAACTATTAATCGATTTAATTAGGGTTTCAATGAATTTGCAGTAGAACTTGGAAATCTTTATCTATTTTCTTCCTCTTTTGACAAAACATAATTTTCTTTGGGATAAATGTTTTCTGAAACATTTCCTAAATATATTAAAGGATGTATTTAATTATTCTTACAAAATCTGAATTATTTTGTTATGGGTCTCCTAATGTGATATAATATTTTTTTTAACTCGTTTAAAGACAATAAAATGCACCCTCAGAAGAACAGAACGAATAATTTGCATAATTCAATTGAATAAAAACATATTATTTCTGCAGATGTAATATAAATTATTTTAATATAAAAAGCATAAAGCATAAAAGCATTGTCCAATAGCTAGGCACGATGTGGCCTGGCGTTACCATCCGTGTGAATAAATTCATCCAGTATAAAGGACCACAATATGTCTGAGGATCTGAACCATATATCACTGAACCATTAGTGTTTCATTCATGATAATGCGCAGGTCGGGGCGCAATTAATTGAAATGCCGGGCCAAAACCATCCCTCCGCCACTGCTAAATCGGATACTTTCATGCACAAATATAGGAGTATTCCGTGTACCAGGTTCTTTTCAGACGAGAATCTGTCTATTGTCAGGTTGTACACTAGAGCGTACCTCGTTTTTGAACCCACATGGTGGAATCCGTTTCGAATAGTTTGAGTCGGAACTCTGGTACCAGCAGGCTTCTGAAAGTTCTGTTTCAAAAGTGCGGTTTCTCATAGTGCGGTTTCTTCTGGCCGTTAGTGTTAAATAACGATCCTCATTTTGTATTGTTGCACTCGTACGACCGTCTCCTGATCTTCGACGAAAATTTCCAGTTTCCAAAAATCGATTCCATAGACAGAAAAAGACACCGAAAAATTCTTAACTCTTCCGCTACAACGGATTGCTTTTTATCCACTTCTAAATGACTGACGGCCCCCCCAGGCTATTAAGTCATCTTGCTGAGACATCGTAATCACTGTTACAAAACATTCAACGCGTGTCAATTGTTTTTAATCTCCTCCTATAGAAGGAATAATGCAGGTCGCTTTCCATTCCCTATATATAATGCATTGTTTTCGACGTCACAGACAAATTTTGCATATTCCCAACTTTGTAAACATTATGATTTTACTTTTTAACATCTTCTATTTCATTTTTGTTTAAAAAGTTGTCCATTATATAGTTATTTCATAGCAACTAACAATATCCCCTAATTGTTTTGAACAATGTATGATCTTTTATCATCGTGAATAAGAAAATATATTTAACATTTGTGATGAATATTTAACAGAATCTTGTGTTAAATAATTTTTTATTTAGCATAAGAATCATTTAATCTTATCATCTATTTTTTTTAGCAAATTTTGGAGTATTTTGATTTTTTTAATGAATAATAAAGATATTCACAGTAATTTTGAAGATAAATACAGTAATATTTATTTCGTTTCAGGCTTCATCTATTATTTTTCACTTTGATATGTTTTATATTGTTAGAATCAGCGAAAATAAAATGTTTTTGAGATAACAAAATAATAATTCAATAATTAATTTTTTATGAAAATTTATTCCTTGAGTAACGAGATTAATAAGGAATTTTGAATCGTATAAAAGTTTTATGAAACCGTTTAATATATTCGGACTACATATATTATTGCGTTTAATTTTAAGGAAACATATGAGGCAGGTAACTTTTTTTAAGAAAACAAAAGAAATCGTGTATTGTAATTAGAATTGTTTGTAGACTCCTTGGTACAATTTTAATTTGCAAAGTAATAAAAGAAAGTTTAAGAATCAGTTAAGTGTCTCGTTAATTTTGTAACAATTGTTTTTCTCTCTATTTTTTTACATTTCTTCATTTTAACATGATAAATTTTTGTTAATTTTGGAAGAAAGAGAATAAAGTAGTTGAATAAAGTATTTAGTAAAAAGTAGAGAATAAAAAAGAAAAGAGTAAGAAGAATAAGTAAAAAATGTAGGAGAATAAAAATAAAGAATTAAAGTAGAGAATAAAGTATTTGAATTTACAGTGCTTGATAAAATAGTAAATTATGTAGCAAAAATATCCGAAAATTTACAAAGAAGTTTGAGGAATAGATTTGAGGGTGATAATTATTTTTCGGATCTATACTGTCACATTTTGATGGTTTTTTTTGTTCTTATTTCATTCAAAATTTTCTAACTAGAGAAAATAACTGAATGTTCATAAATCAACGAGATTCTCTTGAGAAACCAAATCGATTTTTTATATTGATAATTTTATATTGAAATAATCAAACATGTTTTTTGAAACTCACTTTTGTGCAATTTATTGAAATGAAATTTGAAAGATATAGTTTATGTACAGAATGAAATAAGATTCTTGAGCAAAATGATATATATTTGAAGGGACAATACGAGAAATGAAATAATTAAGGTTAATGGATTAAATTTTTATACATTGAAAAACTTTTATTTGTGAATCAAACATTTACATTATGAAGCAAAATATTTTATTCAAATCTGCTACCTTTGAAGTAAGTGTATGTAAAACGTGTATGTTATGTTATGGCTTTAAAGGATTTATGTTTATTAAAAAGGTTTTTACAATACTATTGAAATCGTAGAACTTTTTATTCCACACTAATTTAGTTAAATAGATGGATAATGAACTTCATTTTTTTGTCATATTAAAAAAAAACTCCAATAAAATTAAGCTAACATATTAGTTTATTCTTCCTATTCTGACTTCAATAAACACTAAGTAATTACTAAAGGTGTGAATATTATATGTTTTTTATATATTTTAAAAGTTAAAAAAAAGTTAAATTAAATGTTTTTTTTTATAAATTTACAGAATTCTGAAAACATTTGGGGGACTGATTGGATTAATCAATAATTTTGCTTAACTTTTTGTAGTATTTTTTCTCTTTATTACTTTTTTATGAGTGAGTTAGATTTCAAATGAGCTAAACTACTCAAGAAGAACTTAAACTACTTAATATATAATAGCCTAAAAATAAACCTATAATAATTTATTTCCCAAATATTGCATTTTTTTGAAGTTTTCAGAAGATTTCTATATTTTATGTGTTTAACTATGCCTTTAAAATTCTTTGAATCCGCAAATTTATTGCTATATCTCTGATGCTTTAAAAAAATTGCTGGTAAATTTTCATGCAGCTAATATACTTTTAAAAAAATAATTAATGGAAATAAGGACAATGTTAATTTTTCCGTTACTAAGGCTAATGAATTTTCAAGCTCTAATCAATATTTAGTGTAAGCGTAATGCTCAAAATAATAAATGCATTTACTATCTGCTCGGTTGTCAAATAAAAAAAATTGTCATTCTTTATGAGCTGCATAAATCAGAAGTGAAACATAAGATTCAAATTTGAAGTAATAAAAAAAGATATAATTTAATAAACGTTTTTTCTTTGCTGATATAAGAAGCAAATATAAGCAAAAACACTTTTTTTGTTGAAAAAAGGAGGCAATTTTCTAAATTTATAATGAACAAAAGTTCCACAGAAGCAATATGTTTAATAAACTTGATTGGTTGATTGGTTTTATTTCAAATCAAAATATCTATAAAAGACAAACGTGCCATGACAAAATGATTAATTCTTAATGAATGAAAATAATTTATGATTTTAGGTTACTTAATAATCTTCATAGTGTAATTTTACTTGCTTTTCTTAAAAAAAAAACAACATAAAAGTGATTTTAAATTCTCAAGAATGAAAAACAAATTGGCCTTTTTTGCATGTTCCAATACAATATTAATTTACATTTTCATCCAAATTTTTTAAGAAAGTTTAAGTTAAGTTAAGTTAACTGCATTTATATTCTGTTTCATGCCACTTCTTTTGGAAGTTTGGTCAGAGAAATACGTTTTTACTACGACAATCTGAGATTGAATCTTAGCGAGGTAATTATTTTTCTATAATGTTCTTTCCCAGGGGGAAACATTTATATATTAAATATATGTTTTCATAATAAAATTTTACGTTATTATACTCCTATTTTATGTGCTAGTTTTAGATGGTTGAAAATTCCTCCGTATTGAAGGAAAATGTTCTCAATTATATGTATTTATATTATATTATATATGTATTTATATTATATTATATATGTATTTATATTTTATATATGTATTTATATTAACTTTCGTTTTACTTTTAAAAATATTTACAGTATTTTACAATTTATGAAGAAAATTATATATAAGTGATATAAACTAAAACATACACTTTCTGGGCTTTATTGTCCTGTAATACTACAAATATTAAACATGTGGAAATAAAACTTATGGATAGAAATCTTAATGTCATAGATAGTTTTTTTTTTTCGTATAAATTATTATAAAAATTTTTAAAAGGCGTTTAACTATTTATTGTTCTAATTCTAAAATTTGACCATAATTAGTTTTGTCCTGATTTTTAAAATTTAACTGTTAACTTAGTTAAATTTAAAATAATACATTTATAAGTATTATTATTTTAAGATTTATTGAAAGAACGAAGCTAAATATGCCTATATATGACTTACGGAAGAATTTATTTGAAATTTGTAAAGTAAAATAGAAAAAAAATTATTCTTAAAAAATATGACTTACCATTGTTGAAGGATTTATCGAACCAAAACTTCGAATATACATTTCACAGCGAACTTCAGTTGGTGTTCCTAACCATTAAAAAAAATCTAAGTTAAAGAATAGGAATTTAAATACTATAAACATAAACAAAAAGGCAATCTAAATTAATTTTTAAAACAATAATTTTTCTAGCGATTTCTCAAAAAAAAAAAAAATAATAATAATAATAATAAATAGTACATTTGATTACTTTTTTATAATGTAATTGAAGCGGAACATAAATGTCTTTTAAATAAAATATAAATTAAGCATTTTTTAATTCATAGATTATTAATTGAAGAATTTAGAAAAGTACATATGCTTCATTTTATTTCTATAAAAAATATTATAAACTTAATTCTTTGGTATTAAAATATTTTACTTACTTTTATGGTAAGAACTTTATTTTTACAGTAGGTAGTCGTGCTGTTGTATTTTAAATAATAATTACGTACCTCTTTTGAAATGTTACCATAATAAAGTTCTTTTTATGATTTAAATTTTTTTAAATAAATATACAAATAAATTAAAATTAAATATATTAAATTATAAACTTGTTTAAGTAAATCATAAGTAAATATAAAAAGAAGAATTTTATGTGTGTTCACAAGTTAATGTTTTTTTATACAATTTTCCTTAAAATCGTACTTGAAACTTACTTACGAGTATAAAGTAAACAATACAGTTGTTGAAAATTTTATAATACGAAAACATATTACCTAAATGACTGGTAGGCAAGGCTCTCCGATCGTAATTTTTCAATAAAGCATCAAGCAAATTCAAGTCATCTATTGTGCTGTTTGGTCTGAAAAGAAAATGCTTTTCATCATTATTTTCAACAAATTTTTATTATTTTAATTGCTCTATTTTATTTTTTTGAAGTTCACAGATAAATTACATTATTTCACAATATTTTTCATAGCATAACTATAGTACAGTGATCTGCAATTTGCTAATTTCTTTACTTTTTTTTATTTTTAAAAGTGAGAAAAATACATTTTTTTATGGACTAATGTTTTTCATTTACCATTTTTGCAGTTGAATTTCTACGTGTTATATGTCAAGTAAACTTTTAACTGGTACTACAAGAAAAAAAAAACAAAATCGAACAATTGAAAACCTGAAATATATCAGATATCTTACATGTGTTTTATTTAACAATAAATAGTAGAAAAGAGACTCTCAATATGAATTTTACAATACACAATACAAACTTAATACTCATAACCCCGTGGGTCCATTCAAGCATATTGATGAAACTGGGAAAATTAAATAATTATATATTTGATAAAAAATCCAACTCAAATTTAAATAAAAATAAACTTTCGTCGCATCGTTATTGATTGTTCCATATGAAATTAATTTTGAGTACACAACTTTTAAAAGATTACAAGCACAAATTATTTGCTGTTGTTGTATCCTCTGAAGATAAAAGAAAATCAAGTATCGTGGTACTCCCGAATAATATTGGTATTTGGTATATTGTATTTCGTTTCGATCTTAGAAGGAATTATAAATTTTTATTTTGCCAAGGTATTTACATCTGCAAGACAAGTAGGAAGGGCAATCTGATTCAGACAGCTGGCAGTCTTCGCCAAAGAATCTGCAATTTCATTAAATTCCAAATTGACATGAGCAGGTATACATTGTAGGATACACATTCTGTTCAAGAAGTGGATTTGTTCTAAAAGAGATTTAATGTTCAAGTTCATACTTGAGAAACCTTTATTAAGAGCCTGTAAGGCAGACCTTAAATCAGTGAAAATAGTAATTTCATTCATTTGCTGTGATGGAGGTAAACTTCCGAAACCATCTTTTCATTGTAGATACGTTTGCAGTATCATTCCAAAATGCACAATTGATGTTTCGTGTTGCTTCAGCAGCAGAATCCCAAGTTTATTTTCATACAAAAAATTATCTATATTTTGTGGGATCCCTTGTTTTTTATTTGTTTCAGATTTTATAAAAATTCCAACCCTTAAATGCGAACAAAATATACCATTAAAGAGATCACAAAATAAGCAATACAATGATATATAAAACTTTTATTTAACTTAATGCTGTAGATATATATTTTTAGGACGTCAGCTAATACTAAATTGTTCCTTTCATGTGGAACAACTCCTTATAACAACCAAGGAGTATTTTATTTTATGATTCATAAAATATAAAAAAAAAAAGAAATTGCTTCCTAAATGTCCCATTGCAAACCAGCTGGCCATAAATATTAAGGAAACTTTCATAATAAAATACTAAGATTTCCTCTTACTACTCAACTGAAATTTCCATTCAAATTTTAATGGAAATGTATAAATATAAATTTATATTTATATTTTTGTCGTCCATTTTGTTCTTTTATAAAAATTTAACTTTGAATATAATTAACTAAAACTAATATAACTTCTAGATACATTTTGTTAAATAATCTTTCTGATTGTCAAATGTCACTCTGGAAAATGTTTTTTTCCCGATAGGAATGCATTAATTTAGGAAAATAAAATTTTCTCATCGAATCATCAGGTAAAAAGATAATCTACCTTTCATGAAACTTAAAGAAAATAACGATGTTATATATTTTTAAAAAGACAGAAAAAGCAAAATAAAGACTCAGTACGAAAGTTAATGAATTTTATTCCAGTCGAGCATTTTGCTTATCACCTTTCATTTAAAATTATCGCCATTGGAAGCAAAATCATTTTCTCGTTGCGTCATTTTTAAAAATTTAACTTCACACTTTGTATCCATCAAGAAATAAATAAATTTCAAAATATTTTTGAAAAGAATGCTATTTAGTTGAAAGCCTATAAAGCAATTTCAGTTTACTAGTAAATATCCGTGTAAAATCAAGTTTGTGGGTTTTCAGGTCACTTAGGGAGAAAAAGATCACCTTAAGTCCTTTTCGGTGGCAAACATAGATTAGGTACTTAAGCATATTCATTTAGGAATACATTCAAACATTAAAAGTACTTATTGGATTTCAAATAATTTTGCATGTTATGAAATTTGCAAACATAACCACTTAAGTGCGAAAGCGAGTTATGAGATGGAAGAATGGATGCGATAAAATATTTAGATATGAAATATAAGTTTATGGGAGATAGGGATTTTTTAAAACATCAGTTTGATTTTTACAAACATCAAATTTGATTTTTAAAATAGATTTGTATTTATGTGATTTTAAGGACATAATATGTTTTGTTTAAAATACTCTCTATTTCATATAGACATGCAAAATTTGATATTTGCCTGAAGCTATATTGAATTTTTTTCTGGTGAAAATGAAAAAAAAAGAAGCAATTAAAGGAATGGAGAAAGGAAGACAAAATAAAACTTCATCCAAATATTTGAAGTATATTTGTAGCTAAATCCAAACATTGAAATTATATACTGAAAAAAAATAAAATCAATTGTTGCAACTCTTCAAAATGTATTCAAAATGATTGACAAAACATTTTTAAGCGAAAAACATAGGTAAATCTATGAAGAGATTTTGTAAGAGTGCATGGAAAATAGCAGTAATTGTAATAATATCGTAGTTGGGTAAAATTGCTCCTGCTTAGATACTTCAAAAAGGTGAGTAGCATTTCATATGAATGAAGTTAGAAAAAGACAACTGATTGAAAAATGATTTCAAAAGATGGTATCTGTTTTTCTTAAAAGGGGTTTGCACCATCGAAAGATTTTCTACGTTTTTCTTCAATTAGCATTTGGGAGAAGATAACTTTACAGTTGATTATGAAGCATGGATGAAATCTGAAGCATTATTTTTAATTATTTAAAAGAGTTTCAAAGAAAGAATTGAGTTGAATAATTTAATATCTAAAATTCTACTCACCTGGACAAAATGATGAACATTTCTGATATCTTTCGAGGACACTACACACAAATTACAAAAATTAATTTTCGGAAAATGCAAAACTAAAAATGATGTTTATGTAGTAAAACGTCAAATCTTAAATCCCTAAAAATTTTTCGAGTGTATATAAAAAAGAAAAGCACTATGTATCAACAAAATTAGCATTAACCAAAATACTTTTCAGAGATTACATTAATTTGTTGTGGACATTCTTACGATTCATCCTTTGATGACATGATTGATTCTTATTATTCATATAATGTAAAACGTTTTTTTTTTAGAAAAACGACAACTGATGTACATGTATGTATATATAATAAACCCTGTTTTTCTCTTCTTGATTGCCCGGTCTACCATTAAGAGATTAACTTATTACACTAACTCCTATTGGTCTTGAATTCCCCATTTTCTCATAACAGCCTCCTATGCGTTGCCAACGCCATAACATTTCTGTTTAAGAACTCTCTCTCATTCTTCATTTCCTACTTTCTGCAAGATGCTAAGCAGAGTACTTTAAATTATTTGTTTTTGATTTCCTGAAATTCCTTAAAAATGAAGCAAAAATATTAATTTGATTTCATTTATCTGTTGAATTCACTTGGTTTCTGCCGCACTTCGCAGCAGCCTCCTTACTTCACACACACACACACACATATATATATATATTCAAAATTAATTTTCAGCCTTTTGTTTTCAGATCTTCATATTTACAAAAATTTTTTTCTTAATAGTTTATTATTCTGCTGAGGGTCATATATGAAAACAATTACGTTCCATCTCATTTATATATTTGGTTAACTTCTTGAATCTATCTTAACATTCAATTTTCATATTGAGAACTTTACTCTAAAGATTGAATAAGTAATTATAATTGATGTTTAAAATAAATATATTAGTCAAATTTCTTAGCTAATATTTTTTTTCAACAAGTCTGAAATTTGTGACAGTTAAATAAAATGATAATGACTTTTTTACATCCTAAGTAATTTAAATATAATTGAAATTAATGGTTTTAGCTTGTTAATTCAGATGTTCCTAATGTTAGGACGCTTCGTAATTTATTATTAGCTTATATTATTTAACCATTTTTGTAAATTTGAATCTGAATCATATTTAACACGGAGAACACCTAAAGATAAATATTATTTCAATTTTTTTTCTTTGTTTAAACTATTTTCTGAAAATCATTCAATATTTCGACAAAATGCCTTCTTAGAAAATACGTTTTCACATAGGTCTAGAATGTCTTAGACACTATAGTACAAGCTTGGTTTTAAAATAAATTGTTAAACGAGTATTAAATATTATTAATTAAATATATTTAATAAAAATGCCGGTCAAATAGTTTTTCGCTTATTTTTCATAAAAAATTTTTCTCATTCTTCATGTCCTTTTAATTTCATAATCTATTTTAATTAAAAATAAAAATACTTCATTTTAATTAAAAAGATCTCAGAACAATCATTTCTAAATTATTCCTTTCTAAAGCTAAATAATCTTCCTACAGCTTGAAAGAAAGTGTTATATATCGTGAATTTATTATGACTAATTAGCTCAGAAATGCGATTTATTTCATGTAGTTGAAGTTTTCGGACAGGGTAATCTAATTTAATGAAGTAAAGTGTGTCGTGGCTTTCATTATGGCTAGATAAAATGGAAATTAAATAGGTTTAAACTAACTCTGCTGAGATTATTTCAATCAGTTTAGAAGTTTACAGAAATATTGATTATATTTCTTTAACTTTTGTGAATATTTAATTAAGAGAATGACTGTCATGAATTAACTATTTAAAATACTTGGTTTCGATAGCGCTACTCTCTAATCGCAAATAACTCCAATATAATAATTGTTTAAAAAGATTTGTAATCAATGACAATTTTCCCCTTTTTAAAAAAGCACTGCAAAGGTAAGCTAAATTTGATAATTTTGAAATATTTTATTTACAATATTATTATCGATATAAAATTGTCTTTGAGGAACTTTGATTTCTCGAATGCACTAAATCCATTTTTAACTAATCCATTGTTAGTCCATCCATCCATTTTAAATAATTCTATTTTCTATTTCCCTGTCTTGCTGTTTGTTTTTCATCACATTACAAGTAGTCAATAAATGCATTCAAGAAAAATAACACAATGTCTAACTATATAATTTTGAAAAAGAGAAACGATAAATCATTAAATGTATTATTAGAACTGTGAAGAAATATAATAGTTTTGCAAGAAAATAAATTAAAAAAAGTTTTGAAATTTCTATATGCACTTATTTAATCACACAGCTGTCTTTGAAAAATGGGCTTGTTAATAGATATTTCATTATCCGACGAAAGTTTTCAGGGAATAAACCGAAGAAATTGAGTTCGACGCAATATTTCAGTTTGCAACATTCAATTAAAGTTTATTGATTGCTTATAATCAATGTTTTCTTAGTTATACACAAACTGCTTGTAAAATATTACTTTCTTAGATGAGTGTGAAATTTTAAATAATTAATTACAATGTATAAGAAAAAAAGAGTACAAGCACTTCTTGTCGTTTGAAATATTTTGTTTTTCTTTTCTATTTAATTTTTAAAGAATTTCTTACATTTAGACTTAGTGCACCATGAGTTAAATATTAAATTAAAGAATTCAGTAAGTTTCAGCAAAATAATTTAATTTTTTGTTAAAATTTGGCTAATTACTAAGGCTACATAGCATGTAAACATATTTTAAGAACGGTTTTGAAGTCGTTTAATTTTTTTATATATGGTTGCATATTATCTAAATATTCGATCTGATGATCTTTCTTTGAAATTGTAAGCCTCTATTGTACTTTTTAAGACAAGAATTTTCGTAGATCTTCCAGGAATATTTGAACCTATAACTAGTTTGTTGTTGCTACCTATGTTCCGACCGGACGGATTCAAAAAGAGCGGTGGCCTGGGCAAGTAAATGTCATTTAGGAAGGATTTTAATTTCAACAAAACGAAATTTAATTTTATAAAATTAAAATTTTAAGCTACTTGGTATTAAAAGAACAACCAGATAAAAATATTCCACATTATGTATTATACATTTTTTTCAAAGCAGCTTTGCGTTGCGTAAATCTTATCTAACACCCCAAACAAGTAATATATTCGTCCGTTATCGCTAAATTGGATGCTTACTATTCCACGTGATCTATGGTCTGATTATACCGCATCATCAATTACGTAGGTTTATACTCAAAAAGAGCCCAGTGGGCCAAAGGTCAATAAATCGCAAGTGAAATGCCACAGATGATATTTTGAAATGAAAAATTACTTTGATATTTAAAGCAATAATTTATTTTAAAAGCATTGTTTCTTTTTTCCTTAACTAGTTTGATAAATGAAAACCAAGGCTATAAAATGTTATGAATTGATCTAATACTATAGTAAATAAATTACTGACTGCTAAGAAAGTTCAGAAAACTAATACAGATTTCACATAGAAAATTAAAAATTATCAAAAAAGTTTCAAATATAAGGACCTGTTTTTTATGCGATAATAATTAAAATTAAATTTTTTTTTCATTCCGATCCTTTTATTTACTTCTAAATTAGTTCATCGTCAAACTAATGATGCTTCACAATTTGCTGGCCTCCAACTGAATGTTTATTTCGTATGTTTTAAAAAAATCATTCATCAAACTGATCTGTTTTGCAGAGTTGGATTCTCGTAATCATGAAAGATGATAGAAAAAGATTGGAAATTGATGCACTACATACGTTTATAGTGAACATAGTGCTGAGCGTTGGTAAAATACTTAGTGCATTTTACAAGACTTCGAGCAATACACTTTTTCTACGATTTCTAACTTAACGATGTATTTGGGGCCTAGTAATGAGAGTTTAATGAAATTTCTGTTTTAGTTTTGTTTTACATGAAAGTGCACTTAGTGCTTCCTTTCATTTTTCTTTTCTTAAATTATTTCTCTAGATAAAGACGCAAATGGGTTGTCTTAAAACAATAAATAAATTTTTTTTTCTAAAGAACCACAAATTGTTTTCTTTAACAACATACAAGATCGGAAAAAACTTCTATTTTACGTTAACAAAAAAAAATTCTATAAATGTAGTATTTATTTACAATGCTTAGATATTTGAATGATTTTATAGTAAAAGGCACTTATATCAGTGTTAAAAAGTTTTGTACTTTTTAAATATTTGCAATGGCAAATATAAATTCAGTTATAATAAAAAAAAACCCGATTAAACCTCACTATCAGGAAATTAATGTTTTCAATACATTTGCAGCTTTAAAAAAACCATTTATCCAAGAATACCAAAGAAATATGTCAAAATCATGGAATGAAGAAAATTTGTAGTTTTTTTATTTTTATTTTGTGCGGAGATAAATTTAAATTGTACAATGAAACATTATTTTCTATGAAGCTTTTATTTGCTTCTAAAATGTCCTACAAGTAAGTATTGACTTACCTGTGGAAACCAGATTGAATCATTAATTATTCATTGTTTTTGAATATTTAAAGAAACAAACTCAATTATCTATTCTACGTAATATGAAATTGTTTGTCAAAATGAATATCAATCAGTACGACATAGCAAATATACAATCATATTATTCAAATATAACTAAAGTAGGAATACATTTATTGATGACTGATGAACAAATAAAAACTTCAAATATGAAAGACCGCAGAAATATGATTCCATAAATATTGAGATAAATTCAAAACTTAGCAGTAATATTTCAGGTTTTATTTATATTACTATAAAGCAATTGTGACAGGACATTTATCTAATATTTGGATAAAAATTGAGGCAGGACATTTGTCTAATATAAGGAAAAATTGATACTGGAAAGACAAATTGAAACTGCTTGGCTTAACACTTACTTTGATTGATTTTAACTCATTGATAAATTCGATTTAAAAATAAAAAGTAAATTCTTTTGAAGAAACATAATGAGCAATAAATAAATATTTTAAATTTAATGTACATTTAAAATCCAATAATAATTTAAAATATATGCATTTTTTACCAATTAATAATCACTATTTAAACTTTAAATGATCTCATATAACTGAGAGAAAAAATTTAACAAGTTAATAACCACGCATCCTTTTAAAAAGAAATACCCACTTTTAAAATTTACATTTTTGGCATTCACTAACTTTATATATAAGCATATTAATATAAAAGATGCAATCAATCACTCTTTGTTTGTTAGTAAATTGACACCTCTGTCAATAACTATGTGCAAAACCCTCTCTTTCTTATAAATTTTATTATGCTATTATCAAAATATGTGCCTTCTAGACCGACGGTATTTTTTGTTACCAATTTTAACGATACTTTTAACTTTTCTTTGATAGTATTTTGCTTTTATAGCTTTCATTTTATGGATACTTTTTTTCTTCTATAGCTTTGATTTTGTTCACCTTTGTTTAGTATGAATAATACTAAATATATGAAATCGAAAAAAACTTAATTTTATGTTATTTGTTATTTGTTTGTTGTCATTGTTGTAAATTACCAATGGTTTCTTTTCGTGAATTGTTGGGATTCATATTCTCTTATTTGTATCTCGAACAGTACATCGATAAGTGCTGAAGAGAGGACATTGCTTTCCAGGGGAACTTTAAAGGGCAACCGTTCTGCATATACAGAATAATACAACGAGGCTCTTTATACACGCTGTCACATTCCCTATTGAGCTCCTTGTTTATGAGAGCAGTACTAGCAACGGACACCACTAGAGCATTTGGTGAGCACTGAAGCACAAGTGATCTTTTTGCCACCGTTGGGCTCACGAGTCAGATTGTGATTCCATAAATCTATTTATTATCTCCCTCAACTCTAGCTGTAAAATTCTCTCTGTAAATTTAAAATTACAAACAAATCATCTACAACTATACCTTGAAGGATAAACCTCAAACTTTGTTATGTGCTACAGATATTCGTATTAAGTGAAATCAATTTTTATTGTGATTATTTCACGAAAAAGATAATTATTATTGTACATAGAGGGCTAATTATTTTGTTCAAAATGCATTTCTATAATTTATGTGCAATTAAATTAGCTATAAAAGATACGGCTTCGTTTCAAATATCAATGAATCAGAGCTTATCAAATTTACATATTTCTGCAAAAATAACAAAATTAAAAAAAATTGTTTGACGAGGTTATTGTTATCCACTAATCTTTGGAAAAATTTGCTTCATTTCTGAAAACTTTGTGCATTAGAAAATGATGAAGTTCTGAATAAATTTTGCCAAATATTCTGGCCAGGAACACACTCCTGTCAAAAGAATGAAAAGAAAACACTATGAAAATATTATCTGAAGTATGTAAATTTTTATTCGATATTTTTCCAAACAAATATTACTTATGAATCCCAAATTTCTTCCCTGTTTAAAAAACTATTTCCTAATTTTCAAATGGGAATCAAGAATAATTTTAGCTTTAGTTCATATTATAATCACTTAAATTAGAGAATTTATTAATACAATAGAAATCTTTTATTAAAGTTGCATCAACCTTTCACTTTAATGGTTTTGTTTAGTTCTATTTAAATTACTTCAGTTGAAACCTTCTTACTCTCAAACTAGAATTATGTATACAAGTATATTAATAAGTTGTTTATCCATTTCATAATTAAAACTTCAATGTTTCAGATGAGGTATTCTTTTTAATATAAATTACAATAAAAAAATGACGAAAGGTGCTGTTAATACATTCTCTACAAGTTCAAGCGAGTTCATGCATGCAATATAGCTAAAAAAACACATAGAGGACTCGACGCACAGTACAATAATTGAGAAGTTTGAGAAGGGTCAGAGTGTAGCAGCAGCTCAAGAGTTTCAAATCGACAGAAGTGTCGTTTTAAGAGCTTGGAAAATCTTCCGAACCATAGGTACAGCTATAAGAAATGTTGTTGCCGGTCCTTCTAGTAAAACAACGTTACTGAATGGTCTATACATCGTCCTGCAGGCGAAAAGAGACAGATACCAGTTAGTGGGAAACACTAATCAGCAACTGCCTCGGCAACAGGACGCCAAGTGCCGTGCTGTCTTGAAAACTACATCCCATTGATAGCTGCTCATTCGCAACACTGTTTAGATTGGTGTAAGGAACACGAAAACTGGATATCTCTTCTATGGAATCACAACTCGTTTCAGGCTTATACACATAGCTATAAAAGATAATGCTTCGTTTCAAATATCAATGAATCAGAGCTTATCAAATTTATATATTTCTGCAAAAATAACAAAAGTAAAAAAAAATTGTTAGACGAGGTTATTGTTATCCACTAATGTTTGGAAAAATTTGCTTCATTTCTGAAAACTTTGTGCATTAGATAGTTGCTCATCCACAGCACTGTTTAGATTGGTGTAAGGAACACGAACACCGGATATCTCTTCTATGGAATCACAACTCGTTTCAGAATTATACTCGTTATTTAAGTTTTCGATACCAGTGTATAAAAGGTAATTTCTGGTGACTTAATGTCTTTAACATGTATAAGTAAAATTAAATATGAATAAAAATTTATCTATCAATGTTTTACAAAAAAACAAAAAACAAATGTCTTACCAGATTAGATTCAGAAGTTTATTTGTAAAATTATTTTGTATATTAAGTTGAAATATTAAAAGAAATAATATATGGATAAAATGCATGAATTAAATAAAGTATAAAAATCAAATAAAGTAAAATAATTGTTTGCGATAAATTAGTTTGCAGTTTTGGCATTTAGAATGAAGTAATCAAATTATGAATCTATAACAAAATTTCATTTAGTTAAGTTATATAAAGAAATTGAATTATATAACAAATTTCAAATCTTTTAATTTCCTTTCATGAAATTCGTATCAAATATAAATATCAAAGAGCAAAAATCAACTGAAAAAAGTGTCCGATAAGTTTATTCATGGGTGGAAAAATTATGAAATTGTTTTTGTTTTTTCAAACTCACAAAACTTTATATATATTAGAAATGCATAACTCTAATAGAAAGATGGATGAAATTTTAAATAAAAAAAGTGTAAAATTTAAATAACAAACAAAAAATTATTTCAGGTAAGGAAACAAAAAAATTATGAAATCGTATCCAAAATAACGTTATTCGTCATAAAGTTATGATTCTTCAAAAGAAAGAATTTATTTTTTCTTTCACTTCCCAATCCACTATATCCTCAAATAATACATATTGGGTAGAAAAGCTGTATCCAAAGAAACAAACAAAATATAAACAATGATCAGAGCATTATTCTTCTAAAACTTCCAACTAAGTTTTCCATTTAATAAATTTGCTGGAAAATCTTGGATATCATAGAAAGGTAAAGGAAAATCAATGACCATATAAAAATAGGATACCTAAAAGGAAAAATGTCGATAGATAATGCTGGTATCACTTCGGTAATGCCTAGAAATATTTCATTTAATTTGTAATAAAATGAAAGTTGTTATTTGGCCTGATTGCAATTCATGAAAAGAATTTTCCACAGATATCCTTTCATTTTCTTTGTTTTATTAACTATCAAGAGTATAACAAAAAATGTAAAATGTTAAACTTATATAAAAACACATTTAAGTTTGAAAATTAAATTCTTTAGATAGATTATTTTATTTTAGAAAATATATTTATTCCAGTATTGTTAAATGAACAAAAATTGAAAATTTAATTTTATAAATTAGCAATGATAATTAATACAACGTAAAATTGCAAAACCTTAGATTATATAAAATTTGTATCTAACTTTAATGTTGTCATCAAAGAATTTAAGTCCCTTTTTTAAGTCTTTATATATTTAATAATTCAAATCATTTGAGAAATGTAAAATATTGAATTTACGAATCACTTTCTGAAGTTAAAAGACAAAATTTGACAAATCAGATAAATATTCTTCATCCATAATTTTAATAGTTTTATAAAATTTTAAGTAATCTGTCATCGATTGCAATATTAATTTCTTCTACTTTTCAAAATCAGAAAAAAATTATTTTATATTCTGATAAATAGACAAATAATTAAATGCAAAATATTTTTATTGATGACTCATAAGGTATGAAATAATATTAATTAGGATAAGCGAAGCAAGTCCTTATAACAGGTAGCACTTTTGACACTTATGGCGTACATTTTTTAAAAAATACTATTAACCTCTGGGCATAAAATTTAACATAGTAATATATAATTTCAATATAAAATTTCAGTTTTTTTTCGTAAATACTACGTATGTATATTGGATTTTACAAATTTAAAATGAATTCACAAATAGCAACATTTGATGATCTATTTGAAATAAAAGTCATGTGATTATTCTTGACCGGAATTCTGGGAAGAGGAGAAAAGAGACAGCGGATAGTTTATTTCCATGTTTATTTTAGTTACCCTTTCTATAAATAAGTTAATAGAGATGATGCGTATTAAATAAAATGGAAAACAAACAGCCACTCTGTTTTTTTAATACACCAATATCCCATTCCTATATATATGGTTGGTTTCGACCGGAATGAGGTCGCTTGATTTGCTTTGAAGTAGCTATGCTCGATTTCACTTGATACAGAACGTTGGAAAAGCCATCCTGGCATATAGTTGATACTCCGAAAGTTAAAAGCTATCCAGGCATATAGTTGTCATCCCAAATCAAAGCCAACATGTCATGGTATTCCGGACCAACAGATTCCCTGGAATATTGTTAGTTTTTGAAATGAAATGCTGTCCTTGTATAAAGTTCCTGAGTGTTTTTGAAATCACAATGACGTCCTTTTTGTATATATATTCAGCTGAAGGTGGCTATTCCACCTGTTTTGGTAATAATTCATTTCCATTTTTTTAGAGTTGGAAAGGTGTTACAATGTAAATATATACGAATCAAAGCACACACAAATATAAAAATCACCTAATACTACAAACTTCCATGAAGTTTTATTTCAGTTCGATTGTAAAGCACTTATTACTTCTTCATGAAAGGATTTCATCAGAAAGAACTCAATTGAAAATATCGATAATTTAAGATGCTGGATCAATATTAAAATGCATATACTAACAGAGAAGCGTAAGTAGTGCATACAATCATAACTATACTGTTTTACCTATACTTGTATATACCTTTCATTGATTTCGAAGGAATAGATAAATACCCAAACATCTTTATATTTAAAAGAATTTAATTTTTATACTTGATTAACCAAGTAAATAATCAGATGTTTAACAAACACATCTTCTTAATGTATGCACTTTTTTATAAATTGGCCTTTTAAAACAAAGGGAAGTTATCTATCCTTATTTTTGGTGTTCCGGAAAATCCTTTTTTTTTCTTATCTTATTTATACTGTGTTTTTTTACAGCTTCCGAAGCGATAAAGGTCTCTCTGAATACTGAAATGAAAAAAGACCTTCGCGTTACATTTAATTCTCTTTTGATCTGAAAAAAAGTTGTTCACATCCTCTCAACACGTTAACTAATACAACATCTAAACTTGTAAATACCCCGGAGTTAATGACTGTTACACACAACATACAAAAAAGATGTCGCTACAATGCTTAAATTTAGAATCAAACAAGAATAAATAAAATAGTAGAAAATAAAATAGAAACAAACATCACATGTAGATTTACAATCCAGTCGATGTTTTATGTTGAAAATAGATTTTGAGATTGAAAGTAAGCAAAATACTATAATATACTACGTCTAAAATATATAGGATTGATCAATAAAATGTTAACTTTATTTTTATTTAAGCTAGAATTTTTTTTTTTTTATTAAATACTTTGAATTGAAAATTAAATGTGACGTCTATTTTTATAAAGATTTTTAATTTTAGCGAAGGTTACCCATCATAAAAATTTATATGGTTTATTTAATATAAAAATACAATCGTAATTTTTACTATAAAATTTATGAAGCACATTCATGCCAGTAGTATATTGTTTTCTATAAAAAGAAGATATTACTACCGAAATAAATCATAAAAAATGTTGCAGGGAATGTTATTTTTATTAATGTTTGTAAAAACTATTTATAAGGCTTAGAATTAGAATACGAATATTTGTTTAGATATGTAAATTGTTATTAAATAAGGTTTATGCCTTGTAGTGAACCAAAAAATCTTAAAACGATACACTGGATTCCAAAATCTAAGGAAAAGTGATGGCAAATTTTGATGGCAAATTTTTATTCATTGGAATTTTATGAAATTTGGAGTAAACCTTAATAAAACAGTGCTAAACAAAGTAGGATTAAAATAAAAACTGTAAGATTATTTACTGTCTCGAAAACACACAAAATGTAAACGTACCAAAAAATCATAGTTCCCTGTGTGATCGGCTCCATGCAAAAAATAATGTTTATTAAATCAGTTGGAGGTAAACCCTATTGTTGTGCCAAGGTAGTTCGAAGAACATGAAAAGTTGCCGGTGGGGGATATTAAGGGAGTTTGAGTTCGTTTGCCTAAAGTATTCCAAACATGTTTAACCCGAAAAATGTAGTGGCCAACCCGTACTCACAATAGATTCCTTGCGAAGGTAATTCTCAATCATTCAAGCTTTACGTGGTCCAGCATTAAATGATGAAGGAGTCACTAACTGAACCTACATAAGGACTAACAAGTGGATAAAAAATGTCAGCACCAGGTTTACAAACTTCTAGGAGGATAGGGTATATCTAGATGATTTGGAATCTGATAGAGTGGCCAGGTCAGAAAAGCTTTCCAAATGTGTATAAAGTTTTCTAGATAGCATTTCAAGTGCGCGGGACTTTTGAATATTCTCGTATAGACTCCTCCTTTCACTCACAAACGCAGCGTTAGTAGAATGAGGGATTATACAAATGTCAAGTTAGCTACTATGCATCTGACATACATAGCTACGGAGTGTAAAGAACGAGCAGCATATTGCTTGTACTTGTAACATATCCAATAATATATACTTCCAGCCCTAAACACTTTTTACGCCTTCTCCTATTCCAGCAGTTATATTCGTAACCATTTAAACTTCACATCTGGCAACTGTGGGTATTGTATGGCTTGCTCGATCGCCGGAGCAATCCTGCCTTTATTCCTTTCCAACATTTTTTTTTAGAATTTCTTAACTATGATACTTTTTTATGCTTTTTGCTTTCATTCCATATATTTGATATATACACTATATATATACTATTTTATCAAACACCAACAACTTATAATAAAAATTTACCTGTATTTAAATTTTTTTTCACGTAAATAAATATTAGAAAACTTTTGCACCCCTAACTAATTCTAATTCTTCATATAGATTCTTTTAACTTAGCATGTTCCGTTAAATAAACGTGGATTGAGGAATAAAATTGACAATTTCGTATTTCAATCCTTGCATAGTAAGCAAAAACTTTGTTAGTTACAAATTTTAACTTGAACAAGACATGTTTAAAGAAGGTGTATTTCAGAATATCTTCAACGGAAACATGTCTTTTTTTCAATATTCAAACTATTTTGGAAGCAAATTTAATAAGAAATAAAATATAGCAGGTAAGCGAGACCTAATTTGTTATTGCTGGCACAAATTCATCATGAATGTTCTGCTAATTTAGAAAAGATCTTCTTTAGCTAAAAGCGGCATGAAAGGGCACCTGTAATTCAGAACATCTCAATAAATTAGCACACCGGTACATGAGGATAACTTAATAAAAAATTTAGAACAATGGGATTTTAAATAAACAAACATCACGGAAACAAAGATTTTCTGAAAATATTATTTCTACCAGTATCAAATAAGGTTTTGATAACTTGTATTCATTATTCTACTCTTTGAAGAACATTAATCATAAACGTGATCTGACTGGTATAATAAATGTTATTGTAAATAAAATTTATTGATTACCTTAACGTATTATTAAAATATAATCGATTGCGGAATTTATAAGATGTTGAAATACTTTTTTTACGATAGGTAAGAAATGAATTACGAATTATTCTCATAACATATTATTCAACGAATTCAATGCTGTAAGTCTATTAGAAAGTATTAACAAAAGAACTTACATCTTCAATATTATTCTGGTAATTTAAATATTTTTTCCTTTTATAATATAATTAGAATTATAATATAATTATGCATAATAATAATAATATAATAATAATAATATAATTAGAATTTCTTGCATCAGTAATAGGAAGTTTTTCATTTATACCAAAAAAATGTGTAAAATCTAACAATATATTCAATAAATTTTAACAATAAAAGAGAAAATTGCATTATCCGAAGGAAGAAAATGTATTTAAAATCGAAATTATAATTAAAGTATTTATTTACCTTTAAATTTACAAAATAACGTGTTTAATTTATATGCAACAGTACATTAATTGTGTGTTACCCATTTTTACTGGAGATATACATTAAAATAAGTGATGTTTTTGAATATAACACTTGCATCACCGTTCGTTCCCTGGACGAAATTTTTGTGCGATGCAAAAAAACCAAGTGATTTTAAACAAACATTTAACAGGTGATAATAGTAAATTCCTCAGTCGAATTTCGGCAGTGTCTAACTCTAGAAAATACTTCTTATATTTATACTCCCCCAAAGAAAAATTTCATTTAGGTTCTTTCCATGTTAGATATTCTACTGAGATATTTTATCAAAAGTTTATGTTAGTTTACATTTTTTAGTCTTTCAATACTTTGTTAAGCACGTGTCTGGTGTTTGATGTTGGAACACGTCAGCATGCGAATTTAAAATAAACATTAGCAAACAATTTTTCGCTTAAAACCTGTAACTTTTGATACAAAAATGCACATAGTAAAAAAAGATGAAGTTTACTTCTACACAAATATTTACAACTAATACGGAAATTTATTATTATAGAAAGGCTTTCCATTTCTATAGTAATAATAAGAGCAATAAGGTATTACTGAGATTAACAATTTGGTAAGTCAGACAACAGAAAGTGCAATAATTTCATAAAAAAGATGATACTATTAGTAATATTTACTACTTATATTAAGTAGATATGGTAGAAGAATGGTAAGATTTCATTTAAAATAACATTATATGCTGGGTCAATCCTTCTAAAATGATTCAGTAATTTTAAATTAGTTTGCCTTAATCTGTATTAAGAAAATTTAGCAGATTTGTTGTTAATTTGCATTTGTTTTATTTTGTGATATTAAAAAGCCCTTTAAATCAATTCTATTTAAAATTTGCTATTGTTTATCAAACAAAGGAATAGATCTAGGAATTGGAAAATAATTACGGCTAAAAAACTGATATTTCTAATTATTTCCACCCAACCAGAAGCATAAATAGTAGAATTCGGAGTCAGTCTGCACTTATAATCTTAAAATATTTCACCATGAAGTTAAAAAAAATCAATTCAACTATTAACTCAGATGAATAAATATAAATATTTATTGTATTTTAATGGACTTCTTAATACATTTATTGTCAATCAGTTGATGTAGATAAATAATCATTTAAGCAAGTAACAACTCCTACCAGTGGCCTAGTGGTGATGGGCTCAGCTCAGATTCAGGAAAGTTTAGATTGGAATACGCTGGTGGAATGCATTATATTCATTGATTTTAGAAAACGAGAAAACTCTATGACGATTTTCATAGCTTGTTTTAACTTCGCACATCAAAACTCAGCTTACTTGACTCCCATCAAGTAAATACTTGATGGGAATTTTCTGAATTTACTTCCATGTTAAAAAAAACTTGTTCATACATAAGAGGAACACGAAGCCGCCAGTGAATAAAATAAAATCACCCCTTAAAAAATGTTCAAATATAATTTTATTTTTATATTCGAGAAATCAGAACACACAAGGACACTGTTTTGTTATGATTCAATAGAAAGATAAAATTTAACAAAACATTAAATTTTATTGGCCTATTTCAGTATATGTTTTGCTTCATAGAAGAGTGATCGTTGGGGTTGTGGCAAATGTATTCCATAATGAATTTTTTTATGACATCTAATATATCAATAGGTAATCTTCTTTAATTACAGATAATTAATGGTAGAAGAAGTCAGAAATTTCTGACTATGTAATACTAAGCAAATTTAAATTTTCAAAAGACAAGAAAAAATAATGTGATTAGTTAGTAGGTAAATCCACCAAAAAAGAAAGAAAGGAAGAAAACCCAGCACTGAGTTTTTCCCCTTTCAATTCCTGAGAAATAAATGCTGTTGGAAGCTAAAATGGATTCCACTAGATAGATTGACTGATTAATCCAAGACTCAGAATTTAATTAAAGATTAAAAATTAGCAACAGTTGTTATAAAACACAGGGAAATGGAGAAATATCCAACAAATCAAAATTTTACAAGATATAATTAACTGTCATTTAAGTAGAATTGGAAGATTTAACTCAGCCATGAAAATACATTGCTGGGAAAGGCAATCAACTATTTCATTGATATTTGTTCTTTTTGGGACGCATTTCCTTTCAGAATTTCCTAAAGAAAACGGTGTTTTTTTCTATCTGTATAAAATGAAAGCTTTTGTAATTGTTAAGGATAGTTCTGTAATAATTATGGATGTAATGATAGGGTAATGTTCGTGGGTTTAATGGTATCATCTTTATTGCATTCATCATTTGTCATATGAGATAAAAGAAGCATAGAAAGTAGTTGGAAGATTCTATTGTGTAACCATATGGTCTTAAAATGTGGGAGAACAGCGATACTCAATAAACTGATTATCACCCTGTCATATAAGAAGATGCAACAAAAGACTGAGTAGCGTATCAAAATTAATTGGTAAGTTGATTATTTCTGTGGAGTGATTAGTCTAGAGCAGGGGTCGGCAACCTTTTGAGTCGGAAGAGCCAAAAATGGCAATTTACAAAATTTCAAAGTTTTAAAGAGCCACAAAATTTTTTCTTGCCAACAATAAATAACGGTTGGGCTGAAAAGTTCGTAGGCTGACACATAGATGTCGATACTAGTATTAAATCCATATGATTTTTAGTTAGCCCTAACCTTCAAAAGACACGTGTATAAATTTGACAGCTGTTGCAGTATTAGTATGCGAGTTATAGCCTTTTTAATGAAGTTATAGCATTTTTAGTGTTCATTATGTGCAGTCTACTCGGCTGACTGTCGATTGGACTCCGGTGTGAAATGATGGAGCCATGTTTCATCCATTGTCACATATCGACGCAAAAATTCGGGTTTATTACGATTGAACAGCTCCAAACACTGCTTAGAATCCTCAATTGGTTGTTGTTTTTGGTCGATTGTGAGCTCGCGCGGCACCCACTTTGAATAGAGCTCTTGCATATCCAAATATTCATTCACGATATGTCCAACACGCTCCTTTGATATCTTTAGGGTCTCAGTTATCTCAATCAACTTCACTTTACGGTTATCAGAAATTGTTTTGTGGACTTTTTTGATGTTTTCGTCGGTAACAGCCTCTTTGGGGCGTCCACTGCGTGCATCGTCTTCGGTGCTCATTTCGCCTCGTTTAAATTTAGCAAACCACTTCTCTACGGTTGATTTTTCTGGTGCAAAGTCCGAATAATGTTTATCAAGCCAAGCCTTGGCTTCAATAGTATTTTTTCGCCAAAAAGCAATGCTTTATTAACACATGAAATTCCTTTTTATCCATTTTTTCAAACTAACTAAAGTTGCTTCACTAAAAATGCTATAACTCACATACTAATAGTGCAACAGCTGTCAAATTTATACACGTGTCTTTTGAAGGTTAGGGCTAACTAAAAATCATATGGATTTAATACTAGTAGCGCCGATTTAATAATACTAGCCCACCTGTTAGTACTCGCATAAATAAAGTTTTTGATAAAAAAATCTATTTAAAAGAAAACCTATTTATTCTTATTTATTCATAAGAAAACATATCTATTTATTCATTATATCATTCTATTTATTCATTATTAGATAATTACTTATTATTTAAGTAAAAAATTAAAACAATTAAACATTTACTTACAACACTAACTTGTACTTCAATAACAAACAATTGAACAAACAAATTCAATGGGAGCGATGGCTTTGCATGGTTATTCAAGTAGAAAATTTAAACTTTACTAAACAATGTAATTTGTACTTAAAATTAAAAAAACAATAACATACATTTGAGCAAACAAATTCAATGGGAGCATTGGCTTTGCATGGTTTTAGAAAGTTTGGATAAATTTGGCTCATAACTTGTTGCTTTTAAGTTTCAAACACGACTCTAAATTTTCATTTGTTAGTTGGCTTCTTACTTTACTTTTAATTATATTCATGCAACAGAACGCTTGCTCGCACGAATATGTCGATCCGAAGATAGTCAGCACTCCAAATGCCAACTTTTCACCTCACTGTAGCAATCTGGAAGACTATTCCATGCATCGAATATAAGTGCCTCAACTCAAGGCATTTCTTTTAAAGTTGTCCACTTTTGTTGCGTTACGTACATACATTTCTGGACCTCCAACTCTTCCAACTTGCTTTTCAACTCTGTAAATTTTCCACTCCACAAAGCTTTACTTTTAAATCGATCAATTGCATTTCTAGAGATCCAGTATCAATTCCAAATGGCTCAATGTGGATTTCGTTACTATTTGTGTTGAGAGGATTTACTATGAATGCTAGAGTGGTTTTGTTGGTTTTGAATTGCTCAAATCTATCAGCAAATTCATCTTTAATTTTTTTATAACTGTGCTGAAGTACCTCGTGCCAACAGTTGCACTAGTTTTATCACGATATTGCTTTAGAAATTGAAAATGAAGTAATATACTGCTCTGAGTATCTTCTGCAAAAATAATTAATTTTTCTTCAAAACAAACCAATTCTTCTACCAAAACATAGTCTGGGTTTCCTTTCCTTGCAGTTTTAGATTCAGCTCATTTAATTTCGCTGTGATATCCACCATAAAGTAAAATTTTTGCAACCATTTGCCGTTCTCTAACTCAGGGTGATTAATGCCTTTTTTTATTTAGGAATGTATTTATTTCATTCAAGCACAAAACAAAACGTTTCAACACCTTACCTTTGGAAAGCCATCGCACTTTATTGTGAAGAAGGAGGTCGGAATACTGAATCTCCATTTCGTTTAAGAATTCTTTAAACTGACGATGGTAGAGTGCTTTTGACAAGATGCTGTTAACAATCTTGATTACCAAATTCATGACCTCAACTATTTCGGCCGGAAATGTTTGGGCACAAAGCGCTTCTTGGTGTATTATGCAGTGAAACGTAAGAATTTCGTGGTTTATTTTGCTCTGAAGAATCGTTGTTGCCCATTTATTTTTCCTGTCATACTTCTGGCTCCATCAGTTGCTATTGAAACGATTTTATTTAAATCGATCTTATTGTCTTCAAGGCATTTTTGCACGGCATTCGCTATATCTTCCCTTCTAGTTTGTCCCGAGAGCGGTAGCAATCCTAAAAGTTCTTCTTTTGGACCTTGGGAAGACATATACCTGACAAAAGGGCAACTTGTGCCTTGTCTTTTATGTCGCAAGACTCATCTATAGCCAGTGATAAGGCAGAAGAAAGTTGAATATCTTCCACCTGCAAATATGTTATATTTGAAGATTTAGCTATTCTATCTTGTACTGTTTTAGCGGATAGTGGCAAATCTTTGATTTTTTTCAAGATTTCTGGTTTGTTTTTGAAATCACGAAACAGTTCTTCAGATTCCTTGTTAATCGATTCAGAACGATTTTAAAATGTTTTTTTTTTTTTTTTTTTTTTGATAAAATAAATGATATTTGCGTATGGAACTAAAGAGCCGCAGTTTCACATCCAAAGAGCCGCTGGCGGCTCGCCAGCCGCAGGTTGCCGACCCCTGGTCTAACACGATAAAAATCGCATATCAACGTTAAAAAATTTGATAAAATTAATTACAAAACTATTTTGCTAATATAAATATCTAATTAATATCCAATGATTTTTAAAGCACATTTTGGCCTAAAAATTGAAAAATTATTCTGAAAAAAATTCACGTTGTTTGATTTATATAAATATATACTTTCTGACGTATTTTATAATTTGTACATAATTAATTATAATGAATTCGAAATTGTCGATCAAATTATTTGGATTACTCTTCTTTATCAAAACAGTAAAAATGATGAAAATGTTCAGTTTTCAGTAAGCATAAATATTCAAGACATTTAATCTCCTTATTTTTTGTTTAATTTTGACTTTATGCATAAATTTCTTATTTATTTTGTAAGTTATTTACAATCTTAAGTAACAATATGGCAAATAGTTTTAAAGTTCTTTTTAACTTTAGTTTCTTCATTTTATATTATCAATATACAACTGTTTATATGTGCTTAATTAAAAGCTTTTCTCTTCAAAATATTATTTCTCTGGTTTTAAAATTCACAAATTCGTTAAAAATTACCTATTGTGGCCAAAGTTCCTTCCCAATTAAACGTTTCGTATTATTTCGTTATACACAGTTAAACAGTAGAGAAACAAGTAAATCATTTTCTTTTACTTTCATGTGATTGGCTGTTTAACTGAAATTAGATCAAACATTCCATAATTTTTTTAATTACATACATTATGTATTAATATGTTGAATACATTTCAAATACGAATTCTTTTTTAGATGTTAAATTTTTGCTTGAATATTACCAGTTGAATTTTTATTTATTTGTTGTAGCTGTAGACTTGACTTTTCGATTTCTTCCTTGTCTACATATCATTACTGCATAAAACAATATATTTTATTTAATAATTCTGTTTTTGTGATTTCAGTATATTTGCAGCTTAAAAGCCAATACCAATACCTTTTTACTAAGTACATTTTCCCTATGAAGAATAAAATTTTATTTTTATAAGGAAATTATTAAATAAATTAATACTACAGAAACTACAAAATAAATTCACATTAAATATCATGAAAACGAATTTAACATATTGCTTTAAAAAAATTAGGCAGCTCAGATGAAAAAAATCAATAATTAAATTAATTTGCATATCAACAATCTATTTAGACTATGTGCTATTTTTTCACTATTTTGTAATGAAAATACTATTCTTGTATTAATTATTTTAATTGAGATTTCAAATTGGAAAATAACTCAAATAAATGGCATGACTGTTTAATTGAAATATTACATTTGCTTTCAACTTTCATCGAAAATTAATTGAATAATAAAAATATAACAACAACAAAATTTTAATTAGTTTAAAAACTTATTTTTAATTAGAAACTCAAAATTTCCAATTAAATATATATTTTTTGATATTTGTCTCTCAATGTAACTAAACATTCTTTTTTATGATTAATCATAGATTAATTAAATAGATAAAATATAAATGAAGCATCGTATGAAATTATTTTGAATAAATCGTATATTCGATAACAGATATCGAGGAAATCTTTGGTAGATATAAAATATCAGAAAAATGGCATTATTAATGAGAAAACAGTATTATTATTTTTTTTAAAAAAGCAATGTAAAAAATTTCGTTTATTGCGCAATTTATTACCATTAAATTTCAAAATGGTTACATATATTTTATTCTTGCCGAATTCCTGATAAAAAAACAATTCAAATCAATTAAATTAAAATGATCAAAACAATTAACTTATAGCATGTTTGATTAAACAATTATAACTGGTAATTTTGATATTTCAAAAACTACAGTAATAAGACTCATAATTATTAAATGCCAACAATAAATTTTAAATCAAATATTAATATTTGAAATGTAATTATACTAACAATTCAGACAGGGATACAACTTCCATACTCCATGTTCTCTAAAAAGGAAATGTTATAGATATGTTTCCATTTTTCTATAACATTCTCAAATTATAAAAAAAATATTGATGGTATTTACATTCAGAAATACATGCTGATTGCTTTATCTTAAAATCCCGGAGAAAAGTATGAGGGTGTAAGAATTTGACACAAAAATGTTATCTCTATCTAGGAAAAAATCTAAACTATATGGATATTTAATGTAATCTCATTGAAATGATCCCAACTATTCTTATTTTACCTCTAATGAGAACTAATCATCTTTATAATTTCAAAAAGGATAAGGACTATGCAAAAAACTATTGCTCACAACAAAGTATTAAAAAATTTTAATTTCACATTTAAAAAGAAAAACAGATATAAAGTTTTTGAAACAAATTTATGTCAGAAATTTTAATAATTGTCTATAAAAAAGCATAAATATTAAAATTATCACATCTCATTGTAGCCCATTTCTTGCGTTAAAAACTATTCTTGGAAAATATAGTTTATCTCATATTTACTGAAAGAGAGTATATTCTTATTAATTAAATAAATTTGAATATAGAAATTACTGTAGCAATACGGCGATCTTTCTAATAAATTTTGACTATAAAACAAAATATTTTGAAAAATCTCAAAAGTTGAGTACTGATTTTTTAAAGCTATTATCAATGCTCAGACTTTAAAAACATTTACTTCTGATTATTAACATTATCTTAAAAATCAAGAAGCCTTTTATGACAAAGAATTATTTCATATTTATTGAACATAAAATTTTTTTTCAGGTTATTGCAAAATTCTACAGTGTCTAAAAAGTAAGAAAAGTTTTCAATTTGAAATTCCCGGGGGTTAGGGAATTTCAATTTTTATTCTTTTTTAGATTGCTGGCACTGTCCTTGACATCTGTGTGAAATTTGACATCAAAATATTCATTAGTGTTTGAGTTACGCTTGGTGAGACGCTAAAGCTGATTCCGGCGATTTTTGAAATGTCTGAATTAATTGAGCAAAGAACTTGCATTAAATTTTTTTTGCGAAAACGTATAGAATATTGCAGAAGGCATTCAGTGAGCATTCCTATATCAGAAAGAAATGTTTTGAAGTGGTATAAACAGTTCAAAGAAGACACAGAATGCATTGAAGACGAAGAGCCCTCTGACCATCAACCTCAACCGACGAAACTACGGTCCAAAAAATTAAAGATTTCCTGCTTCCAAACCGTCGATTTACAATTACTTGTTGATGATGTTGGAATTTCAAAAGGATCTGTCAATTCCATTTTGGGCCTCAAACGCGTCAAATCTCTATTGTTACCGAAAACACTGAATGAGCCAGCTCATACTGCATTGATTCTTCGTGACTTTTTCGCCAAAAATGAAGCCCATATCGTTCCACAACCTCCGTATTCACACCGTACGACTTCTGGATATTCCCTAAACTCAAATGACCACTCCGGGGACACCGTTTTGAGTCGATTGATGATATTCAACGGAAATCACCGTGGGCTTTGAATGCCATCCCTGCAATGACTTTTTAGCATGCATTGAGTATTGGAAAGAAAGTTGGAATAAGTGCATTTGTCAGGAGGGAATTACTTTGAAAGCGATGAAATAAATTTGGTAGAATAAATAAAGAGTTTTTGAAAAAAAAAAATTTCTTACTTTTTGGGCACAGTAGTATATAAATATTATTGTTAGAAAGGTAATTGTATCCTGAATCAAAGTTATTATCTTTGAAATTCGATTCTGCTTATTTGAAATTTGCCTATAAGCAGACATTTGACTATTGAATATGATACAACAAAATAATTCCTTTTGAAATAATTACATTTCTTTCTAATGCTAAAGCTGATGCATTTTGTACAAAGCAGTCTCATAGATTGATGGTTCATTATAACAGTTAATATGATGAAGATTATAAACCTAGTTACTTAGAAGTAATTAAGGAAGAGATTATAATTAAGAGTGAGGGTACATCAGACGAAACATTGCCCATTGAGACTGAATTCAGAACAGGTAATTCTATACCTATAGTGCAAAGAGGCAGTAAGTAGGAACGATTAGACATAATTCAGTAACATAATGCAAGCTTAATGCCAATATCAGTCACCTAAGCTGCTTTCGAGGAAATGCCGAGAGTGCATGGCATAAGAATTTGGATGAAATAGTATATGTAAGGAATTGTCACTTAGTCTTGTTTGTAAATAGAGATTATTAGAAGTACCTAAGATTATTAAAAAAATAAGAGATTATTAGATAATAAAAATAAGAGATTATTTGATAATGAAAATAAGAGATTATTAAAAATAGCTGCAATTGCATGGTCTCTGCAAATGGTATTCCTTTAATATAAAGATATTTATTCATTTTTCAATTTGATAGAAAATAATATTATTATTGAGATCCTATCCCTGAAAATAATTTCAATTGTAGTCTCGTATATATGCATATTAACTTTGTTTCTAATGAAGTCTTAATAAATATATAAACAGTAGAACCTAGATCCAGCATTCCTCGTTATAACGTCACATTACATAGTTATAACGTGTTTTCAATGTATGTTGCTTTTTCTTTACCTCATGGCACAGAATATAATAATAGGCTACTCTAATAAAAATACTACATATTTTTACTATACTTTTTTTATGTTATGAAGCAATTTTAATGCATGTTTTCTAAGTAGTATTTTATAACACCAATTTATTGTAACTGTTTGAAGTAAATTATTTAAAAATTGATCTATACAAAACTACAACTATTTCTGAAAGTGCTTCATGCGTAGTATATATCATTACAATTTTATATGAAAATAATTATTGTATATTTGATGGATGCCAAAATAGCAATGTATCTTGCTCTGATTTGATATTTATATTACTTCTATTATTGCAATTGAAAATTATTATTAAAAATTGTTTTAATTTTTGCCAAATATGATTTATTCTTTTTTTTTACTAAAGAAGCAGCATATGACATTTTATAAATAACGTTACAATATTTAAATTTATTTCATTGTTTGCGAACAGGAAATATTACAATTACTATGTAGATTTAATACAGACTATTTCTTCTTTTAATATAAAACTAACTATAGACTCATTGCTAATATTTTTTTTTCATTAAAATATTATTATGACAATTTTGAATTTCTTTCTAATACATTTTATCGTAGAATTTCTGAAAAACATTGAAGTAATTCTGCTTTTTGATATTTATATCAGGCATTAGCAGCAGCATTCCATTTTATAAATTATTGTTCTATTTGTCTCCGCTTAATGCTTTATCTGTTAACACATAAGAAATATTAGGGATCTTACATTATTTTTCGTTCAAGCATCTGTGTGTGGTATTCACGCACAATAAACTCTTTTCCAGAACATTATATCATTTATCAGTGGAATCGATGAACACGTGAATGTTATGAGCCAAACAATTTTGCGGAACGAAAATGGCTGGCAACATTTTTTTTGTAGAAGGGCCACTTTATAACACCTTAAAGACAATCAAAAGTCTCTGGAAAAGAGGCGAAAGGAAAACTAAACGAATAGAAGTTATTTCCCTTCAGACAGGGCATAAACTGAGTTTGAGCCACTCTCAAAGAAGATGGAAAAAGACAGGACTAAAAAAGTCGGATTCCAAGAGTTCCGAAAGAACATTCCACCGTAAAAAACAGGAAAATGATAAAAGAATTGGGAACGGTGAATGGTGATTTTTTGGTAGAAAGACACTTTCCGAAGCTCCATTTCAGAAGCTTGCTGAGATTTAAATACATAAAAAATAAATAATTTGGACTGAGTTACAAAAAAAGGTAATTGAATTCAAGTTTGATGAAGATATAATTCAGTTTCTTAATTTAAAATAAAACAGTTTAGGATTTAAAACTGCTATTAATTGCATTTGTCACTTTCCTGTTATTACTAATCACTGAAAAAAATAAGGAGACTCTGAAATTTATTAGACATGTCACAAAATAATGAAAGCAAAGTTCATTTGAATGTGTTTAATAATATCTTCCCATTTTAGCTATATTTATTCTAAGTATAATTTTGTCGGAGAAGAATTAAAATTCAGCAAATAAATAGCAAATTAAACTGAATTATATAGTCATTTAAAAAACGTTTTATTTTTCTGAAATCTTAATACATTTACTATTAATAAACTTTATTATTTCTATTCTTTTACTCTAATTGATGTTGGTACAAAAAAAATTCTTATTTTTATCTGAATTTAAACATCTACAAATTTCAATTAACATGAATAGCGGAAATATTTAAGAATTTTAAATGTCAATTATTGTTTTTAAATATTTTTCAAGATATTCTCAACAGAAAAATAATTTTTTAGTTTGTAAAAAGTTTAAATAAGAATTTTGATTTAAGCATGACGACATATAAAATTCTTTTCAATTTCTTCCAAAACATAACACCTCACATTTAGTTATAAAGCATAAACTAACTACTTGTTACATTATTATATAAATACAACTTCATCAATCTACTTTTAAGTATATCGTAAAATGAGATTGGCAAATCTAAATTTTCTTCAACAGACAAATGTTTTGACAATGGTATTTTCAGACAGACTTCTAATCAAATTGGAATTAGAAAAAATATTAATTTGATATCTTCAAACAAACAAGAAAGATGGACTTATGAACGATTTGCTGATTCAGTCTCCATTTCCAATTTTTTTTCAACTGGCTTTATTTTTTCTTTTTGTTAGAAACCACAATGTCCATTTCTTTAAAATTGAAGCTTGCAATCCATCCAAATATATTTTGTAAGATTTACTGGACCACCAATGATTCGTGAATATTTCGATATGTATACTTCACAAGATAACTTAAATTGTATTGCTTAGCAGTGCGGTTAATGGTAAAGTCCTCAAATCTTTGTTGTATGCAATTGGAGAACCAATGAGAAAGTATTTTAATTTAATTCGAAGTATTTTATAGAACTAATCATCATATTTTAGTTCTGGTAATTCAACATATCAGAAGTGTTATATATATATATATCATGTAACTCTTTATAAAATCCTATCTTAGTAAAGGAGGTTGGAGGTATTCGTTACCTTCGTAAACGAAAGGAAGTTAGAGTATAACAAAATACCAACCATCCTCATCATATATAGTGGAGATTCATTCAGTTCATAACCTAATGTTAGTAAGCAGATCTATAGAAATCTACTGGAGATGCATCAGCTTTATGAACGTTAGTATAATATTTTTAAAACATAAACTAAATTCCATTATTTTTATTTAATTACTTATTTTTAGCATCACTGAAGTTAAAAACTCTTAATTTATTAACAACAATTTTTTTTTTCTTAGAAGCAAATGATTCACAAATAAACATGCCAATGTTCCCCTTTGTTTCTGCATTTACATTATATATTAAATTATATCTTTTTTTTTTAATTAAATCAATGGTTTCTACAGGTGTAAAAATTTTTAGCATGACATGTATTCTATTTATTCACTTTGGCTATTAATTATGTATACAAAGGTTGAAATTAACCATTTGATTTGTTGGTTTAATTTAAAAACACGCTTAATAAAATTTTTTAAAAATGGAATACTTCAAACTCTTACACATAGCTAACACTATGCATAGTTTTAATAACCTTATAAATACAAGATACAACATTAAATAAAGTACATTTTATCAAATAATTGCTTTTATTATAAACTAAAATGTTGTTATGTTTATCTTAAAATACTTATGACACTTTTTATCTTTCAGAATCTTACTATTTAAACGCTCTCTTCTTCTCTCTTAAGTAATAGCAAAAAAAAAAAAAAAAAAAAAAAAAAAAAAAAAAAATTGAAAAATTTAAAAAAAAAAAAAAAACTTAAAATAATTCAAAATAAAATTGATAGAAGCCCAATTATTCTCTAAACATTTTAATAATAATCATTAAAAATTTATTTAAAAAAAAAATTAAGTTAGAAAAATAATAAAAAGGGAATAGCTTATATTATTTTTAAAGAAATAATTTTTATACGCAAATTTATGATGCAATAATTAATATTATGATCTGCTTCCATTTAAATCACTAACAATCTACAATATGCAAAGTGTGTTGAAAATTAACTGTACAAACGATATCATGAATTTATACTCTAAATTAAACAGTTCTTTTTACTACGGAATTTATTTAAAATAAGAGAGAGAGAAATAGAATTTTACATGCAAATCTATTTCTAATTAAAAATAGCACACTTTTTCCTAAAAAATAGCACACTGTCTCCTTTTTTATTGTTTATTTTATTATAATTCCAAAAACTTGAGAAATATCTTCTTTACAGCAATAACTTCAGCATTGTTCGGTATATTTCAATATTGTAAATGTGAATAAATAAATTATATTTGCATTAGTTTTCTTTCTGTTTTAACGTATCATAGTTACTTATTATAAAAATAATACATTATATTTTCTCAAAACAATTTTAATGAATATTGTGTTATCGAATACATGAGAAATAAATCAGCTTTGACTTTAGAAATAAGCTGAATACTCAAAAATATGTATTGTTTTGTATTATTAATCAATTTGTTAATTATGAAATTATAGATTGTTGTGATAATATCTAAAATAGCGTTTATAAATCTCAATTAAAATTCTTATAAATATTAATGAGGTAAATGCTAAATTCTTACTACTAAATTAACTTTAAAAAATATCATAAGCTTATTTAAAACTAACTATAAAAACTATATAAAAAATATTTTTTTTAAATTGCAGTAACAAAAATCTTTGAATTTCATTTGCGTCCACTGATGGATATTGAATAAATGAAAATACTATGTTTTAAAATTTAAAAACCACTCATTTCTATTAAACAACTTTTTCGTGAGCGAAATGATTGTTTTAAAGGGATCATTCAAATATTTTATTTTTCTTACGTATCCCAAAGTATAAGTTTCATCTTCAAACCGAAAAAAAAAATGAGAAAGAAAAGGCTCCAGGCTAAGGAGAAACAAACTTATTCTATTATTACAGAAAGGAAAACAATGGCAAGATACATATAAAAACACATATAAAATCCTCTATTTTCCCATTACCTTGATGGATTGATCCTCTAACCAACCAATCATTGAAAAGCATGGCAGAAAACTATACAATTTAATGACTAATGTTTTGTGCAATAAAATCAAGAGATACGACTCACTGAAAGGTACCATAAAATATAGTGTCTTTTTAAAGTAATGTTAAAAAGATAAGATTCTAAAAAGCAGAATAGCATAGCCATTCAATCTGTAGTATTTGCACCATTTTCTTTGACATAAGTAATGCTCAAAATGGGCAAAGCAATGAGATTAATCTTACTTTACGACAATACTGCTTTCAAATTCAGGATCTATTTCGTGTGATAGCTGTAGTAAATCTTTCTATTTTCAACCAATGTTTGATACATAAAGGTTTATTCTTTTCTTAGAATTTGTTTCTGCATAGTTAAAAAATCATTCATTTATTTTTCGGCAGGGATTAGATAACTTTTTAAGAGAAACAATTTTTGCAGCACGACATTTAATGAATGCTTTTATTTAATTAGATACCTTATTGTATGGTTCAATATAAATTTTATCACAGTATTATTGACTTATCGGGTTTTCAAATAATTCTTTATATTTCAAAACGTTCAAAATGTTATTATTGTTTAGAGCAAAAAATTGTAATCATTTTACACAAAATTTTAGCTGTAGAGTAAATAAAAAAAGTATTGAATTAATAATTATCTTGAGTTTAAGACAGAGTGCATGCTTAAACTAAATTAAATGAACCATGTTGTAAATTTTACTAAATTTTCAGATTTCAAGCTACTTTTATTTTTTAAATCTTGGAAGCCAACTAAAATAAAATAATAAAAAAGTCCTTATACCGTGAGAAGGGAGGATTTTTTTTTCAGCAACGAATATAACTTGTTTTGAATACTGTGAATTCTAGTAGGTTAGGATATCCTTCTTTTATATAGATTGGCTGTGGTTGAACAAACTTACTGCTACTTAAATAAGCAGCACCTTAACATAATAAGCAGCACCGTTTTAAGCATAAATGAGTTTTCTTACTATTAAAACACAAATTTTGATAAAATAAATTTGTTTCTTCTGGAAATATATCAAAGAATGTTTCATTTTATTATGTATGATTATAATTAAATTATTGGAAGGATAATTATTACGAATAATAATTTCAAGTGATTCGATACACAAGGCTTTCGTTTTTGTATTGAGATGAGCATGATCTGAAGAAAGTTCATTAGCATACAGTAGGAGACTGAGAATGCTTTCACTTGAAGGTCACTTGAGGGTGTATCTCCTCTCAGTGCACCTTGCTAATGCTTATTATGCTATAGATTTGCCGTTCCAAACTACTTGAATAAGTGAAATTTGTCTATAATTGTTAAGATACGGTTGTAAGAATCTTCAAGAACATGAAGGAAAAATGGACCAAACAAAACGCAGCAATATTAGTTACTTGATTATTAGATGGAAAGATGATTATATATCTCTTATAATAATAAAATGCTTTAAAATAAAAACTACTTGCAGCATTTTGAATTAATAAAAAAAGAGGAAGAAGGAGGAAAATATTTCAATTCTTCTTAAACAAGCTAATTCAGCATCAAAGACTGACACCAGCTGCTGAATCTTTTGAATGAATCATTTGAGAAAATTTTTAATACATGACTAAGCATAGCCTTAGGCTGAAAAACTTCCTGACGATAGTGTTCCTTTCGTTTTAATTAAAACCTCAATCAGTTAACATCAAACATAATTATAATAATTCTATGAAAGAAAATAGATTATAAAAACTTTTTTCTCTTTGTTACATGAAAGAAATACCGAAATTGATATCTTCATTAAATATTGAGAGAACGAACTTATAATTCATCAAATTTCAATATAATATTCATTATTTTTACTATAATAAGGTTTTCATTCACTTCGACATTTAAATGGTAATTTTATTTCTTAATTTTTTTATTGGTGCTCATCGGTCTCACCTTCACTTCATTCACAAACTTCTTCCATTATTTGGATTCATGTAATAATCTCTCGACAAATATCCCTTCTTCATTAATATTCCTCATTTTTTTTAACTTATCTATGATATCGGTATCGAAAAACCATTAGACTGAAATGTAAATCAATAATAATGAATCGGTTAAATAAGTTAATGAAAACTCGGCTAACCGATCAGCATTTTTACAGGCATTATTTTTTAAGTGTAGGTGATTCAGAAAAATGATTTTTCATGGCAAATGTTTAGGAGAAACAATTGCTAAAAGGAATAAAACTAAAATGTTGTTAAAATCAATAATAAGTTAAGGGTTTATTTTATAATATTTACTTCAGTTATAAATGCAAACACTATGTTGCTTAAATGCTATAAATGCGACTAAAACAATATTTTCTACGTTATTTATACAAATATTGTTTAAAAATCATTAAGCCTTTTAATATTGATTATATGATAGAATATGCATTAAACCAAATTATTATGTTATTAATCCTAAATATCTCACTTTGCAGACAGACAGATTTCAAAGACATTATTTTTCTCTCATAAATTGATGAAAACATTCTAAAAACAAACTCATATTTTCAACCTCTATTGTTTCCTATTCTCATAGAGAACTAAACTTTGCACAATTCGTATACCTTGGAAAATAAAAAAAAACATTGTATAATCTGCTTTAAATAACTAAATTTTATCTCCTTTAAGAAAAAAAGTTATTTTAGCTATTCAGTCCGCAGTTAAACAATCTTTAATATTCAATCTATAGTAATAATAAAAATCGTTTGAGTTTCGTCTATTTTGTAATCGCATGCATTAATCTGCTGAATAATTGTAATGAACTCATAAATAATGTGATATTAATAATGTGTGACAGCTAACTAGAAAAAAACCCAAGTTTATTTTTTCCCAATTCTTAAATTCTGTTTCTGCTATCGTTTGAATTTATATATATATATATATATATATATAATATATTTAATATGTTAATATCCTTTAAATGTTAAAGTTACAAGTAATTTTGCTTTGGAATTCAATATTTATAATTGTAAGAATCATTATTGTTTGAAAATAGTGTTTCAATGATATCTATATACATTGCTTACAGAAAAATAAACAAGTGGTTTTGGAAATGTAGCCAATTCCATGTCATAGAGCATTTGAAACTTTAGACCAGCCGTCATGTTCAGCAAAATTCTTCCTTTTGACCTTGTCCCAATGAAACCAATCATACATTAGTTAAATGAATAAAAAATAAATTAAGAAGTGATTTAAAATTTCGATCTCCATTAAAACACCCTCTGTTCTCTTATTCGCACTTATCACAGGTAAAAGGCCAAAAGTTTCTATCTATAGGATAATGTAAAATTTCGCCTCGAATGTATTTGAATTCTTACGAAAATGTTGTAAGTCGTATTTCGGTTAGAAGAAAAGTCTATATGAACATCGAAAGCTATCACAAATAAGAGGATTAAAAGTGCAAATATTTTAATAAGGTTCGTAATTTTTCTAGTTTTATATATTGCAGAGTTTATTTAAAACAATGTATTTAAATTAAAATAGCATTGAAATTACATTTATGTATTTTATGCTCGGTTTAATCCATAACATGTTTTAAGAATTGTTATAGAAGTTTTAAAGTTATTTCATTACATTTTTTTTTAATTTTATAGAATAGTTAGTTGGTTTAAACTGGTACAAATGCTGGCTTGGACTTTTATAATAAAATAGTGATAATAATGGTGAATGAATGTTCAAAAAATCTTCACCTAAAATATTAAAAGGATTGTACTCTTTTGTAAAAATTGTAGTTAAAAAAAAAACCTATTGAACTTAAAAAAATAAAACCCTCTACATCTTCTGCCAATTATGTTTTTAAAATGGCACTTATAGAAAGCGACAGCACTTATGAAAGGCAATAAGAGAGTTTTGTGTTTTATTAAATCTGAAAACAAGACATTTTTTCACAATCCTGTAGCTTTTATTTTCTTAAGAAATTGCGGGAACGGAGTTACCTAAGCCCTTCAATATTAGTTAATTTTAAGAGGATAAGATGTTTCGTTTTAGCGCCAAAAGATAAATATTTAAAAAAAAACCTCTTTATATGATGAGATTACAAAAAAAAAATTTAGCTAGATTTGTTTCTGAAGAAAAATAATTTCATACTCGAATATATAAGTGCTTATAACACATAAGCGAAATTCTTAAGCGTGGAACATTAAATCTTAAAATAAAGTAAAGATTTATATTTAAGATATATTTTGAAAATGCGCATTTGTTTCTTAACTAATAGGTCTGAAGTTTATTTATATATATCTTGAGAAACAACTGTTTCTTTTAACTGGGTCTTTATAATGCTATATTTTAAGATTCTTTTTATTCATTCTGCCAAATCATTGTAAATATCAAGTAAATGTTTAGCAATAAAACACTCAATGCGTGTTTACTCTAAACCTCATAATTTAACGTGTAAAGATCTATTTTCTGATACGATGCTTCGCTAACCAATCATAATAACGTATAATCATGATGTTTAATAACAATATGACCTTTAAGTTCACAGAAAAATAAAAAGAATCAAAGTTATTAAATGAAACTTGTTTATTTAAATTATGTTATAGTGAATGAAATAACGTGAATAAAATTAATCTAAATTTAATTTTTGTTAAAAGTAAATAAAATATATTTCTGACATCATATTTGCTGGTATTTTCTAGATTAAAAATTATATTCATTATTTGAATATTTTTAATAATTAACCGAGTGAAAATACTACTAATACTACAATACTACAATTCAATTAAATGAAACTCTAGACCAGGGGTCGGCAACCTGCGGCTCGCGAGCCGCATGCGGCTCTTTGGATGTGAAACTGCGGCTCTTTAGTTCCATACGCAAATATTATTTATTTTATCAAAAAAAAAAAAAAAAAAAACATTTTAAAATCGTTCTGAATCGATTAACAAGGAATCTGAAGAACTGTTTCGTGATTTCAAAAACAAACCAGAAATCTTGAAAAAAATCAAAGATTTGCCACTATCCGCTAAAACAGTACAAGATAGAGTAGCTAAATCTTCAAATATAACATATTTGCAGGTGGAAGATATTCAACTTTCTTCTGCCTTATCACTGGCTATAGATGAGTCGTGCGACGTAAAAGACAAGGTCCAAGTTGCCCTTTCTGTCAGGTATATGTCTTCCCAAGGTCCAAAAGAAGAACTTTTAGGATTGCTACCGCTCTCGGGACAAACTAGAAGGGAAGATATAGCGAATGCCGTGCAAAAATGCCTTGAAGACAATAAGATCGATTTAAATAAAATCGTTTCAATAGCAACTGATGGAGCCAGAAGTATGACAGGAAAAAATAAATGGGCAACAACGATTCTTCAGAGCAAAATAAACCACGAAATTCTTACGTTTCACTACATAATACACCAAGAAGCGCTTTGTGCCCAAACATTTCCGGCCGAAATAGTTGAGGTCATGAATTTGGTAATCAAGATTGTTAACAGCATCTTGTCAAAAGCACTCTACCATCGTCAGTTTAAAGAATTCTTAAACGAAATAGAGATTCAGTATTCCGACCTCCTTCTTCACAATAAAGTGCGATGGCTTTCCAAAGGTAAGGTGTTGAAAAGTTTTGTTTTGTGCTTGACTGAAATAAATACATTCCTAAATCAAAAAAGGCATTAATCACCCTGAGTTAGAGAACGGCAAATGGTTGCAAAAATTTTACTTTATGGTGGATATCACAGCGAAATTAAATGAGTTGAATCTAAAACTGCAAGGAAAGGGAAACCCAGACTATGTTTTGGTAGAAGAATTGGTTTGTTTTGAAGAAAAATTAATTCTTTTTGCAGAAGATATTCAGAGCAGTATATTACTTCATTTTCAATTTTTAAAGCAATATCGTGATAAAACTAGTGCAACTGTTGATATGAGGTACTTCAGCAAAGTTATAAAAAAAATTAAGGATGAATTTGCTGATAGATTTGAGCAATTCAAAACTAACAAAACCACTCTAGCATTCATAGTAAATCCTCTCAACACAAATAGTAACGAAATCCACATTGAGCCATTTGGAATTGATACTGGATCTCTAGAAATGCAATTGATCGATTTAAAAAGTAAAGCTTTGTGGAGTGAAAAATTTACAGAGTTGAAAAGCAAGTTGGAAGAGTTGGAGGTCCAGAAATGTATGTACGTAACGCAACAAAAGTGGACAACTTTAAAAGAAATGCCTTGAGTTGAGGCACTTATATTCGATGCATGGATTAGTCTTCCAGATTGCTACAGTGAGGTGAAAAAGTTGGCATTTGGAGTGCTGACTATCTTCGGATCGACATATTCGTGCGAGCAAGCGTTCTGTTGCATGAATATAATTAAAAGTAAAGTAAGAAGCCAACTAACAAATGAAAATTTAGAGTCGTGTTTGAAACTTAAAAGCAACAAGTTACGAGCCAAATTTATCCAAACTTTCTAAAACCATGCAAAGCCAATGCTCCCATTGAATTTGTTTGCTCAAATGTATGTTATTGTTTTTTTTTAATTTTAAGTACAAATTACATTGTTTAGTAAAGTTTAAATTTTCTACTTGAATAACCATGCAAAGCCATCGCTCCCATTGAATTTGTTTGTTCAATTGTTTGTTATTTAAGTGCAAGTTAGTGTTGAAGTAAATGTTTAATTGTTTTAATTTTTTACTTAAATAATAAGTAATTATCTAATAATGAATAAATAGCATGATATAAGGAATAAATAGATATGTTTTCTTATGAATAAATAGATTAGGCTTTTTTTTTTATCAAAAAACTTTATTTATGCGAGTACTAACAGGTGGGCTAGTATTATTAAATAGGCGCTACTAGTATTAAATCCATATGATTTTTAGTTAGCCCTAACCTTCAAAAGACACGTGTATAAATTTGACAGCTGTTGCACTATTAGTAGGTGAGTTATAGTATTTTTAGTGAAGCAACTTTAGTTAGTTTGAAAAAATGGATAAAAAGGAATTTCATGTGTTAATAAAGCATTGCTTTTTGGTGAAAAAAAATACTATTGAAGCCAAGGCTTGGCGTGATAAACATTATTCGGACTCTGCACCAGAAAAATCAACCGTAGAGAAGTGGTTTGCTAAATTTAAACGAGGCGAAATGAGCACCGAAGACGATGCACTCAGTGGACGCCCCAAAGAGGCTGTTACCGACGAAAACATCAAAAAAGTCCACAAAACAATTTCTGATAACCGTAAAGTGAAGTTGATTGAGATAGCTGAGACCCTAAAGATATCAAAGGAGCGTGTTGGACATATCGTGAATGAATATTTGGATATGCAAGAGCTCTATTCAAAGTGGGTGCCGCGCGAGCTCACAATCGACCAAAAACAACAACCAATTGAGGATTCTAAGCAGTGTTTGGAGCTGTTCAATCGTAATAAACCCGAATTTTTGCGTCGATATGTGACAATGGATGAAACATGGCTCCATCATTTCACACCGGAGTCCAATCGACAGTCAGCCGAGTAGACTGCACATAATGAACACTAAAAATGCTATAACTTCATTAAAAAGGCTATAACTCGCATACTAATACTGCAACAGCTGTCAAATTTATACACGCGTCTTTTGAAGGTTAGGGCTAACTAAAAATCATATGGATTTAATACTAGTATCGATATCTATGTGTCAGCCTACGAACTTTTCAGCCCAACCGTTATTTATTGTTGGCAAGAAAAAATTTTGTGGCTCTTTAAAACTTTGAAATTTTGTAAATTGCCATTTTTGGCTCTTCCGACTCTAAAGGTTGCCGACCCCTAACATAGACAATTTGATTTCTAATAATAATAGACTAATCTTCAATTATTACTAAAGAAATATTAAAATTAAGTTAAATTCAACTATTTAATTAAATTTATTTATTTATTAATTATTAACAAAAATGAATTTATTTCAGAAACATTTTAAACAGTTTATTTTGGATTATTTTAAATTATTAAATTATTTTTGGAACTTTGAATCGTCCCAAAAGTTAAAGTTATTTCATCCTGAGCAACTGAAAAGCTTTCTAAATAATATTATTATTAAATTAATTAATTAATTAAATTATATTATTTAAATATATTTGAATCATATATTCTTAGCTACAATTATTGATACAAGAAAATGTTTAACTCTGAAAACACTTTAGTCCCTTTTGTAATATTCACAATAACTATATCCTTCAGATAATTTTTAAGTTACTCTCTTATATAAGCACATGAAACATTATGTGTAGTATTTTTAATGTTAAAAATTTCAGAATACTGTTTTTATTTAAATTTTAATTAAGGAATGAAGAGTATAAAAGGGAAAAATATACGAACGTAAATGATAGTTCTGTATAAAAGTTCACAACTTCGGAAACAGGGATTAAAAGACTTACTTAAAAAGCACGTAACATTAAGGACCTCATTTACCTTCGGCAGAAAAATCATTAGCAGTTGGGAAGTTCTTAAAATCGAAAAGTGCATCTCTTTTCTATTTTGGAAACCTGCTGACGATTTCCACCAACTTTTTGTATCTGTGTCATTATATGAGCAACCACGACTATGAAAGGATCAATACTTAATCTTAGATATTAATATAAAAGTCTTGACGCAGAAAACTTTTTACGGCTTGCCCTTTATTTTAACCTTCCTCCAAAATTGAACAGCTCTCTCACTTTCTCCGATAAATCTTTCCAAATATCACTTGAACGTCGGAAAGAATTTATTTTTCCGAAACAGAACCTACTGTGATACGGCATGAATGAAAGTTTTCAGACCTAGTGGCCTCCGAGTTGATTCCTTGCATGATAATAAAATTTGGGTGTTTTGCTGGAACTGGAGTGCTTTTTATCCTGTTACGACAAGAAAGGATCTTTCAGTGGATAAAAGCATGCTTGAAATGCTAAAAGGTGGGACATACAAAAGCAAACATTTTTGAAACGAAAATAATTTGCTGAATTAATACTCTTTTTACTATTCTTTCAAGAAGTCATGATATGAAAGACTTTTAAATTCAAAGTACACAGTTTTATACAACATATGAAAGTAAAAGATAAAAATTTTCATTTTTCATTTATTCTTTAAATTTCATTACAGTTGTTAATGAAAATATGCACCCTAGATTTTATTTAGAGTTTTTGCCTTTTAAAAACACTGTATTTATATATGCAAAAGAATATACTATGAGAAAGGCTCATTTTAAGAATTTTCTTATGCTGCTATTTATAAGTATCTGCCCTATTTGTGGGGTTATTTTTTTAAATAATTCCTTTTAAACGGAAATTATTATTAATTTAAAAAAACAATTTACGTCGAAAACAATTTACAAATGTAAAGTTAAAAATGAATAAATTTAAACAAGACACCAAAAAGAAATACCAAAATATCACAAGTGTGTTTCCCTCCTATAGTGGAGAATGAAATTTTAAAAGAAGGATAGAGTTTATTACTATTATAGAGCATGCACATTTTTAGTACTTCGTTACAACAGCCATGGCTTTAGTTACAGCAGTACACCTTACATGCAAACTGGAAAGAAATACTCGGGCAATCATTTAAAGGACGTCGAAATATCAAAAAGTGATGCAATCATGCTTTCCAATTACAAACCAATAAAATTATCTTCTCTTCAACAATATTTACTGACATATTTAAATTTATATTTCCATATTTTTAAAAAAACTTAATGATGTGGCTTCCCTTTCCACTACTTTTTTTCTGCTTTTTTTCTACACCTGTCCACTAATTTTACACCTTTTGAATCGTAAAATTTTCCAGTTTTCCGTCCTAGTTGATTCATAGATGCCAGGAATTATATATATATATATATATATATATATATATATATATATATATATATATATATATATATATATATATATATATATATTCAGAAATCCATCTATCATATTAAAATATTTTCCTAAACCAGAAAAACAACTTTTTGATGTACTGTGTAAAAAATAATATTTAAAAATTAACTCAAAGAAATTGTTAAGCGATATTTGAAAGAATTTTATGTTCCCATTACCATTTTAAATTATTTATGTTTGAGTTTATGGATAAATTTCAGTTTAAAAGTTTAAAAATATGAATTGAGGCATTTAAAGCTTTAAGTATTTGCACACAGACTTCAAAAAATTCTAATTTTTGTAGCAAATTTTTTATGAATAATTATAGGAATAATAAAGACTTAAGGATAATAAATTACTTGATATAGAAAAACAAACAAATTTTTCATAAATACTCTCAAACTATTGTAAAAATTTGAGAATTATTACTTGTTTCCAATTGCTATGCATTTTGAGATCATTCGCCATTATAATGGCAGATATATAGCCGATTAAAAGTTGGCCAGATTTTAACAAAAGGATCTTACTACATTGCACCCGCTTTTTGCCAGCACCATTTAGAGCAAACTCTCCTAAAATTAGCACTTGGGGTTCATATTCTCCTCCCTTTTTTCTTGTGACCAAAGGAACGATTTTCCGGATAACAGATTTATTGTGTCCATCCTCGAAATAGACACGGGATCTTTAGGTTCAGTATTATTTAACTAGTTTCATACCAAATTCAATCATATATATGTATATATTAATTCATAAAGAACCTCATGCTTTAGTTAATATACCTTGTTATTAGTTTTAATACATTGCCTATAGCGTAGGTGTGTAAAACGCCTTATCGGAAGATTTTCTGAAGTAATTAACCGGTATTTGAATATAGTATGAAAGCAATATTGTATGCACAGATTCAGAGCCACAATTCAGGATTGATCATATACAAATACAATATTTCCAAATTTTTGAATCTAGAAAAATAATTATTAGCGTTATCAAGTTACATACTAATTGTGCAAGATTAAAGAGATTGGAAACATCCTTTCTCGCTGTATAACAATGAAATTAATTTTAAAACTTCCGATAAATGTCGTATAATATTAATCTGTGTCCCTGATGATTAAACATGGCAAGACACATGCCAAATAGTTTCATTTAAAGTGTCTCCTATTAATTGATTTTACGAAATTCAATTACACACTCTCAAAGTACTCGATATTCATCATTTCCTATCACTCCTTAGTGGATTTGTGAAGTAACTTTCTAAGCAATTGAATAAAGTTTAATATTTGATTTCATATGAAATACAATAATGCTTTTATACTTAACATTAATAACTGTATTGTTATAAAGAAGCTATAACTTTTATTTCATTTTATAGTAACATTCAATTTAAAGATTATTCTTTCATGAAATAAGTTTTACTTAAATTTTAGCTCTTATCAGAATGAATATTATTTGGAAATCGTAACAAATTCACTAAGTTAAAAATTTGTTTTGTTAAAACATTTACTAAATTACAAGCTATTGAAAAAAAAATATGATATCAATCCTTAATATACGTAAATATTGTATATTGTATGTACCTTGATTTTTAAACCAATCTATCAATTATCTATAAGTATTTTCATAAATTTTTATTTCTATTCATACTTTATATAATATAAAGGTCGATGTAGTCAATGCGAATAAAAAGATTTGAAGAAACTGATATTTATTATAAATAATCACATTGATAGTAAAATAATTGATTTTATTATATTTAAGTATTCATTGGAAACTTAATAGCTTTTGTTTTAGGAAGCAAATACTTTTAATTTAATATAAGATATTTCAGAATTATACAATTTCTCATTCTGATATAATATTTACTTATTTGATGCTTTTAAAAAATGAAATATTTAAAGGAATTTTAGTAGTTTCTTTTATTGCATTGCAGGTATAAGAGAAAAGCAATTTATACTAGTTGAATCATTTTATAATAATTCTATAAATTGAAAAGATACTTTGTGCAGTAGCTTTTTAAATCTTGCTTTTAGTTTTTGAATTTTGCAATTATTCTTTTCCCATTGTAAAATAGCTTATTCAGTCATTTAGATATGAATCTGATTTCTATTAAATTTTTGACCTTCTGATCTATGCAGAGGACTTGATTAAGTAATTTTTCTGTTCAGTTGTCTCAGAAAGTCTTTCTATTTTACTTTTTACATTGATGAGTCTCAAAATTCTAAAGTCCAAAATTCTAATGTCAAAATGAAATTCCTTTAAACAATAATAAAACAGAGAATATTAAACACTTACAAACCCATAATTGAATGTTCTTTTTTCTATAAAATCTATGTACAGGATAATATTACATGATGAATTTGAAATAAATAAGATGTCATATATAAATAATTTTTGATAAGGCAAATTGCAGGCTTTATTTTGATGTGAAATATTTTCCATTAATGACAGTCAACATAAAATAATTATGGAATTTATTTGAATGATAATTTTTGTAAAAAATATTATATATGTATAAGTTTATGACTTAATTTCCTTGGTCTAAAGTTTTTATTTTAAATTAATCATTATTATCTAGTCTTATAATCACAACTTTCGTTTTACAATTTGATTGTTTTAGAAAGTAAAGCTCAACCGTAATGAACATATTTTCGTAAAAATAAAAAGAATAAATTTGAATTCATATAAATAACCATTTTAATTTTTGCAGAAAATAATTAGATAATCACTGCTTTTGTATTTTTGTTTTTCAAAGAGGAAAATGTGATGGCGTCTATTTGTAGATTACTTTGTGTTGCGAATACACTAAAAATGTCAAAGCTTATTGTATTACGTAAAGAGTTTTCATTTGGGAAAACAAATGGAAAGTTAATCTTAATTAAAATGAAAATGAAACTAAGTTTAATTACTTTTTTCTTTAATTTTGAACTGACTTAAGACATTTATCCATTTCCCAAGCAAACAACCATTCATTCCGCAAAGGATAATGTGTGGACTGCCATTATAAATGGACGTATCAACACTTCTGAACTTCTTTTTTTCTTAATTCATTCTACTAATTAACTCGACCAATTAAAATTTTCAATTTGCTAACTGAAACAATAGATACAAAGAAACAAATAGATACTTTTAACTTTTATTGTTGAATTCCACTTCTAAATGAAATAGCGGATTCAAATGTTTACTAATTATTTTTAAGGATGCTTTATTTATAAAATTTAAAAATTTTTTTATTAAATTTGAAAGCACTTGAAATTTATTTTACTTTGTTGGAAAATTGTTTCAAGAGTTTGACTGAACTTAAAAGGAATCATTTAGAATTTTAAAAAAGTTTTTAAATAGACTTTTTAAATAAATGTTAACAATCTTCCGTTGAAGAAATGGGAATTAAAATTGTTTATTGCGTAATTCAGGTGCATTTAATAACAATCGCCAAAGGTTCATCATTATTAATTACGGTATCTGTATATTCTTGAATGTTTCCTTGAATCACATAATTCACAAAAGTGTTTAATAATTAAAGAAAAATACATCATAGAAATAAAGGACAAGCATACAAAAAAATTAAGTATACAAAAAATGTTTACAAAACACAAATTTTGAACTTCAGTAAAAATACACCTATAGGAATTTTTTTACATAACAATGAAAATGAAATCTTCATTAAAAAGCTAGATACATAAAATGTTTACACTAAATTATTTTATATATAAATATATATTCGAATGAAATTAAATCGAGAAATACGATTGTTTATTTTGAAGAAATAAGCGTTTTTTAAAATTTTGAAGTAATCTCTCAATGTTAATTATACTTGCACCAATTTAAAATAATTTTGTCTTTACTGTTGCAATAAAATTAAAAAGAATCTGAAAATTGAATATTTTTACATGATATAATTTATCAGAAGTTTTATTATTTGTGATGCTTGTATTAATGAGCAAATAATTTCCTAAATAAATGCACTTCCTATTAGTTTATTAAAAAGTTGATTGACGTTTTAATAACTTTAAATTCTTACAAATCATATGTAAACCTTTAGTAAGTCTTTTCATGAGCATATTAAAGCAGTAAAAAAGTCTTTTATTCTCAACTCCCAGCTGCTTAATGTTGTAAAGGAATGTTTTTCAGAAATTACTTTACTTTAAAAAAGCTCTTGTGAACAACAATCAAGCATTAACAGATATTTTTAAATATTTTTTTAAGATAATTTAAAAATGAGCATGTTCTTTTTTAGTATTTATTAAATAAATTTAACAAAATAAGTTGTTACTCCATAAGATGTTAAAAGGAAATTAAATGCTACTTCAAACGAGATGTCATGAATAAATTTATTTTAAAAATCATACTTTAATTTAATATTCTTACCACGTTTTCATTATTTGAATATGCATAATTAAGTAATATTCAAAACAATGGTAATTTAATTTGCGGATAAATATTAAACTAATCTAAAACCATTGCGCAATATTTGAATTTTGCGGATTAGTTTTGAAAATGATACGAATTTCAATGAATATATAATGAAGTTAAAATACAGGAGATTATTTATTTACAAGCATTAAAAGTGTGCCGAGACAATAAAAGTGAAAAAATGTTAAGCTGGTAAATATACGTTAAAATACAAACTGTATAAAACAAAACTAATATGAATTATAAGCATTGATTTTTAAAACCAATGATATACAAGGCTACTATGATATACAACAGAATAATTTGTAACAGATACATATCCATTTTGTACTTTGAAATATTTATGTACAATTATAATAAAGAATGAATTTATTCTAAAATGTAAGGCACTTTTCTTCACGATGAGTGTCATAAAATTTATGTTATCAACTATTTCCATACTGTTTATACATTTTGAATTCGTACTGACATTTGAAATAAAATTCTCCCTAGTGACAGTGCTAAGAAAACATTTTTGTTAGTCTGCTAGATCGTGTTTTTCAAAAATTATAGCCTAGTATAGTTTTCTCAAGATTTAAAGAAATAAATTCGCTTATTTTTCATATTATATTTTAGTTGATTAACTTTCTGTATTATATATTTTTAAACAAATTGTATCTTTGTATCTATATTGATTTATTATTTCAGCATTTTTAAGTAATTCCTGCTATGATTATTTTAAATTAAATTTTGAAAATAATTTGTATATAACATTTGAATTATATAATGTAACACAATTTATATTTAATTTTATTAAAATTTCGTACAATGATCTACTGAAATAGTATTAATTTGCATATTATATTTTTCATTAAATTAAAAGGGAAGCAAAATGCATTTGTGAATGATATAAATATATGTTAAAATAACAATTATCTTACTTTGTTTTAATATTTGCTAAGAAATCGTGTAATCTTAAACATTCATTAGATAATTCTTTTTTTCTTAAATGATTTTGTTTTAAGTTACTTGTCATATTTATAATTTCAGAATAAACATGCATATTTATATTAGAAAATTAGAATTATTAATTTAATCTTGCAGCTGCTATCCTATTCAAATCAGTAAATTCAAATGTTTCATTTAATTTATCTCCAGCAATATTTTCTACATATATATTTATAATTTTATGTTTCAAAGTAATTTAAAGATATTATATTTGTAATTTGAATTTAATATTTAATTTGTAAATTTTTGTGTTACTCGAATACTTTAGCTTTAACAATATTAAAAATCTGTTCTAAAGATCTGTATTAGTAAAGACAAACATTTTAAAAACTAAAATTGAAACTAAACTAAACTTTTTAATATTTTACATAAGTAAATGTATAAAATAAGAAATATTTAATTAAACGAAATTCCTTCATTTAACTCCAATAATTTATCAGATTTAAATATAAAATATAGTTAAATAAAAATTAAATTCATAGTAAAAAGGTGTTTATCAAAACAAAAAATTTAAATAAAGCGATTTAACAATTAAAAGATGAATATTTATGAAAAAAAAGTTTATCGAATTTTCCAGAAAATACAGATATACATATTTAAAAATTACATAAACATTTAAATATTTATATCAATACAAATTAAATATTACTTTTTATAGCTATTTTCACTTTATTTACAATTTTTTATACTTTAAATTAACCACATTCTTTAATATTGTAGAATAATTAAATTATATATTTATCGTACAGATTAAATTGGTTATATCACTTTATCGTTTTTAAAATCTGTGTGTAAAAAAAAGAATGCTGCCATGAAGTTTTAAGAAAAGCGTTTTTCTTGCTGAAGCATTTTTGTTGATCTAAGTTGTGAGAGTTGAGCCCTATTCCAAATGCCACTGCTGTGACACATTAGAAATAAGCAGTCTTTTTTACGACTGCGAGTCCTCCGCAGGTGCTTTTTGTCCAGTAAATGGCAAGTCGTGAGTGAAAGTAAAGCACTTTCGGCGGCTTTACTTGGCATCAGAAATGGTATTTTTTTGTTGACATGCTCCTTTTGGGGACGTCTTCCAGGAATTCCAGGGCTTGCGTAAAACATTTAACTGCTTGAATGTTACTTACGCGGAAAAGATTTCGCAGGCATTATGTTTAAAAATCAAGAATATGCAATGATTAACGTAATTGAAGAAACACATAAAAACTTCGTTGCTTTTTAGATTTTGAAAAACAAATAAATAAATATCTGAATATTAAGAAATTTATAAATATCTTAAGCAAATATATAAGTATATTCTTAAAGCAAATATATAAATAACAATAAAAAATAATTAATAATAAATAATTGATAATTAATATTAAATAATAAATACTTTAAATTATAAAAGCAAATTTATACATATCTGAATATTGATTGTTCTCAAAGATAAGTTAGTTTGTTGTGTTGCGTAAAATTTATAATAAATATATTTACATTTATTTGCATATAATACAGACGTACTATTCGTGCTAAATTCATATATTTAATGTTTATTTAAAAATAAAACTTCAAAATATTAATTATATTATATGAAAAAGTATTAATTGCTAAAAGGTGATTATTTGATGTTAAATTATCATTTTATTACATATAACATAATGCTTCTGATTGGATTGTAAAACAGCCAATTTTGTGAAAGTTACATATACTTAGTTGACAAAATTGTATGAGAGGAGAAATGTATTGGTAAAACGCCTAGATTAAAAAAACTCATAACGCCGCTGGTTTCATTTCCTCAGTTGCGCAAGGCTCAATAGCTTTTGACAAATTCGCTAGCAATTTTGATGGCGAAGTAACAGCGATCAGTGAGGGTAATGCTCCCACTTCCTTGTACTAAAAAAGTGATGTTTCTCTCGGACTCAATCTCGATAATGCAGACCATATGTTCACCCACCATCCAAGAAGGGCTAGAGGTTGCCGAGTGCGAAAAACTACTACAACTGCTTAACAAAAAAAACGATGCAGTGGGTCCCAGGCAACTGTGATGTGCAGGGAAACGAAATGACAGATGCTCTAGCCAAGCAAGGATACAATATGAATCAGCCAGATCTCCTCACCTACAGCGCCAGCTGCAGCACCATTAACAGAACTGTTGCCGACGTCAATAATGCTAGAAAGCAGGGCACCAAGGCTAAAAAGTGGGAGAACGTCAACACATCGAAGGACCTCCCTAGGAGAGTCGCGGTTGCCACCTTCCGAATGGCTATAGGGCACAACTACCAACAAAAGCATCTTAGGCACATCAGGGTCTCTGACTCGCCAACCTACCCACTTTGATCCGACCTTCCATCCCTTAAGATATCAACCACGACAGAAGCTACGAGGGGACGGCAAATCTTTACAGGATGGCAAGGCGTCGAATGGCCGAAAGGCCACGGACGGAAGTTGCCTGAAGTGAAGTGAAGTGAATAACGATTTCAAACGTTTTTGGAAATTTGGGTGGTGATGTTGTTATGGACTGTCATTTTAGAATTTTATAAATGTACAATTTTTCCAGATCTATCTATCTATCTATCTATCTATCTATCTATCTATATATATATATATATATATATACAGTCCAGTCACATTAATGTGACCACCTTTGGCAGGGCGGACCGCTGCGAGACGTGCAGGTAGAGAGTCAGTTAGGATTCTGAAGGTGTTCACTGGGATGTTGAGCCATGCCGACTCCAGTGATGTGGCTAGCTATTCTAGATTACGCGCTTGAGGATCCATGGCTCAAACAACTCGATCGAGGTGGTCCCACAGATTCTCGACTGGATTTACATCCGGTGAGTTTGCTGGCCAGGGGAACTCATCCTGGAGCTCTTCGAACCACGCAAATACACTGCGAGCTGTATGACACCTCGCACAGTCCTGCTGGTAGATGCCATCATTATGAGGAAAAATAATTCGCATGTAGGGTTTGGACATGGTCCGCAAGGACAGATGCGTACTTGTGCTGATTCATCGTGCCTTCCACAATGATGATTGCTCCCAGTGAATGCCAGGAAAATATTTCCCAAACCATAATACTCCCTCTTCCAGCTTGGATCCTTCCGGAAATTGTTGCAGGGTGTTTACTTTCAGAAGTTTCAAACCGTATACGCCAACGTATGGAGCATAAAACGTGATTCATCGGAAAAAGCCACCTGTCGCCACTCTGTGGACGTCCAGTTTCGGTACGGGCCTGCAAATTCCAGACTTCGTCTCAGATGAACAGCAGTCAGCATAGGTGCATTAACCAGGCGTCGTTCGCTGAACCGTTGTTGAGGATACACTCTTGGTAGCCCCTTGGTTCATCTATGCGGTCAGTTGCTCAACAGTTGCACGTCTATTCGTCCGAACGCATCTCCGTAACCTTCGTTCGCCTCTGTCATCTATAGCCCGTGGTGCACCACATGTGCCACGCCGCTGATTTTGGATAGTGCCATTTTGCCATACACGGTATACTTTTACCACAACGGCACGCCAAATGAACGCAAAATTTGTCGTTATGACGGTAAAATTAGTCGTTTCCGAAATGCTTGCACCCTTGGCACGAAAGCCAATAATCATGCCCTTTTGGACGTCGGATAAATCGCTACGTTTCAGCATTACGCCAACGATTGAAATACTTTCCGATGCCCTAGGATATTCTTTATATACACTCCACTGCAATGTGCTGCCACCTGCCTTTTGTGGTTGGTTATTTTACGTTGACATCGAAAGTAGGTAGAGGTCACATTAATGTGACTGGACTGTATATATATATATATATTTATATATACACACACATACATACTAGTGAGCAAAAGTTAAGCAACTTCTCTGATTTTCCATAATTCCGCAAAAAATCAAGAGTGAGACATAAAATTTCTACTACAGAGGCTCAATGCAGTACTTATAAGATAAAGAAAGTATTGTACCCAAAACATGACTTGTACGTATACATTTTGGAACAAAGCAGAAAAAGGCTTTATTGACAGAATGGTGTTAGAAAAAAACATTATCTGACCATGAGGAAAAACAGCAAATCAAAGTCCTTTAAGTAAATGGTATTACCCTCTCTAATGCAATGGTTGCGTGACACCGTCTGTTCATACTCAGTACCGAACTATCCTCCAATTCTTGACGTTAGAATTTCCATATTTCACGGAGCATCTGTTTCAGTTGTCTAGTGTTCTCAGAAGGGTAGAATCTTGCTGCCAGGCGTCTACTCAAAGCATCCCACACATCACACATGTTCGATGGGATTTAAATCAGAGAAGTACGCTGCCCAATTCATTTTGCCGATATCCTAACTTTCTAGAAGCTCCTCAACAGCAGAGGTTCTGTGTGGACGTACATTGTCGTCCACAAAAATAAAGTCTGGACCAATGTCACCTCAAAACAGACGTACGTGTGGGAAGATAATTTCATCGCAATAACGATTTCATGTAGGGAAAACAACTAATAGTTACATAGAAGCAACAGAAAGCAAAATATTTTATTTTGTATATTAAATTTTCCATGTGACTTTCTTCACGCACTTTGAAGCTTTGCATGAGGGCAGATGCTGTATAGCACTGAAACACGTACCATAGCAAGAAGAATCCGTTGAAGCATCATTCAAATCAGTTTGCCGATTGGATGCATACACTTTGGATATTAGGTATCCCAACAGCCAGAAAACAATTCGAGTGAGATCGGGAACGGCCACGAAAACGGGAAATGGCTGAAGGTAATTTTGTCACAAAACTGTTGTGTTATGAAACTTTAGACACAAATGGAGAAGCATCATCTTGCATCCACATGACATCAGATTGAACATTTCTCTGTTGGGATACATAAAATATAAAGTGTATACATTCAATCAGCAAATTGTTTCTGATTTTAAAGAGGCCATCAAACATCTGGTTCAACAGATTCCTCTTGCCAACTTTCTGATGCTTCTCTGTAATTATTGATTGCTTCAACTTTTCTTCTTAGTCTGTCTAGTGCCAGCGATTTTCATGCTAAAATAACCGTTCCAACTCTATTAATGGTTTTTCACTATGGAGATCCCCTTCTAATAAATAAGAAGGTGTTGCCATTTGAAATTTTTGAAATCTTGTCAGCGTAACTGTAGCTGTTAGTGTTAAACTGTTGTTTTTCAGATGATTCTTGAACGCCTGCATTAAAATACCATAATCAAAATTTCATTCAATTTCTGTGAATGGTATGATAGCTAGGGACACATATATCGTGAAATTTTTTTATAATCATCCTGTATATAAGGCAAGCGAAAGATAATTGCATAAAATGTATTTCTTAATAAACTAATAAGGAATTTGATAACAAACATATTCATAAATTTAGAGATAATGCTATGAAATTAACTGAAAAAAATCCTTTTTATAAGAAATAAAATGTTTTTTTACTACAAAATAGCTGCCCAGTCAAAATCTTATTAATATGTACTTCCTATAATTTTATTTTATTTGCAAAGCTTCCATGTAGATATTTAAATAGGAAGAGAAATATATTCAAGTTTAGTTAGGTAAAATAGATATGTTCGTCATGAAAATAGCCATTTTATTAAAAATATTTTATTTATTTAGACAACAAATTTTTAATTTAAACCCACTTTTAAAAAGTAACATTAATTCAAATGATTTATTTATATCAAGAGCGAGCATAAGTTTGCGAGAATTGAAACAGAAATGAGAAAATATTGTGCTTATCAATCAAAAATATTTTGAATTTCATCTGACAATGACGGAACTTCTTTAGAAATGCTTGATATAATAAATTATTCAATTATTCACGATGTAAAAAAGAGAAAATCTCGTACAAGAAGCACTTATCTGTTCTATAATTTAAAATAAGCTATAAACTGTTTCAGGTTAGAATTCATTTAATAAAAATCCTAATCTAAACATTTTGTGTTTCTTTCGAATAGTTCGAAGGGCATTTATAAATTACGTAATGTAACTGAACAGAGCTTGAATGTATAGACATCTTCGAATCTGCAGGATATTTGATAGCAGTGTCACAGTTGACCGAAAAAGATCTCTATCTTTCAGTGTCAGTAGCGGTCATCCTTTTCAGACTCTTCAACAGAATGGAGAAATGCCTTATCACAATGAAAAATGCTTTCTCTATTCTTGACAGCTGGTATATACTATCAGCAAAACCTGTGGTAAGAGAACTGTTTTTGAATATTGATCGCATGTCTGAAATGTAGAGCTTTTCTAAGAGAAATCAGAATTTTTGAAAAAAAGCCACGTAAAGAGAATTGTTTATACACTTCTTTTGATTTGTGGGAAAGAGAAACAATCGCAGTCTCTTTTTGCCTGCTTAAATTTATGTTTCCAAAAAAGTTCAGTATGCATTTGAAAGAAATTGTGTTTTATGTTTACTCTATCAAATCTAAATTGTTTGAAATTCTTTCTTGAATCAAATAAATGATTAAACTTTTCGATAAGAGTATCATGCTGTCTGTTGTGAAAAAGTCAGTACCGGGTATCATGTCTCTCAATAAATTAAAACGTGTTATTTGCTTAAATGGAGATAATTACAAAATATTTTTATTCAATTCACATTAATAAAAATTTTTTAAAAAATTAAAAATTCCTTCTCATAGGAATGTTAAAAATTAACAAATTGTACGTCCAAATAATTTTTAAGCTTAACATTTATGTATATAAAATCGCATAATATATATAAATAGATCCAGGAAACTCCAATTTAAAAAAAATGAAAGAGAAAATAGATAAAAAAGAGAAAAATTCGGACGAATTCAAAACCAGAACATGATCCAAAAATATTTTCTAACAAAATATTTCAATTGATACAAATTGAACTTCTGGGAATATACTGGTAATATCTATATCAAGAGAAAGAAATTTAATCTAAAAGCAGAGCCGGGAAAGGCTTTCTAATGATTTAAACTGATATTCCCTTGTGATAAAAGAAATGAGGTTGATAATTAAAATTTATTGAAAACTTATTTATTCGTTAACAGAGATTTTTTATTAATTTAGTGGATAGAAATATTTTCTTTTTGTAAAGGATACCGAAATAGAACTGTTAAAATGTTTAATAAAGAATTAGATTCTCATTTCTGGTTATAGAAATTAGCTAAAAATGCTTTGAAAATTGGACTGGTTTTAAACTGAAATTAATAGCATTTGTTTGTATGGACAAGAAATATTAACTAAAAAAATATTATTTTATATTTAGATTAAACAAATAATTTTGTGTTTCTGGCATGTTATAAATTTTGAACGTCAAACCAAGCATTTTTTAAATTTTAAGATATTTAGGCTAATGGAAATTTAAATCATTTGTATCTGTATAAGAAATAAGGGGGAAAGATATTAATTAGGATACTTCTGGTTTACTCTTTGGATCCACATTTTCGACTTCTTACTATAGTAACTAATTCCACAGTCCTAATTTGCATATTATTATTTATAATGTTTGTAATTTAAGTGAGTTACCAGCAACAATAGTACTTTTCGAAGAATCAAGTAATGAAGAAATATACTTTTTTCTCATCTATTTGGCACAAATAAGTTACAGATAATTTGATAAAGTCATTCGGAATATTTACTAAATTCATTCCAACAAATTTTAAATAAAAGACATAAAAAATACAAAATATTTATCAAAAATGATGTAATAATATGTAATTCAATGAAACTCAATTTATAAGTAAGGTCCATTTAAACATCATGGAACGTTGTATTTCTCTGTTAGAGAATAAATAAGACTGTTTGTGCAGTTTTTAGATTTGCTACGTCATTGCCTTATAGCAAGTGAACTTTTTTTGTTATATTCTTAATGTTTGTAGGAAGAACAATTGAAAATTTCAAATTAAACGAAAAGTTTCTTTTGTAAAATATTTCTTTCTCGTTCTTTTTAGTATTTTATGAATAGCGCAATTATATTTTGGTATTTGAAATATTTTGAATTAAAATAGGAACTTCTAAATATTTTTTAAATGAATGCTTATTAAATAGTTGAATGTATGAACATGTTTCTGAAGTAACATTTCAAATCTATATAAACTCTATATAAAAATATACTGCTTACTATAATTTACTTCAAACGGGGCTTGTTACAAGCAAACTAATAGTTTTATAAGGGAATGCAATAACAGTATTATTTCTTGCAAAAAAAATATGAAAAATGTTTTTCATATACAATTTATACAACAATTTTAACTTATTGCAATATTCTTCGTTACTCGAATAGTAAAACAAAATATGTTCCAATTCATTTTTTGCAAAATTCAATTAGATGCATTCGTTTGATTACTATTTCTTACATCTAAAAATTAACTACAAAGAGAATTTCATTGAACTATAGATAATCGGTCTTAATAACTTTCTTAAAGTATTTTTTTAGTATGACCTAATTGTCCGAAATAACCCAAATTATTTTACTAACAAGCACAAATATCCACTACAGAAAATAGCACCGAAACAGAACTGAATTAATTCAACACCACAATTTTGTAATTTATTCAAATAAGCAAGAATTTTTTTAATATTCTAATGAAAAGGAAAAAATATGTAAACAATTAATATCATTTGTGAATAATATAGAGCATTAGCGATATTTTAAGGTAACATCTATTAAAGTAAGTGTAAAAGTTAAAAAATTGTTGATAAAATCGCCATGAAATAATTTTTCATTCACTTTTTTTTCAAATATATTATTTTTTTTAATCAAAGATTCTCTTTTATGCTGAAAGAATCTTAACTAAAATTATTTGAATTATTTTAAAAATAATAATTCAAAAAATAAAAACAGATAATAAAATAAAATAAAAATAATATAAAAATAAATTAATTCTAATGCAGTTGTATTTTCAATTTTCTAAGCATATATAATTATAATAATAGTTTTTATTCTTACCAATTAATTTCAAAAGTATATTATACAGAGCAATGATTTATTTTAATGTAATTATAAAGTTTTAAACTGTGTAATCTAAAAATGATATATATCTTCAGAAACACTTTTTAAACTAATAAATTTAAGAGAAAATGGCAATTATAGATACATTACAGCAGGAATTGAATAGAGAAAAAAAATTCTACACAAATCCTTTTTCTCTAGTTACACATATAAAAACCTAGAAAATACATTCATTATATTTGTATTGGTATGTATACATCATCATTTTTTAAAACAATCATTACTGTTAATTAATATTTTTGAAGAAGATATTTAAATTGTGTTATCAATAATCATTTTTTATATAAAAGAAATTATAAGAGCTATTTAAACAAGGTGAATACTAAGAAAATTTTTCTCACTACTTCAACAACTTTCTAGAATGCTAGGAATTTTCTATTACTCTTACATTTAATCTATTGATAACATTTGTAACAAAAATTTTCCAATAGAAAAATATTAGTCTGATTCCAACTCAAACAGTTCTTAAAAACTCTTTAGTTAAAAAAAAAAGATTTTTTTTGCGATTTCTCATGTTAAAAAAATGCAGTGTTAATTTCCCTCACAACTAAAAGAAGTATTTTTTATGGCTATAAAATACTGTTTAGTTAAAAGAATAAATGTTTCTTTAAAATGGACTTTAAACTTTCAGAAAAAAAATTGGACAAGTTGAACTTTGCTGAAGATGAAGTTTTAACGTAGCCTAAATATATATTTCTCATCGATCTGAAAAAATTGTTCTCTTAGAAAAGTAGAAAATTGTTTCGGGGCATGCTTGGAGAACCTTTTGAGAAATGTTTTATTACAGCCTTTTCGAACACTATTATAGTATTTTTTACACAGTTTCACAATTTATAGTGAAATTGGATTTGCCCCCACCCCGTGAAATCATTTGTAACTGACAACCAACTGACCTTACAATCAAATGAATTATTGTTTTTTTATCTTCTGTTTTAGAAAGCAGTGAGAGAAATTCACTTAGTTTTAAGAAAAAACTGGGTTTTTTATAAATAATCTGTATCGTACAATTTGAATAATATTTTCCATCACAGAACCAATTGATAAACGTAACCATTCAATTTTAGTAATTCGTAAAGTTGATTTATCAATAAATGTAAAGAGTCTAGAATTTAAATCCAAATTGGCAAGACTGTTCACCATAACCCTTTTCTCGGTAAAAATTTATCAATTTGAATTACTGTCCATATTAAATCATTGTAAATAAAATCTATAATTTTAAAGTACAAGCAGTTCTTTTATCTAATTTGCTAACAAATAAACATAAAATTAAGAAGATTATGTTAGACAGTTATTTATCGAATTAACGTGATTTCAATATTAAGCATCATTTTCCAATAAATAACTACATTTTCTACAAAAGTCTCTTGCATGTAAAAAAAAAAATAAATGAAGATTTTTAAGACAAAATTTAAATAAATAGATTTAAATACAAAATGCGTTCAACTCTACCTGTAATACTTAGTTAACATCGATTTTTCATATTGGCAATTAAGTTGTCCAACCCTCTAAATTAAAAGAAAAGTTTATAGGTGGAGTAATCCTTGTTAAAGTTCATTAACAACTTTGGTGGAGAATTTAAAGCAGCCACTTGTCTGTCAAGGTAGTAGTCAAGTAGCTCTAAGGGAATAAAGTTTAGAAATCGAGCTGAATAATTTATTCACTCCAAACCTTGTTTCTCAAGACATTCCCTAACAAACCTAACTCGGTCAAGTCGTGCTATATCATACATTAGGATAAATTTATTATCAATAACACCAGCATTTAATCAGACATAGGGATAAAGGATCTCATCCGATGTGTCACAGCTGTCATAATTCCTCCATGGAGCACACGCAGGTCATTGTGCCCACTCAGAGAAATTTCAAACCTAATCCTGATTCTCGCATCCTCTAAAACTATGTCTTTCAACACTATAAATATTGATAATATCTATTGCCTTCTTCTCATCGGATCAGTACACGACTCCAAACCACTTTTTTTTAATTTTCTTGTCATACTTTTAAAGGTGAGCTTAAAAAACAGGGTTGTATCTTAAATTTTGGAGACCAGTGTAATATATCACTTAACTTTTTTTCAATTTTTTCCTCAAAAAATGTGCTATCTGCAATTTGTTATTACAGTTTACTGATAATGAGCCCTTGCAAAAAATTAGTATTGCTTAAATGTACGAAATGAGAAGAATATCATTATTCTGTTCTTTAAAATTTGTATGGTATAACTATAATTAGATGGACGCGAGAGGTCGCCACTGTGACCAATACTGTGTAAACTGGTTGAACTGGTAAGTACAAAAGGTCAGATTTTGAAACGACGAGGAAAACGCTATGAGCGTCTGAACGAGTGTGTTCATGATTTTTAAGTTTTAATTAGAATTGATATTGTAGAAGAGCATTAAAGTAATGTATTAAAGTATTGTTAATATTGTAAATACATTAATATAAAGCGATTGGAGTTTTTCCACCAGACGCCTACAGCACTAAACCACCTGACGCAACTAGTCGCTAGATGGCGACAACAAATTAGTCTCATGTTATTTATATCATATATATTATTTTAAATATATTAACGTTTAGAAATGAAATGCAAGGCTAAGTGTATGTTATTACAATTAGTTAATCTATGCATTTCTCAGACATGTATTTTTCAGTAAAGTTTTCAATTTATTAGAAAACTACATTCAAGGGCTAGTATTCTTATCACTTAACTTTGGTATACTGTATCATGTTCAGTAACAACTTGTAGTAACCACTTGGTAGTGGGAGAATATACAGAAAAACTCATTATTCAAAAGCGTGCGTTAATTATTCAAATACTCAGCCATCTCGAACGAGATCTTCCGGCATATTAAGCATGCATATGAATTATTTCATTCGTTACAAGTCTTTAACAAGTTAAGCTTAGTTGTTGATAGATAATCAGAGTTAGAATAATATAATGAATATGAAAGTTTCGGAATACAGTTTTAGAAAGAGTTAATGAACTAAAGAGCACCTGATTATAAATAACAAATGAAAGGGTACTCAAATTAATTTATTTGAAATCTATTTATAATTTTTAAATTTAACCATTTTCGTATGTTGTGTTTTATAAATCATAATCATTATGTTTAAATATAAAATAAAATTTTAGTGTTATAGGTTCACCGAAAATTATGTTACTCTCCAAATAAAATATACGAATTTCCTGACATCTATGCATGAGTATTAAAACTAAGAATTCCATCAAAAATGCATATGAATTCATAATTTACTCCTATCTTTATTCCTGAAACGATATTAGCCATTTGGAAGTCAAACAGTCAAATTGACAAAACATTTGCTTAATTATTAAGATTTGCTAAACCCTATATGATAAAAAAAACCTTTTTAATAATTCTTTAAATAAATCAAATTTTTCACAACTGTTATTAAGATGTCAAAGAAATGTTCAAAAAAAATAAATGTTAGTCACCCGGATAACTTTTTCCCATATATAAATAGAAAGAAAATGCTTATAATATATTTATAATACAAAAGTATGATAGTTTATAATTGATTAACGTAAAATTAAATCTGTTATGCTTTGAATTATGTCATTTTAAAGAATTAAAATAAACTTACGGCTGATCAAACTATTTGAAGTTGTCTCAGAGAAAACTTATGAACTGTATAAGAGAAGAATTCTTGATTTCTCTAAAAACTAAACAAGACCAGGCCTAGAATTATTTTTTAGCCTAGTGTTTCGTTCTTCACAACTTTACATAACATACTATATTATGATAAATAAGCTGTCGGAAATAAAGATTTAAATACTTTTTAGTGTAAGATAAAAAACTGTTGATTGAGTTTTTAAATCTTAAAGTAAAAACATAAATATTAAGAAACATAACAGGGGGGCTGAAACATTCATAGGCTGACACATAGCTGGTGCTACTAGTATTAAATCCATATGATTTTTAATTAGCCCTAACTTCAAAAGACACGTGTATAAATTTGACATCTGTTGTAGTATTAGTATATGAGTTATAACATTTTTAGTGAAGCAACTTTTGTTAGTTTGAAAAAATTGGATAAAAAGGAATTTCGCGTGTTAATAAAGCATTGCTTCGAGGCAAAAAAAAAAATACTATTGAAGCCAAAAAAATACTATTTTAAGATGACTTACATACAAATATTACCATTTCATAAGCCATATTATTAGGCTTATTAGCTTATAGGCATTTATAGAGAATAAAAGGATAAAAATTCTGGATGAATATCAAAAGTTTTGCGTTTTTAGTATAAAGTGCTTCCTTTTGAATTATTCCTACCATTTACCCTAATTACAGTCCTGTCTCGGCTCCGCACAAAATGAATTCAATCAGAAATTGGCGTCTGGGAGAAATCATTCATTAAGAGTGATTAATCGAACAAAGTTTCTTTTACAGAAAGAAAAGAATTTATTTAGCTCTACTTGGCTGTGTGGAAACTCTCAAGAACTGCGTAACTATTATTAACGAAATTTACATTTCATAATATTTCTCAATTCATTTCATAGTATCTTATCATGTCTCGAATTTCATCTCCTAATATTTTGATAAAAATTATTTATATTTATATATTGCTCTATCATGTCCATTTCTCTTTGTTGATTATTGAAAAAAAATTGCATTTTATTTTTTATAAATTGTTGATTGTCTTAAACCTTTTTCCAGCTAGAAACATGACTGTTTTAAACATGTTTTATTAACTTGGTAACAAAAGAGAAAAAAAAATAAACTTGTAAGACTATTTACACAGTCTTTCTAAATATTTAAAATGAAGAACATTTTAATATTTTTAATGGCTTAATATTTTTTATCATTACTTTAAGATATTTTTGCATAGTGAGCTTATACTATTAATAAACACAATGGAAGTTCATGAAATTCTCTTCCAGCTCTATTATTAGACATTTAGTATGTTACCGTTGTTGTGATATGGAGACAAAATCAGCTTTAATAAGAAGCTTAACACGTGAAAGAGAGAAAAATTATTAATTCTCTGTAAAGCGAAACTCTTATTGCTTGTTCGAGATAACAAAAGACAAAGTAATTTCTAACTTCCCGTGCATTCCCTTGCTTTTAAACAACGTGATTTCCAAACTCCCCATTGTGAGAAGCTTAATAATATGGAAGTTCTAAAGAGTACTAAAGCATCCGTTGTTTATAAACTTAGCCAGTGGAGTCTCCCAGTGAACAAGCTTTTATTAACTGACCATGAAGCTAATATTTTATGCAAGGAATATAACACTTTGATGCTCACAAATTCAACATTTCTGGATTCCATCTTGAGTTTACAGAAGACAATGCTATATTCTTACATGAGCATTGTAGATGGAGGTAGAAATCAATCTTTGTTTTTTTTTATTTATTGCTTGATATGGATTGGACGTGCATTTTCATTTTATGAAAATGCTTTTCAATTATTATGCATTTAGTTAATCATTAAGAATCTAAGAACACTTGATATACTTTGTTACAAAATTATAATACGAACACGTAAATAATTGTTTAATTTTTATTAATAAATATTTGTATAGTTATTCATAGATTAAATTGATTGTTCATGTGTTTTAGCTGACTATATTGCTATTATAATATATTATATTATATAATTATATATAATAGCAATATTATACTATATAATTATATTATAAACTTATTAAAAATTTTGTAGTTATTTTTTAAAAAAAGAAGTTATAAAGAGAATAGAATTAGCAGATTACAAAAGAAGATAAATGTTTCTTCAAAATATAAGGTAAAGTACAGGCAAAAGGCTACATTTATTATCAATCATTAGCTTACATAATCGCTTATTAGTTTTAAACCAAAATTTGATCCTTAATTACTATATATCTATGCTTTGATAGATTAATCTCATAATTTCATAATGCACATGAAATTATATTCTTTATTGCTATTCCAAAAATTATTGTTAATCTACACATTTTAGATTTTTTTGTCAAAAAAGTTAGATGAAATCTGATTTTCCTGTATCTGAAAGAAGTTTTCTGTCAATGATATTACAGTATATTATATTAGACATGATATATACGTTAAATTTAATACATTTAGCGTAGTTTTGTTTGATGATAATCTATTTTTAAAAATGATTATACTGATAAACGAAAATAATTTTAGATTTTTTTTCAGAATGGTTTTTAGATTTATTTATTTCAATACAATTTTTACTGTAAAGCTTTTAATTACATATGCTGATTTAAACGTTTTAAAAAAAGGTATGATGAAAAGGTTTCTTTCCTTTCTGAAATTTTAATTATTGCATTGCTTCGCAAAAATGTATTTTAAGAATATCATTGGTACTTTTCACTTACAAAAATATATACCTTAAATTTAAATAAAAAATATAATAAAATATGTATTTGAATTAAGAAAAGTTCAGATAGATTTTTGAAACCTTGCACTTTTTAACAAAATATTGTCAAAACATCATAAACACGTCATTATTTAACATTTCATTTTTTAACATTTCATGCTTAATAACTTCGTATTATCATCAGCTTGTTTTGACACACTTCTGTGCATAATTTACAAAATAAAATTCAAACGAGCGTATCTATTTAATTTAAGAAGAGGCAAATTAAGTAGAAAATCTCAATTCACTGTTTATTAGTGAAGGTTTTTTAAATGCATCTCTTTGTTATGTGATAATAAGGACTAAAAACCTATTAATCAAATTCTCTTGAATTTAATGAAATCAACACATATATAATTTCTCTGAATTATTTGTCTTTAATTAATTCAATCCATTTAATTCCAGTTTCCTAGTTTTGTCTTTCATTTATTTGAGTTAAATGTGCATGCAATTACTTTCAAATTAAACTTGAGTACATTCAGTAACATTTGCATTTTTATAAAAAAAAATTTGTTTGCATAGAAATTCAATTCAAATGAATAGATAAAAGTTGCATAGACAAAAGTTGTATTTTGATAAAACTTCGCAACAAAAAGGTCGCATTTCGTTTAAATTACATATTTCTACATTTATAAAGAATAATAAATTAATGAATGTTATATAACCCTTCTATTATTGTTATACATCAAAATTTATCAAATTATTAATCATTATTTAATTTTGTTAGACAGTAAAAAAAACCGCAACATATTTTCAAAGCAATCAATTGTAATCAAGCAGAAATAAATTGTATTTTCATAATTTGGCAATGTTCATTTGCAATTTTATTAAATTTGAAACAGATTTTCTGTTACTTTTTTTGACAGACTTTCAAGAATTAAAAAACAAATACTCAGTTAACATCGGAAAGTGGTTTAATTCAAATGAGTGCATGCGAATTTAAATTCTTCATTTATTTTAAATTAATACAACGAGAAAATGAAATAAGCAGAAGATTGTAGCTATTTAACTTCCAGATAAATTATTTAAGTTATTTTAAATTTAGAAATAATTTTAAGTTAAGTTATTTCAAAACTAGTAATTATTTAGTTATTTTAAATGTATTCAAACTTAGATGCATTGTATTTTATATCATTAATAAATTATTAATTGTGATAAAATTACAATTTGCATAAACTTACAAATTAAATAAAGTTTTAAAAACCTAATATTGATATTAAAAATACAGAAAGCAAATGATCAATCCCATTTTATTAGGATTTTCAAATCATGTAATTTTTTCGTTTAAAAAAAATGTGAACATTCAAACAGGAATGATTACTCAGCAGTCATAAATAAAAAGCACGTCCTTTTGTTTGTAGTACGTCCATGAAAACATTTTTGATCAGTAGTGTACTCCAAATCTTAGCTTAATTGCTTTATGCCCTCTATATAAAACCAACATTTATTTATTTAAAGCCCATTCTAGAGAAGACTGTAAGCGTTCTAATAAAATTGGGTACAAGTAGAAAACTTGAATTACAACAATCAAAGTGCTAAATATCTTCAATTACATCATCTATATGTATTTTTAAAGTTAAGTAATTTTTGTGTTTCATTGTTTTTTTCCGTAAGGTATTATACAAACATGTATAAATTGTTTAATGCCATGCAACATCAAACTTTAATTTTTTTTAAATGATTTTTTTTGTTAATTCTAAAATAATAATTGATTGCTTTCTACATCATTTAATGCAATGTTTACTCAGTTTCGAATGTGATGAAGTTTTGCAGAAATAACAATAAATTCAAGCTAAGAATACACCCATTATACATTTCCATTGCATATTTGAAAAAGAAAAATCAGTTATCTTAGACTATCAAATGCAATTTAACTTTTTTTCTTAAACATTTTAATTTGGATTTAGTCCAGAATTTTTTTTTCATACGAGCATTGAATTCTACCACTTCATAGAAACTTAAAGATAATTAATTTACTTTCAACTCTAGTACGGTAAACAAATGCAATTTTTTTTTTGAATTGCCAAAAAATACATATACTTGAAATTTTTGTTGTATTTACGGTACTTTAATACTTAATATGTCTTAAACGTTGAATTGCACGTCTCTAGAGCAATGTCTAAATACGCTTTTTCCTTAAATATCTGAATAATTTTGCTTTTCTACATAATTTTATCATTTGAATAAAAAAAAAAAAAAAATAGAAACACATTGATCCTTCATTATTTGATTTAAAACTTGATATGAACATTTAAATAAAGACTCAAATGGTTGTTAAAATTATTACAATTTAAAGAAGACAAATTTAAAAAAAATCAAACGCATAGTTATGTATTGATATATTTTAAATTTATTTTATAAAGTAAATTAGTGGTGGAAATCTGAAGTTTGTAGACTAAACTCAAGAAAACAAATAATTAATTAGTAAAATGAGACAATCAATGTTTAAAAAATAAATTGAACATGAAAGAAATGTGATGGTAATAATATTTTATATCGAAATTTGAATTTAATCCTAATTTATAATGTGCATGATTCTTAAAGAAATCACAGTGATTACTATTATGTAATAAATGCGTATAATGCATAACAGACATATGCTCTAAATGTTAACATTATTTAAAAAAAACAACGGATTAACAATTTCCTTTAACTATTTAGAAGAAGGCTTTAAGTAAAACAGTAGTCCCCAATTTAGAAATGTCCTTCTCCTGAAAAGAATGAACTTAATAATTAAATATTAGTTCAGTAAAGTTAGGTTTCATTACAGCCAATGGTTTAACGACTCCACCCCGCAAAAAAAAATATATATATAACTTATATATAAATATATATCTAGCGTTATTTACCTAGAAAGACTTTAACTCATGTATTTTAATTCTATCTATAGAATAGACAAATGTGTACTGAAAAATATTTACTTTCCATTTATAAAAATACAAATTAATATCAACATTTTAAAAACAAGAATTAAAAGTGATTGTAACCGTTCCATAAAATTCAAAACTTTTCTTTCAATGAATAAAATATTTTAAAAATTATGATTTTTTATAACTATTATGTTTTGATACAGTTATTTTAATCCATTCAATATTTTTTTCCTTTCCTTATTTTCTATCATATGTTATGTACGTATATTTAATACCACAGCATTCTGTGAAAAAGTTCTACTTATTTAAAACAGAAACTAGTTCACTAGCTGAAGTGAATTCATATAAAATTCCTGTCTCTTTCGAATTTTGATTTGTTAATGAATAAAATAAAAACGAGAGTGAAGCAACTTTCGAAAATGCCGTATTTTATTCGTTCAATAATGCATGAGATGACATTTGATAGTTTAGCCAAGATTTAGTGAGACGTGCCTGTACTAGATTCTCGATATCAGGTTACGCTGCGTGTACTCAGTTACTATTTATCATTATTTTCTTTAGGATACTCTCAAACTCATAAACATGGAACTTTTGACAAAAGGCTGATGACGAATTTCACATTATTTTACGCATAACAAAGAACAGCAAAAATATAGGATTATAAAATTTGATTTGAATAGGAATTTTTCAATTAAAATTATTAATTAAGATTTCATTCTTATGATAAATTCATGATGTTTGACATTATAGATTAAAATCAATTCCTACATATTATTATTTTTTTTACATCGTCCATTAAATTGCTTACTGATTAAATATGTTACATTTACATTATAATTGTGATTGCATTTAAAATGTAAAGAAGATTATTTAAAAATAAAATTAATTAAAAACTATCTCCATATTAATATAGAACACAACTTTAATATTTATATTTGCGTTTTTAAGGTATCATAATTAAAATTCTTCTTCTTTAGTAAATAATCTTTACACTTTGATTCTGAATGTTTTACAAACAAAATATAAGTTAAAAAAGAGATTTCTAAATTTTAACAAAAATACCGTCTTTTGTGTTAATTTGAAACGCGGAAGATATGACGTCCAGGTTTATTGTTTCATTTATATGGAAGCAAATTTGTCTCAACTCTAAACATTATATTTAGGGTAAATGTAAGTCAAAACATACAGTTTTGATGTTTTTCTGAAAAGTTAAAACAGTTTAAAAACATTTTGATAGTGTATACACATAATTTTTTATTCAAATAAAATGTCTAAAATATTATAAATATGTCTCGTATTAGATACTGATATATATAAAATATAAATATATACATAGAGATCAGTAAAGCATAGTGACAAAAATCTTATACATACATTCAAATTTCGAAATAGATTTTTTTTAGAATATGTAAGCAACATAAAAAAAAATTCTCCATTTTTTCGCAAGTAAATGTAAGAAAGTAATAAAGACAGATTTAAAAAACTTTTTCATCACTTTATTTCTAATTTTAAGTAATGTAGGTCCAGTACGCATTAAATATATGTATGAATACTTGATAAAAAAAAATTCGCTTTTTCCATCAAAAAATGGAAGATAATCATTTCTGCATCAGTAAAAAAAAGAAATTTCTGTTTTTTAATGCATATTATAGTTAAATTATTTCTTAAAAATAAGTAGATGTCAAAAATTTCGACGTGTCTGTGAAAACTTTATCCGTAAATCTTTACAAAAACTTGTCTAATATTCTAAATGGAGAAGAGACTTTTTTTTCGAATTTTACGTCATGCTGCGAATTGAAAAAAAAGACAAATTACTTTGCAGATATACTTCCCAACACTAAGCCAGAGGGAATATGGGAGTTGCTTTTCAATTTATGTGAAAACTCCTAGTGCTGTTACCTTGAGAATTGAGCAGTTTTTCTTTTTGCCTCTTAAAAAATGTGATAAAAAGGAGCGTTATTTTTATACTCAAAATAAAATACAGAAATCTTCAATGTTAATAAAGTTTTCCAAAGTAAATTATTTAAATACATTAATAATATAATAGTACCTGAACTTATATAGTTAAAATTCAAACAAATATATATTTTTAAAACTTATATATCAGAAAACACTGTGTTTAAAAACGTAAAATCATTTGTTACAAATATTTGTATGAAGTTAATGCAGTTCAAACGGTTGGCCTAGGCAGATGAAAGATTTTAAGGCTGTCAATATTCAACTTTGATACATTAAATACTTTCAAAATGCTGAACTCAAAATTTATTCTTAAGAAACTAGACCTTGGTACTATGACTATCGTTAATTTCGATAATATGCGTAATTATTTTATGTTAACATACACATTCAATAAGAATTAAAAGAAGAAAACTAGTTTCCAAGAAATAATAGAAAATTTGATCTAGAACTATTTATTTAACTTAGAATTACACTCTAATACAAACTTTTTAATTAGTATTGGGACGAAAAACTTTAAATTATTACTTTATTAATTATTTTTCTTATTAGTTCCAGCAGTTAATTCTAATGCCTTTCATTTTCAAACATCTTTCCTAATTATATTGTACACGGGTTGAAAATTAAAAGAATTTACATATTTTGTCGATTTTCTCAAAAAGTACTGAAAAAGATCGAAAACTAATGCTTTCAATTAAAAATCTAATTTTCTAGTGTCCAATACGTAAGAGTGTGAGTGCAGGTGAAGAATGCATGTAGAAGAAGAGGCTTTATAAGAACGTGATTTTTTTGTGAACTATCCGGGATATTCTAAAGCAAACAGATAATGTCTAAATAATATATGGAGGACGAAATGAGATGTCAAATCGTGGAAAGAGTAAAAGTAAGGCAACCTCATTTGTAGATTGCTTAAAACATTTCTCCTCCTTAAATTTAAGTAGGAATGAAGAGTGAACAAAATGTCACATTTCTAATTTTTTAGTTATTTATCCCTTTGATAATTAATAAGTCATTCTGAAACTATATCTGTCATTATCGACAAGCATTGTGATTAAAATTTTAAGAAATCCAGCCATTTTGTATGTTTGAAAACTATAGCCAACAGTATTTGAAAACCATTATTAATAATTATTACTTTTCAAATCATGATCTTATACAACAAAACACTTATGCATATTGTGGATTCCATGATATATATTTCTATTTTGAAATACTTTTATTTTAAAATTTGAAACTTTATAATAATAAGTATCAACATTTTATTTGAATTTGAAATTTTAACTTGCATGGTTTAATTTTCCTAGCAAAGAACACTGTAATACCTACACATTTATTTTTAAAAATATAAAATGAAATGATGAATATGTAATTTCTGATAAAAAAAATTATATCTGTTAGTTATTCTGCTTTTAGCTATTAATAGCACAGTTGTGAAATTTTTCAACTAACCTGAACGCTGGAAACTGCAAATAATTTAACCTAAGTACTATATTTGATTTAAATATTTTAAAACTTTATGTTCATTAAATTTTATATTTTTGTAGAGTAGCAATTTTAATCTTCTGATAGTTTTTATGTATTTTCGTTTTCATGAAATACTGCGAGTAGGTACAATGCATAAATGGTTCTTGAATAACCATTTATAGAGGTCATCCTCTGTTAAAATATTTGCGAGTGTGTTTCTAAAATTATCCACATTTTCAGAAATTTAATAGCTTTAAGGAATTAAAACACAATGCCAATAACAGCTGTAGAAAACTGAGCAGAAAGATTCAAACTTCACACTGTATCCAGATTGACAAGTTGAAAAGTAGAAAATCTGCATCTATTCGGACCTGCCACAACATACCTCAGAAAATTTTATCCATTTTCCAAAGATTCAAATCCTGTCTTCAAAGTTTTTCATATTCTAAGCTTTTCTTCCATTTTCTGTAGTACAGTAAAAATGTTTCGATTCTGAGCACGAAAAATGCTTCCATTTCTGAATTCATTGCTCACAAAAGAATCGTGACGCTCTATTTTAAACACTTTTATGCTCTCATATCCGAAAAAACTAAACCCCTTGGAATGGTTTTAGGCTGAAAAATAGCACACAAAAAGTGTCCAAAAACATAAATCATCTGCCATGGGTTTGGTATCTAATATCTAAAGGGTTTTTAAAACTTCCGTTAGAGATCAAATGCGAAAGGAAAAATTAATCAAAGATAAAATGACCACTAAGTAGTTCCATTTCAGTAATTCAATCGCGTAAAATGTCATACAAAATAAATAAATAAAGGAAACTTTTATTTGTAACTAAATTCTAAGTGAATTATCAACGACAGACGAAATTTGAAATTATTAGAATTAGGTTAAATATTTATACATGCCTCTTAATATGTAAAAATGAATAAAAGAAAATCTTTAAAAGTAAAAGCCAATTGTATAGGCAGTTCTATAAGACAACACAGGATAGTAAAAAACAGTTGCATACTTTCACATCATTTCTTTGATCTGCATAATTTTATGAATACCAATGAATTAAATATTAAAATAATAATAAGTAGAGAAATAATTACACACACACACACACACACACACACACATATATATATATATATATATATTATAAACTATTATTTTATGAAATTGACATAATAACTATTTAAAAAATATGTTGCTTCTTATTACATATGATCCATGTCAAACCAATAAAGTGTATAATAAAAACTTATACTTTGTAATTACTACTAAAATAAATGGAACATCAATGTATTTAAAATTAAATTCCAACTCTATATTGTATTGATTTAATCAATTTCTTTAATTTGCTGAGGAAGTTCGGTCTTATAAAATCACAAATATAAGTCAGAATGATAATATAGTCAAAATAAAATCAGTCAAAGTCAGAATGACAAATATAATATCACCAGAATGAAACTTAATTTTCATTTTGATGACTTCATTACATTGTATAATGGGATAATAATTTCTGATTGAATGTTTCCTTATAAAAATTAAAAATTGCGAAATAAATTAAATAATAAACGATCAACTAATATGTATAAAACGTAAACTACCTTTAAAATTGAAACTTGTATGAAAATGTTAAAATTTGGGTTAAAATAAAAAAAATATATTGAATTCATTTAGAAAATAATTCTTTTTCCTACATTGTAAAAAAATAAAATTTCTTTTATGAAAAGAGTGGTGTTAAGTAATGAAATAACAATTGATAGCAGTTATAATTTAGTAACCCTTAAGAGTAATCCAAATATTACCCTTAATAAATTTAAAAAATTAAAAAATACATTTTTTAGCTTTAATTCCTTGAATTAAAGCAATTATAAAGATTTTAAGTTAATTCTAACTGTTACTACTACTTGTTACTCTTAGTTAATGGATTCTAAAAGATTGGTGTAATTCTAAAGTTGCCTCAATTCTACATAAATAACTAAGGTAATGTTTCTTGTTGAAGCCTGATTTTCAACAACAAACACATTCATACAGACTTAATCACTCTATTTAGTCAGTAGTTATAGTAGAAAACATATTTAGAAGAAGATAAGTAAAAGCTTTAAACTGAGAAACAGCTTTTAAAGTTAAACATTAACCAGAATAAACATTTCAGTTTTTTCTCAGAAAGATTTTAAAATATTTGGTTTAAGGTTTCTATTTTTTTACAAATGTTTTGGATATAATTTAGGAATTGCAGATACCTTTTGAAATTTTAACTAACCTGAGATTCAAAATCCTTACAAGAATTTCATCTTCAAGATTCAGCTATATCTATATTTTAAAACGGCTATTTGTAGGCTTGAATTACCCAGATATCTAGATGATGTACCAGAAATATTACAGAATTAGCAAATATTTCAAAAAACGAAAACAAATTCGAGCATCAACGAGCATAAACTAATTTAAAGAAATTGTATCTTAATTTTTTATATTAATTTTAAAATCCCTTTTATTGTTTATGTCCTAAAGTTTGAAAATAACTGGTATTGTATATTAAATTACAGTGCGGAAATATTGAATATGAAATGTGTCTGAAAAAAGTACTAAACAAACTTTGAAAAACTGAAGTGTGACCAATATTTACGAATGAGGCTCTACGAGTGAGAAAAGATTAATTGCTAATTTTTTCAACATTTTTATCATTGTACTAAAATTTATCATTCAAGTTTTATTATAATTCATCACATTTATATGATATATTATATGATCACGTTTATATGATGAATTATAATAAACTTGAATGAAGAATTTTAGAACATTGCTAAAAATGTTGAAAAAATTAGCTATTAATCTTTTCTCACTCGCAGATATAATTCAATTAATCACTTATTATAATTCATTGTTTTATCATCATTCAAGCTTTATTATAATTGCAAACTCCAAAATGAAAAAAAAATAATTGATGTTAATTCCAAAGTACGGATAAGGAGGTATTTCATGGTAAAACAAGTGTTATTTCTAAACAAAATATTAAAAAATAAAATTAATAATTAATTTATAGGAATATATTTATTTTTCAAGTACAAATATTCAAATTCCTATAGAATTCTCATTATTTGTACGTTTCGTATTCCACGATTAAAAGCAATTGCTACTTTTGCATTCCAAAATACCAAACATTATTTATTTGATTACTGAAATACATTTAATTAACTTTATCTAAAAAAAAATTTCAGATTAATTTTATAATATATTGAATGTGCTATCAAAATAATAATAATAATCCAAAAATAATCGATTAAATTAATATTATTATACATAAATGTACATTTATATTCAAACAACATTTTAATTCAAATTAAAAAGTTATATTTTTATATTATTTTATATATATGATTGATTTATATACGATTTATTTACAGGTAAATTATGTATAACTTTATTACAGACTAAAAAAAAATTCTGATCAATATTTTTTTAAAAGTATAATTTTTCTCAATATTGTAACTAATCAAACAAACAATCAATATAAAATTCTTATAGTCTGCTAGAGTTTTATATTTGAGTGAAAATTGACTCGTTGCAATCTGAATCATAAAATCATATCTCACTACATTCTAACTATTGTCTATGTAACTACATTTAAAATACCAACTAATCTACACTGATTAAAACAACATATGTCAAAAACAAGCAAAAACTTGTTATAACAAACATTAGGGTATTTACAAATTTAATAAATAAATTTACTGCAACTATTTTAGTGTAATAATTTAAAAAAAATATTTGAGGACGAATTATTTTCAAATGCTTACTTTTTTTTTAATCTATTGAATTAGATGAAAACATTTTAAAATCTAAAGCATTTTTCACTTTTATTGATAGATTTTTGTGCTTTATTTAAGAATTTAACTTAATATTTGACTTGTTTTATTGCAATATAATATATTATTCTAAACATACTTTATTTCTAGTTATTTAGATTTGTAGAAATCGAAAATGAATAAAATTTCAGTTATTAATGAAATAATCAGATAGAAATAAAGTTTCACTATGTTCACTAATAAAAAATACTTAATTAAAATCAAAATATTTAACATATGCTCTCAATGATTTCAAGCTATAAATTATTTATCAATCTAACATAATAAAACATTGAAAAATAATTAGATATTTACAGGCATAATAATAAAATTCCTAGACAACTTATTTCAAATAACATTTTTTTTTCAAAACTGCTTAATCAACTTAATGAATTAATATTAGTTGATTAATATTTATTTATTGCAGTTATTAAATTTCATTTTTTAAAATGAAATTGTTTTTGAAATAATTGAATTTCAAGGCATTCAGATTTTATTATGTGACAACAAATGCAATTGTTAACAATAAAGCTCCATATTTCGATGATAATGCTAGAATATTAGTAATCTGATATTAATACAAAAACAATAATGAGGAGTACAGTAAAGTGAATTTTTGTTTGTCAAACCATACTCTGAATAAGTGCAACTAAAGTAAGATGAGATGACCCAATCACCCTTATAACGAAAAGATGCAAACGCTGTTCCAGTCATAATATCCCATTGACCGGAAAATTCTCGTTTCCCGAAACAATGGTCAATTATCATCGTAGGCCTTCGTGCAGAAAACCATTGTATACCCTAACACTATAAATTATCTTCTTCCGAAAGCGAGTTACTTTCTATCCAAGAAAACAAATTTCTCAGTATATGCTAGCATATAACGTTGATCAGGGTTTGAAACATAACATATATCTGTCCTCTTAATGACCAATAAAAGATCTTTTATTGATTTCCGAATAGTTTACATTTTAACTTTCCATGCACAAATTTTTGGCTGGCCATTCCTTTCGCAGTAATGATAAATTGATAAAGGTATGTATGTTTTTAGTTAAAATGCCATCCGGTCTTGAATAATAAAATTCACTGTAATGATGCATTTAAGTTAATAAAGTTTGTCTTGTGCCAATGTTTATCTAAAGAAAGTATATTTCATAAAGCATTATCATAAGTTTATATAGTTTTTTTAAATTTCAAACATAATATTTTGAATTTTTCTTTCGTTTTTGAGTTTTAAGATTGATTTAGTTTAATAAAATATTATATTTATATAGTTAATTAATTATTTTTTCAAATCTAAAAATCCTATTTTAGTCTAAAATCGTGAAATATTCATTACGATTATACATTGATACCATATGCAAATGATTAGAATTTCAGCCTAGACGAACATCATGGGTGACTGTAACGGAACCTACAAGCTATATATAAAGGGAGAACAGAAGGCTGTTTTTACGTACTTAAATTATTTCTCAGTGTGTTTTTTATTTTAATTTTATTTTATTTTTGCTTGGGTATTTTCAATATGCCTTGCATAAGTATCCTACACACCATGAGAAAGCTGCCAATCGAGCACTTTTCTGAGTTTAACACAGAAGGAATTGAGGCTTATAAAGATTACAGAGTATTCTTCCGAGAAATTGATATTATTGCCGGGCGTAATCAAACCACAGTGATGAAGATATATAATTGATGGATGCAGGAGAAACTAACAGACCAACGTGAACAATTATACCAACCTCGTCAAAACTACATGTGAAGACATGCATATTGGGAATATGACACTGATGGTTCACAATTCAATATCGCGTAAATAGCGCAAAAATAGGGTCCGTTAATTCGCACGTAGCATGCAACATTGTACAATTCTCCTTCGCCCACCAGCTTGCATTGCTGCCTTGGTTTGTCTTTACAATAAATGTTTTTTTTATAAGAAAGAGGAAGTAATGAATTTTCTAGTTACAATAAAAAATTCAACATAAACATAAAATTCAATGAATTTTGAACTGGAATTTTACTAAGTCATTAAAAAAATTTTTAGTAAATTGTTTAACTCTGCTCTAAGAACACAATGATTTCAAAAGATTAATTTTAAATTGTGGTCACATTTGACTACATTTATTTAACTTGTTAGAGAATGTAGTTTGTTCAAAATAATCTGAAATAATATTACTCGTATATATATATATATATACACTGGCCAACCGGTTTTTTTGCTCCTAATTTGCCAATAAATGAATGTAGAAACATCAAATTTGGATGACAAGTGCACAAAACAGTTATGTATTGACTGCAATATAGCAGTTTACATAAGAAAAACGCAAAAATGATTTACAACAAAAAAAACAATCTCGCTGGAAAAGTCCATTATTGTAAGAAATAATAATCGCAGTTTTATGTGATAAAAGGTCATAGAAGCATAACAAAAATGAATTTTATGAAGGGATATGCCCACCCTAGCTTGAATGCATTGGCGGCATCGACTTTCTATGCTGTCAATTAAGTTGTCGGTTACCGAAATGGGAAGCGAAGATCAAACACGGAGTAAGCTTTGTCCCAGCTCTTCTAAAGACCTTGGAGAAGTACTAAAAGCAGCAACCTGTCTACCAAGATAGTGCTAAAGATGCTCTATCAGATTCAGGTCTAAAGATCGATCTGGCCATTCCATTCGCTCCAAACCAAGACCCTCAAGATATTCCTCAACAACTACAGCTCGGTGAGATCGTTATCCATCAGAATGAAAAAATTGCCAATTTCACCGGCATATTGGTGGACATATGGATCAAGGATCTCATCCTGATATCTCAAACCAGTCACAGTTCTTCCCTGGAACACGTGCAGGTCAGTGTGACCACCGAGTGAGATCCCTGCCCAAACCATTTTTCCACCACCTCTGTAACTGTGTCTTTCAACAGTGTTGGATGGATAGATAAGACACTTGGTTGCACTATGCCTCTAAAAATACATTTTCTATAGTGTCATTTGGACTTCTTGTCTGAAAAATGTAGCTAGGTTAGTGATGAGCACGGTGAGGGATTTCACAAGGAAATTGCAAAAATAGAGAAAAATACCACTACAGTTTAAAAATTGTTCATTACAATGTTGGCAATTTCAGTTGGGCAATTTTTAAGGATGTTTCTGAGAAAATGAATAAGCGACAATTGACCTTACAGCATAAAGTTAAAAGGTACATGCATTTCTAAGCACATTTTTTTATACTGAAAACATTAATTATCTTAGGAAGGGAAGTCAATTTCGAATTTGCATTGTCATATGCGTGTTCAGCAACCCTAAAATTAGTAATAAATTGTTATTTTATTTTATGGCCCAGAGGAAAAAAGTTATCGAAATTTATTGTCCTTTGTAATTAAAAGCGGGGTGATTTTATTTAGCAGCATTTATTTTACTAATGACCAACTCTGAACTTAACTGGCTACAATCCAATAATTTGTAATAGGGTTATTGCAGTTGAACTAGTTACGCATTGAACTGAAAGACCTTTGCATGACTATTCAATTCTCTAATGTCTATCAATTTCTGTAACATCTGTTACTTTATCACTACCAATATCTAGTGTAATGCGACAAGAGAGATTCCGACACAGGGGCGTATTTGACATTCATGCGGTCATTTGCTACTTATCATTGGCAGGTGGGAAAAGTATTTGTCTTTTAGGAAATGGGAAGGGATTGTAACAAATGAGACATCAACCATCTTGTAAAATGGAGAAACTTAAGCAACTTGCTTATCTTCATAAACAAATGAAAGCAGTTCCTGTCATTATGAATACTTAAAAACTAAAGATGGCAATTATATCTTTTCATGTTAAACTTTCAAATGTGACAGATGTCGAAGAAGAACGTTTAACAAGGATATTACTGACATTTTATTCCTGCATTTTTCCTTTTCATTTCACTATACTTATCATTTTTAATTGTAAGTATAATTTCGAAGATTTTATTCGTAGAATTTTTATTATTTTTAACAAGTGTTGAAAGAGGATGATCTTTTTACTAACTTCTTTTTTTAAGTTTAACGATTAATAAATGGATATTATTTTTAGATATTAGATGACAGAAAAGCGAAAACAAAATGCTGAAGCGAAAGAAAAAAACACATTATTTTCAGCAAAAACATTCTTATTTTCAATAATTTCTAATGTTCAAATTACAGCATACAACAAGAGAAATAACTGTTGATTAGTAAAGCATATTGCAATGATCAATTGACAGAATAGTCTCAATAATTAAAAATATTTTGCTCAATTTTCATTTAGTATAATTAATAATATACGGTATATATATTATTATAATATATTATATATACTTTAATCTCTGTATTTAAACAGACTGCAATTTACTTTTTTACGTAAGTCATCATTAAATATGTAAAAGGAGATTAAAACAGTTTTCACATAATTAATTTATATGATTTTTTAAAACAGAAAATCAAGAGTATTAATTTTAATGAAATATTTATTTGAAATTCCACAAATCAGAAAAAATACGATAATAATTAAAAAATTAAAATGCAATAAAATTGATATTCAGTTTTATTAAAAAACTTACGAAGAATTAAATTTGAAATCATAATCAAACTGTTTAAAAACACATCATAAGTTGTTTTTCATTTTTTAACTTAGTACAAATTACTATACAAATCTAATTTTCTTCTGGATGTAATCAATATTTATTGTTTATCATTTAACAGATTGAAAAGCAGCATGCAATTTTTTAATAATATAGATAAATCTTTTATCTGCAGCATACTATTAAATTTCTTATAAATACTCTGTTGTATTTAATGCAATTAATAAGTTAAAAATTGTTTGCCTGAAAAAAAAGCAATAGCTACAATTCCCTTACTTTAGGTACTAATGAAAAATGAATAAGAAGTTGCTAGCAACAAATAACATTTTAATTACAGTGACAAAAGGTTAATTTAAATAAATTAACGTATGGCAATAAAAAGGATTAATCCAAATTAAGAAAGTTACTAGCATCAGTAGAACTACAGTTAACAACAAATATCTATTTGGAGTCTAAAAAAAATAAACTTCTTTTAATTGTCTTTACTCTGTAACTATTATTTTACTGCATTTCAAACTTATTACACAACCAATTTGTATTCGTTTGTCTGAAAGAATGCAAATTCGAAGATTTCTTACTTCGTGGGATTACGTAAGACTTTCAGATTTGTCAGATTCAATATAAAATATAGTTCTTATTTGCGGCTGCGATCTTGATTGCTTTTTGTGATTGGACTGTTTCTTATAAACTATATCAAGGATGAATAATATGTTAATCCCATTATTTATAGATAGTTTGAGAGATTTATCATGCAAACAGCTAAAACAAATAAAATACGATATAGTTTCGTATCCATCTAATGTAAATGAAACTTTTTAAGATACATAAGTAAAACAATTGCATTTACTTTTAGGTAACTTGTATCCTCTAGCTAGAAAAAAAAAGTATTATTATTTTCAAGTATTGATTTTAAGTTTTTCTTGGTATATGCTTAATTAAATCTTTTCTTATCTGAATTGCTTATTTAATTATAAAAAAAGTTTTTCTTAAAAACGGGGAAGTTACTCCAAAAATAATATCATAACGCAGAACTCAATTTCAAAATTTAATACTAATTTTTAAAATAAATATCAAAATTTTTAAACGAAATGTAGGATTTTAACACATATCTAACAACTGTGCAAAAATCATTTCATTGTGTAAAATGCCTATTCCTTCTAAGATACTATTTGAACTCAAATTCATTTTAACATTGTTTAAGTGTTGCTGGTTTACTATTGTTAAGTTTTACTACAGTTCTTGTGGTTACGGAGTTTCGTTCACTCGAATAATGTAGCTCTATTATAAAAAAAAACAACTTTTCTGAACTTTTTTAGCCTCTCTCAGAAAGAGCAGAACAAGTGCGGTAAAAGAATTCTCTCTTCATAGGAGTTAGTGATTGGAGGCTGCTGAGATTTCACACGGGAGTAGATGGTTTTTCTGGACTCACAAGTTCCATATTCTCACGACAGTCATCAAATCTCGAGTAATATGAGCAGCAAGGTCACGGAGCAATATTCCGCGTTATCTGTAGAAAACATAGACTGTAGAAATTTTCTAGCAGACATAAAAATTCCGACTGTCCTTGTAGGCATTCTTCTTTGTTACAATATACACATTAAGACCTTTATATAAGTAACTAAAGAGTGAATGTGATTTTAATGTACGAAATCCGCTTTAGAATTTTTCTTTTTATACAGAATGTAGACGGCGTTACTCCTACCTACAGTGTGAGCATGCATTGAAAAGCTTATCATTAGCATATCACAGCATGTTGTAGCCACGTTTAAATGTTACTTTTATTGAATGGTGTAGCAATTTTAATAGGAACTATTATATTAGATTGTCAAGATGTAAGTGTAGTTTATTCTATAGTTATAGTTTATTCAGATTTGCATATGATTATAGTAGTATCCAATTTAGGGATGGTAATAGATGATTCCAGTATTTCTGTTTAGAAAATGTAAAATTCATTTTAAATTAAATCGTGTTTTAATTAAAAAAGATTTACATTCAATTGCATAATGATGATTTCATTAATATATTTAATGGATAACTGGAATTGAATCGAGAGAAAACTTATTGTAAGAACATCAGACAATTTTAATAAAGGTTTGGAATAATGCCTTTTAATATATTATAAAAGCTGTATATAAATTTAATGAATGATATTATACTAAAATCTAATATCATGCCTGAACCTTAAAAATTCCATTATAGAAGTCATTTGAGCTAGCACATAAAAATGTCACATACAATGACAAATTTCTTTTAAAATTGGATGTACATCAAATTTTATTTATATAAATATTCTTTGAAAGGTTCATTTAAAATTTGCCAATATATTAAACAAAACATAGATTAAAAATACGAAATTTTAAAAAAGTTATAGATTTGGTCAAATCATGTTATTAACACGAAATTTGTGCAGATATCTAGCGTAATAACAAAGAATTGAAACATCAACTTATATAAAATGTTATTTTTTAAAAATAATTTCAGTTCCAGAATAAAAGTAAGCTATCAAGATGTGACATTTCGACTATTTTAATTATATTTTCATATGAAAACGAAATTGTATTATCTTACTTATAAATATTATATACCACAAACTCAATTAATGAATTTTTCAGTTAAAGCACTACTTAAATACTTCTAAATATACAATAATATCTAAAATTAAGATACATTTTATAAAATTTTAAAATTAAAAATGTTATTGGCAATAAAAATATAAAAGTTTTAAATAAATATTTATCAATTTACATATATGTATATATATATACATATTATAAAAAAATTATGCCCGACAGATAAATTTAATCTTTAAAGAGAATGTTTATAAGAACATGTAAATCATGCTTTGCGCATGTTGTTGTCATTTTTCCATTAAAGTATTGCACAACTTTTGATTCAACATAAATAATTAAAGAAGTAATGTTTACTTTTCAAAATACTTTAAAAGATAAACTAAAAGTACATTTACAAACCAGTAAATATATCTTTTATCTGTTGTGTTTAGAACGAAGCGATTTAATGATGTAAAAAGTACAGGAATATAATTTTAATGTATATAATGTCATGAAACGTAAATCTCTTAACAATTAATTATTCATTTTGTTTTAAAACATGTTGATTAAAATAACATGTATTTTAATTTTTGTTAAATTAAATTCCATTACAATTTTTTTAAATGAGCAAAAATTCATTACTGTATGAAATTAAAACAAAATTAATATTTTGTTTGTTCTCTTACAGGAAATTTTTAATCCTAGGAATTTTATTCGGATGTATCAGTTTTCCATTAACAAACAAAAATTATAGAAATTTTTTTGAAATGGCATTATTTATAATGCTATAAGTTTCTGTGAAGAACATATTAAGGACAGTTATTTCTATCAAATAATCTATGTCTCTTGCTTTGCAGTTACTCTTCGAAAGTTATATGTAATTGTATCAAAACTTATTGTTGATACATTAAAGTTTTCAAGGGTTTTACTAATTCAAATAAATATTTTTCATGTAGAAAAAATATTTTATATCAGCAAATTAAAAAAAAAGTGCAGTATAAAAACACGAAAGTACTGATTTTAGTTAACTAATAGAATCCATGAATGTAATAACATGCTCTAAGTTTTAATTAATTATATCTTCCATTTTAAGAATTGAGAAATCACATTTAGTGTTTAAATTTGACGGAAAGTTTTGAAATTTGTGATTATAAATTAATCCTTCACCATTTTATAATTAGCTTCATTAGTCGATAATAACTAACTACTTTAAATTAGCGTACTTATATCAAAAGCCCAAAACAAATTTACAAAGTTTTCGTGTATGATGATAGGTGTGTAAACTATTAAATAAATACAATCCCTGAAGTAGAATAATTATTAAATGATTAAGAAGATAGAAGTAACGGAATTATATTATTTACTAGTAATACATTGTTTATCTTTGAACAATAATTATCGTTTTTTGATAAAATAAACCATAATCAAGGACTTCAACTTTAAAAGAAAAAATATTTTGAATTCTTAATCAATTTAATTATTCTTACGGTTTACATTTTTACTATTCTTTTAGAAAAGTATTTCACTTTGATGTGTTAAGAATATATATGATTAAAGTCAGCGTTTTAAACATATTTATATTATAAAACCTATTTTTGTAGTTACAATTCTTTATCTAGGTTTTTATGAACATTTTACTTGTTTGTAATATTTTTTTAAAGTGTAACAAAACAATTTTGAAATCATTTTCCATTATTTATTATCAAACTTGATCAAGTTTAATTAAATTTCAGATGCGTAATAAGCATGCATAAAGTAAAAATCCCAATAATATACTTTTATTATGAGGCAGGAAAAAGTATTTGATATTTCACATTGTTATTAATTCATTTTTCATTTCCATTTAAGGATATCCTATTTTTATACGAGTACACATATTAAAATGCAAAAAAGATATAATGACAAGTATCTAAAAAAATGTTTTTTATTCCTCTGGTACAATTAATATTTCTCTTAATACTTATGTAATATGAAATAATCAATCTATTTATTTATGCAAGAATAATCTAATTTTACATAGAAGCATCAATCAATGCAAAAATTTACAGAGAGATATAATTGTATAGGTATTATATAGATTGATCTTAAATGTGGTTGCTCCTTTAAATGCTGTTTTATTTAGATTTGAAGCTATTATTATCCTTTTAGCAAATTAAGATTAACTGTATAGTTATAGAGGTATGTATTAATTTGTTAACTTTTAATGTAAAGTAATCTAATGTCTTTGATCCTGGAAATAATGTACTAAATATTGTTTTTATCGTTCATCGTCCTTTTTGTTGTCGAAATACATTAAATTAAAGAATTTATGTAATAAATTTGATTGTAATTTCAAATTATTCTTACATATTAAAATTAAAATAAGTACTTAATGAAACATATACGATTAAGAGATGAAATAATTATTGCAGTAATAAATAAAACTCGTAATCTATTGAATAATTGTCAAATAAAGAAATAAAATTTTGAACAATTAAAAAGCGGAATGTTTATTACTTTTATTTACTTCCTTGCATTTAAAATGAAGACAATAAAAAATAAGAAACACATTTAAGTACATAAGTAAAACATTTTCGTAAAATTTGAACTAAGACATTTCAAATATAGTTATTAATTATATCAAATAATTATCTGGACATATAATGAAATGATACATCAATAAAAAAGATAATTTTAAATCTGTTGATAGAACTTTTTTTATTAACATATTGTATGAAATATTGAAACTTGGAAACCAGTTTTAAATTATCTAACGATACATTAATTTCTTTAGATTCGTTTTAATTTAATCTGCTTTCATTCTATTATTATTCATTGCTACTTAGCACAACATTTACTTTTTAAGAAACCCTCGACGTTGTTATGAAAATATATATAAAACAATTCTAGTAATTAATTGCGTTTGTCGTAGGAAAACATTAATTAATCAAATGTAAATGAAATAAATAATGTCTTTTTAAAATGGCGAAGAAAAAGAAAATGAAGATTTGAATACTGTTTTAACTACATTTGCATTATCTTCTTTTCTTCACAAATGGATTGTTAATCAAGCATCTAAAAGGAAATCTATGATTCAAGCACAAAATAATGTTGGTAATAAAAATTTGTATATGATTTTGTGAATTAAATACATGATTTCTAGGAACTTAAGACGAAAAAATGAAATCCCATTTTTGCAATTTTAATTTATACATGAGATTTATTTTTGATAAGATTTATTTTACCAATTTAATTATAGATGAAGCCAAGAGAATTGTTTTATTTGAGAAAAAGCATTATTCCATGGAAAGCATTTGGATTAAGCGCTAAGTATGCAATGAGAAAAAATTAGTTAGTGTATAAGAGTAGAAGTAAAAAGTAAGAATGCAAATAATCCATAATTCGATTAAAATTGAATTAAAAAAACAATAATTTAACTTCATTTTCTTTTGTGTTTAAGACAAAAAAGAAATAAAATATTTCTTATTAGTTATCATAGTTCATTGCATGCTTTGTTCACAACTATAACTGAGTAACTAATTAATTCGGCAAGTGTACGGAAGTGTTATTTATGCTGAGACAAAAAAGAATTTACGACCTAACTGATCATAAAAAAGGATAGGGCTCATAAATAAAGTATTGGGTTATCGAGATTTGCAGAATTAAATGTCTTCACCATGAAAAGAGATTCATGTAAACTTCGCTATAGTGAAATAATTTTACTTAAAAAGTATTTAAAAAAACTAGTTTTTATGATAAATATATATATATTTTAATTTAAAATAAGAAACGCCTTTAAAATAATAAAATCAAATGAAAAAATTAGATAGAATATTTAACATATCTGTGTGGATTGGATACTTGTCTGTGTTGTGATTTTATTTTAACAAAAATGCAAAAGAAAGTTTAAAAAAATCCTATTAATATTACACCAGTGAATTGAAAGAAGAGTCGGAGTGAAAAATAAAAACTCATTACGAATTTTATTAGATGCGTAACTTCGGTCTAATTTTACGCTGTCTGCTGAATTAATAGAGGAATCGCATGCAACTTTACATGCATGTAATCCCTTTACCAGTGGCGTACTTTGAGCGTTTTTTTTTCATATCTTCTATTACATTATGAGTTAGAAAAAAATCAGGCTTTAAAATGAATATCATTTTTTAAATGCTAGTTTGATTATTATTCTTGAAAGTTTTACTTTCAGGGAAGATTACAACTCACATTCACTTAAAATCCAAATTTATTCATACTGAGAGGAATAATGAGTCATGATTCATGAATATTGAAATCGGATTTATTTTACTTAGTTTTTTTTGTCCAACCGTATAGAAAAGCCTTTAAAAATAACTCTTCCTATCTACGAGCAATACCTCAGAAGACAGATTTAAGAAGTTTCGCTGTTATACATTGTAATTATTTAAAGTGCTCAAATGTCGTTCACTTGATTTTCAGATTAAATTGTGGTGTAATTATGTTCACAACACTTGTATGCTAACGGGAAGGCTGATACATAAAATTAGGTTGCATTATTATTAATTTTTTTTATAAAATAAATTCTGAAAATATTACGGATATTCATTGTATCTTCCTAAATACCTTTTCACTGTTATTAATATATTTATTGAGATGAAATAGTGTTTCCAGTTAGTTTTACATTGACTACTGAAACCATTTGTGAAATATTTCCTATCCGTCTTTTCTCCGTATACTGTACAGGTTTTTATATTAAAATATTATTTGTGTACTTCTCACTGCAATTCTTAGAAAAAGTTAATAAATTTAGTTTATAGTGTAAAGTATTAAAGATTCTAATGCAAAATGTGATAATTTGAAACAAATTTTAATTAGTTGAGTATTGGAAAAAAATAAATGTGATAAAAAAAATATAATTAAAAATAAAATAAATTTTAATGTAATATTCGATAATTGATAAAGTGTATTATGTATAAAATGTACTTTAATTATAATTTTTATACTAAATGTTAATATATAAATTGATCTAGTGTTATACCTTAATAATCTTTACATGAATGGTAAATAACATCATGTTCACTCTGAAATTTTATTGTGTTTAAGAGAAAAAACTTTTTAAAGTTGTTAAGAATAAAAATAAAAACAGAAAATAAGAGAAATGTTTAAGAGAAAAAAAAAAGAAAAGAATAATATAAAGAATATTGTTGAAAGTAAATAACAATTATACTTCAAAATGAAATTTCACTTTGATTGTATATTATTAGAGTTTAATATTTTTCATATAAAGCTACTATAATGGATACTATTTTGATATTCTTTAAATTGTACCATAGGTCATTAAAATAGAAGATATTTATACTCTTATATTTCGATTTAAATTTCTTTGTGATGCAGAATACATTTTTTGCATATTTTCTTTTAATGTTGCTATATCATGAAACAGAAGAACATGTTTATACTCTTCTATTAAAGTTTTCTTATTTGGAAATATTTAATTCCAGCACAACAGAATAAAAACGCATATTTTATTTTAGCATATAATTGGAATAAAATTTTAAAATGCATGTTCAACTTTACTTATAAACTTTTTTAAAAAATCATTCAGCGTCATCTTATTTTCCTTAATGGTCAGATCATGGGAAAAGCAAACAATCCCACTTATAACAACAAAAAGAGCAATTGCAGCATAAAAAAGAATGAAAAGACAATGAACATATCAGAAAAGTTAGAAGCAAGTTAATTATTGACAGATTCAATTTTTATTACAATGTAAGTAGATTTTGCTTAAAATGTTTAACTTCATTTTCTATTTTTTATGAAAGAATCGACAAACAAGTCAAAGCTTTCATTGCCATTTAAAGATAAAATATTTCCTTTTCATGTATTTAAGTACTTTATGTGAATTTAAAGATAGGAAAATGCTTGTTTCTTTTTTAAAGAACTTTAGAAATAAAAAAAATTGCATTCCCATCTTTAGATAGCATCTTCAAAACTCTTAAACTCTAGATACCCAAATAATGGTACTTTTCTATATAAAAATTTTTTGATCCCCTACATGAGAAATTAAGAACTTTTTTTGATACAAAGTAAATATTTGGAGCGATGTATTTTATTAATAACCAATTTTTGATATTTAACCATATGATACTGAATTTTTACTCATATATTTGTGTGCCTTTGGTTTCTAACATGTAACTTTGAATGTGTAAATGCAATATTAATAAAATTTGAAAGGAAAATTGCTTCAAAAGTATCAAAATTGTAATGTCTTTTAATTTTATGTGAAAAAAACAAAAGGAACTCAAAAATTTAATTTTGTTCATTGAGTTAATTTTTCAATTTTAAGGTTTTATTAATTAATTACATTTGGAATTTGCAAAGGTGATGTTATTTATGTTGAATTAAGGACGATTTATATTGTCTATGAAGAACACGTGTAAAACATTAACTTCTCCTTGTAAAATACATGTTAAAAACTTATTAATGAATATGACACTTCACAAGAAAAGAATATATTTAACTGTAGTTTCTAAGGTGTAAAGTTAATTTTCAAAAATGAAAATTTATGTGTCAATATGATATTAATTAAATCAATGGAATTATTCTAATAATAATGATTTCAATGATTAACAGAGGAATAACCATTTTTTATTTTCAATGTGTTTGTTATTTTTTTTATGCATTTTGCAAAACACTTTGCAATATTTTAATAGAATAAAATTGAATGGAAAAGACTGTTCATTCTAAGCATATTCTTATTGTAGCAATAGTTTTTTTTTTTTAGATTATAGAAACTGTAGTTCTTCGTCATTTTTGATTGTGTTCTCTGCTGGTTTCTATGGAATACAATCACTTAATCGCTTTTCTGTTGGAGGTCTGCTTTACTAGGTAGCGTCTTTGTGAGGCCAATTTTCTCGAGTGAGGGCCTTTCAAACTTAGATTGTGAGGTATCCTTTTCAAAAGAATTTAAGAGCCTTTATTTAAGTTGGATGGCTGATATTGGACCTTCGCCAATTGCTCATCTATAAGTCTAGTGAAGCGTTAAACTTTAATGATAGTCTGACTTATTTCTCTTTCAAAGTTAAGTAATTAGTTACCATCAGTAAGAGTTCTATAATTGCGTAACTCCATTAAACTGAGAATGCTGTTCAAAGAAATACTGCTAATCACTAGGTTCTTAAATTGCATAAACCTACAATTTTTATCTATACTTGATGATAATCTGATCAAATTTCAGCTTAATAGATAAATTTTTGCATAAGAAGGTAAATTTATATAACTTGAGTGAATTAATTTATCTTTATTTATCTCCCACTTATAATACATTATAATTAACTCACGCTGACACACAGTCATTTTTTATGTTCGAGTTACAAACAAATTCAAATATTCTTAAAATTGAAATTAACTTTTCGTTATACAGTTATTTTTTATTTAACATTATTTTGACATCTTGTATAACTTACAAAATTATTATAAAAACATTTTTGTGTATGTATTTCTGATATCTATATAAGCATACAATTCTTTTAAAAGACTGTGGTGAGTTTAATTCATTCGTTTGAATATATTAATGTTACATATGCTCCTTCATATAAAAATTTATTTAGAAACGTTATTTACATTTATTTAAAGATTGCAAAAGAACAAGTTAAACCTTAACTTTTGGAGGTCAATGAATTGAAATTGATGACATAATAAAGAAAATCATGAATTTTGAGAAACACTCTAATGCTATCCCATAAAATTAGTTACCTCTAAATTAAATTTTAGGGAGCAATAATATTAAAAAATATTTTGATAGTGTACATTATTTGTGTAGATTTTGTTTAAACTTTAAACTAGTACATAGTTTATGCAAAAAGTGAATTGAATTATTTCTAATTAATTTCATGTGCGTTTCATAAAAAGAAATCTTGTGCCAAATATTGTTAAGACTAAAAAAATTATTTTTCATATCCTTAAATGAAATACGAATATTTTGTTTTGCAATGTTACTAAAAAGTTAGTATTATATTTTTGTGCTGAAAAACTTAAGGGATATTTTATTTTACAAAAGCAATTACATTTATCGCCTCGATGTAAAAATAGTTGAAAATAGAGAGCACCTTTAATTTACCTTAAACGAGAATTATTCTGGACGATATTAATTCCCACTAACTGATATATGAATTTATATTAACAATAAATAATATATATTGTGACTGATGCATTCATAGGAACTCCTATATTACAAATTATTGCGCAAGTTCATAGCGTATAAAGGTCGTTTGGTATTAACCAGTACATGCTAGTAAGACATATATATATATATATCAGTTTGGATGCAAGATAAATAAGTATAATGTAACAAACAGAATCTAGGCAAGTTAGATGTCAAACATTATAGACAAGAGCTTATAGAGTGCTGTACAATTTTCCAAAACGTACTAAATTCTGGTATATCCAAGAGCCCATTTGAAACAGATTAAATTTTCTAATAATTGTACAAATTTTTGTGGAAATACACAAATTCTTTATTTTTTTATTTAATCTGAGAACGTTTTACAGAAAAAGTTTTAGCTAGAATGAAATTTCAGATTCTCTTGAAAGCTTTTAGGGAGTTTTGCAGGAGCACTTCAACAAATGTCGATTACTTTTCCTTTTTAAATGATTTTTTTACCCTACTTTATTGAGAGCTAAAAAAGACGTGTATGTATTTTTTATTTAAAAACGCTTAAGCATATTTGAAATTTAAAATTAATTAATTAATTTTTCTCATTAAAAATTTTAAATTCTTGTATAACATATTCACAATACAAAATTCAATTTCATTAAAAAAATTCGCCGGTTTCATTCAAAATAAAATAACGTTTCCTTTTGTTCTTTTGAAAAAAAATTTACGTGGAAGATTTGATAATAAATCTATCAACGTATTATAGATAATAAATTTTATCAAATTTTCTCTCCGTAATCCGGCAATATAAGTTTCAAACTGAAACTATAATATCGGATTTTTTAGATGCTTTAACTTTCAGTGATTTCTAAGACTTTCTATTTGCAAAGTAAATTGATGAGTCTTATTTATTTTATAGCGTTAAGATTTTTAAAGATTTAAAAACGAGAGACACCATTTTTAGCAATGGATACCCTACTTTTTGGACACTATTTTATATAATTTAGCTTAAAAATGAATATATTTTTATCTTTCATAATTTACGAAGTTAAAATTTTATAACTTCACATAAATTGTTGGAGACAAAAAAAAGTCTCATTTTTAAATAATTTAAAATAATATATTTTTTTATTACTCAAAAGTGGGTGGAGGGGGAGTTATATAGTTAAGTGTTTGGTTAATTTGCATTTTGTTGATGTTCAGAATAACCAAAAATTAAAACACTTCTAAAATTCATTTACATGCCTCACTCTTGGTCCAGCAAGAGTTTGTACTAGATAACAAATGAGCGAATTATTTCCTGTTCAATTTTGACTAGTGAGGAGTGTTACAATCACTGTTTTGAAAAATGATAGTCTTGCTAGTGATTATGGCAATGCCTCTTACCGACATTTGAAATTCCTGGATGAACAATTTCATTTTGAAAATATTACTCCATACTTACAGGTGCTACTTCACCCATATAAAGGGTTTTTTATGACAATATGACCGATATTTTAGTGAATTCGTGGGCCACATGAAGATATCGCAAATAGACCAATGGAAAATGTTTTTAATTACGTCAGTAAATTTTACCGAATTAGGTAATTAGGTATAATTATAACTTCATTATGTAGATATTCAAATAAACAATAAACAGAAAATTATATTTAAGATCGTTTTTACAAATGAAACACTTAGTCTAAAATTTCTCGGATCATTCCATTAAATGGAATACAAAGATATTCATATTTTCACAGATTTAACAAACATATTTAAATTTATATATTATGCACAAGTTACTTATTATTCGATTTTATTTTATTTCTTTCATGATATTATTTTTTCGTTCAAGATATTAATAACACAAATTATCTCTTTAAATAGCCAATCAAAATAAAAAATTATGCCATTTGAAATAAATATAATATTCTGTAGTTTAAAATTTTACATTAGAAGCTCAGATGTCGTTATAATCAATCTAAAATCATAAAATAGATGAATATATTTATGTATTTTAAATTATTGTCAATCTTACTAATTTAAATATTAATAGCAGCTTTGTCGATATTTACTATAAACGCTGTAAATATATAATATTTTATAGAATGAATATCGGTATCACTGTTTATTGAAATAAAACATTATTAAATAACTTAAATTAAGTTGTGTAACTTAATAATGATGAATAATGAATTAACCGTAAAGAGTTCATTCTCGATTTATTTACGAAACAAATTAAATAAAAATTATTTGAAACTCATATATCTTTTATCAGTTAAATAACTTGAGTAGATTTAGATATTTAAGATAAATAGCCGCGAGAAGGAACTAATCTAAAACAAGCATAAACAGAATTACACTACGTGACATTGAAAATACCATACCATGAACTTATGTACATAATGTGTGGAAAATTGGTAGATAAAAAAAACAGTATCGAACAATAAATGATGCTCATTGCAATTACGTCTGTTCAATGAATGAAAGATCAGGGGATATCAGTTGACAGGAAAGCAACTAGTTAACTTACAGTGCTTGTTAACTGATACCTGTCGTTTAGGAAGGAGTTATCTTAACGGTAAATAGCATTGCACACTACTTAAACGAAGTGTAGTGCAGCCCATCATCCATATATCATTGGCCCTTGTAGAGTCACTAATATGGACCAGTGACGATCTGAGGTAGTTTTGACCAAGCTAGGCGACAGCGCCCAAATCATGATGTCTCGTTATCAGGTGATCTGGCGTTCTACAATTGCAACCAGGATAGATTTGCCAACATATCGGTGCCATACTCGTACGTGCCAATTTTCATTGCTTAAAAGAAGCGAGACACGTTTTAGAATACAACCCTGTTTCATTCTGTCGTCCACGTATCCACGTAGGTCTAGCCGGACACAACTGCAAATGGAGGCGTCAGTGATGATAAGTCAACGGCAGTCATCTTAACAGACACAATGAGTGCAAATCTTTGGCAGCTAATCTGTAGAAAGGGTGCTGATCGATCTGGTGGCATTCAGGATATCCTACATCTGCAACAGTTCGACGGGAGAGGCCTGCGGGATTAACAACGCTTGCCGTCGGATGCCTCGAGCCTCACTTGTAACACTTGAATGTGGTTTTCATCCTCTGCTGGTGCACTGTGAACTTGTGTAAGTGGCTGCCTACTAAAATGACTGACGGACAAACCTGTTCTCGTTAACTAGTCTGCCTGCTAGAACTATCTCCGTTGCGGTGTCCTTGCACTACTGCAAAGACACGACTCTCATGCAGCAATAAATAGCTTTGCTAAACGATTTCCCTCCCTGGGAGTGTGTTGAAATAAAGTGGTGAATCTGCTGATTTCTTTCCTTATGTTTCATACTACTAAGGATAACTGCCAATTTCAGATCATTTACATAACTATGTCAGCAGCGTCAAACTTGCAAATTGCATTTTTTTCTGAAACTCTTTCCAAGTGTTGCAGTTTCACTGCCACGTAGTGCATTTATAGAAGACATAAATGTTCATAATGAAACCCAAACTTCATGACTATTTCCTCTTATGGCAAGTTGGTGGAAACGTTTTGCAAAACTCTTTATTAATGATATTTCTCAGCTGAAATGTATTAAAATAATTATAGCAAATTTTGTTAAATGAAAATAAAGCCCATTCTATTTAAAATTCCACAAGCTATGTACAAAATGATTTCCTTAAATATTTTTGTTATTTATTCGCATTGACAAACATCTGACACTTTTCATGAAATCAAATATTATTTGGATGACTGCAAATGTAAAGAATTATTACCGTTTCAAATTCACAATAATTGTTCTGAGCATTTGTACTAACCAATATAAAAACTCGAGACCCTTTTATGTTTAGAAAAATGCAATAAATTTTATCTGCACTATGTGAATAAAAAAAACTGGAATAAGAAATTTTTGTTATCACCCTAATTAAATTCTTTGATAATACATTGATTATTATGTTTTCGGTTTTTTAAATTGATATTGCTACAAAACGCATGAACTGATCATTAAATGTCACATTAATGAAATAATCTTAAGAAATGCATCAGAAAAAATTGGATTATAAATATAATAGTAGTAAAAAGTAAGTAGTTAAAATATCGTTATTTAAAGAAAATGTTTTACCTTATGCAGACCGACCATTATGCTTTACATGATGTACATTTGCCCATTGCTGTATGTTCAAGAAATTTATAGCCGTACAATGGAATATTATTTTAGCTAATTAAAAACAAAATATACATTAAATAGTTGGCACTGCATATTAAAAATGATTAGACTAATTTGTAAATCTAATAAAATACTTTTAAACTGAATTATTAATTGATGACATCAAAAGATCATTGCATAATTGCAATTCTAACTTTTATCAATGAATTATTGGACAGCATTCGATGTACTGTTGAAATGTATCTTGATAAACTTCATTTGTTATGATTCACTTAAAATACGTCGATAATTACAATAATATATATAATGTATACTATAGTTAGGCATGATTTATAATTATTAGAAATAGGCAATTATTTAGAAATGCAAAGGAATGCTATAAAAATACCCAAAGGATTCTTAAGTGTATATTTCATAATTACAAATGGTACTTAAAAAAGGTGAAGTGCACTGTATACTTATCAGTCAGTCTTTTAAGTTTAAAAACCATGAACATCTGAAAAGGATTTATGTAATATTTATTACTTTAGTTTATTTTAGTTTATTTGTCTCTAGTCGATTGCTGTGTTTTTCAAAAGCCACAGAAAATAGAGAAACAAAATGAACATGAATATCATTTCACTTTTTAGAAAAAATAATTACGAAGTTTAGTTCCAGAAAGTAATTGCAAAAAATAACTTAAGAGCATTGAATAATTTTATAATCACTATTGTATTAATGATTGTATTCATTCATTTCTGTATCAGGAAAGTATCAATCTAAAGATCAGGAAAATGCAGAAATGCTTTTATACACATTATGTTTTCCTAACTGTGGTATTAAGCCATATCAAAATAGTAAACATTAATATGACAAACCAATTTAACTTTACAAAGACAATTTAAATATGTATGTTCTTAGTATGTGTTAAAACAAAATTATGGTAAATGTAAACGCACGCAATCATTTAATCCTGTAGTGTCAATTAGAAACATTAACACTGTTCCAAACAAAATTTCTGGGACATTAAAAGTAAGACAATATCGAAAGAACAAAATGCTAATGATTTTTCATTTCAATAAATAAATGAAGGAAATGTTTCACAATGAAATTTAAACTTAAATTTTAGTTCTTACAACAAAGTTTCTTGTGAAAACAATTTTTGAGATTAAAATATATAAACAATTGCATTAACGTTTGTGATTAGTTAGTTAGTAAATAGTACTATTTGTCACAAGAACTTATTTACTTGAAAATATAAATATTGTAAATATTGAATAGCTCTGCACAACCATTATCTCTCTCATTTAGCCCACTGTATATTTTATGAGTTATAAAAGACTCATAATATGCATTAGGACATATTCCTCTCTTTACGAGTTGCATTGGAAGCACTGGTGCATTTTATGTATTATATATACATGCTATAAAGTTTTGATAAATATACTAGCCTCACAATACATCATTGCAATGTTTTCATCTATATCACCATAAATAATTCTTAATTAATAATTAATACTTTCAAAATATAGTTCGGAATCTGTGTGCATACAAAATATACTTAACATATACAAAATTGGCATTCAGAGGTAAAATACTGAATGAAAAGGTATCTGTTTTTAAGTAGCATTTTATTTATTTTAATTTATCTTTTAAATTTATTTTTATGGTAGCCCTTAAAATTTGTAAATAAAACAGGAAAACCTTATGGAAAATGATTGTAAAATGTATTGAAAGCTATGCCACAAAAAAAATATATGCATACATTAAGTTAATAATATTGAAACAACATATTGACATTCAATAAATAAGGAGAAGTATATTTTTAACTTGAAAATTTAAAATGAATACATATTTATAATCTAAGTGTGCATCATTTGGAAATAGGAAATTTCTATCAGAAATCCAACTATGCAAACTAAAAACAATAAGAATTCTTACAAATTTCAAAGCTATGAAATACTAAATAATTTAAGGTCAAATTGCAGGTTAGCTTTTGAATGGTTTAAAATTTTTCTGAAATGAAAATAAACATTCTGTTATTAATATTAATATTAAATTTTAATAAAACTGATGACAAATTTGCATGATTGTTTTAGTATTTAGTTTTGGAAGTGATAAATTTGCGGAAAATCGATCGTTTTTAATTTTTTGGGAAAAAAACATTTTGAGATTAATTAAACTGTTGTATTGAATATTACTTATTATCAACTTATTTAAAGATAAATTAAAAAAGCAATTCTAAGCTTTTTTATACATTATTTGATCTTATAATTCAAAGATTTATCACTTCCATGTTACATTCGTCCCCATTTTATTGTCATAAACATCTAACTTGCTTTTCTACTATTTAAAAACTATTTAGTAATATTTTATTCCTTTTTCAGGCGTTTTTACTTTGATTTCAACTCACTGGTATTGTTGAGTTTAAAAAGGAAACCTAAAATGTTTTGTTAACTTCAAAATAATTTCTTATTCTTTTGTTTTGTCTTTGGATCATACTACAGATGATGGCGAAATCATTTTTTTATATTGATTCCCAAAAATCAGATTGATATTAGAGATCATATTATATTATAAGTGATATTATAAGTCACTATTGGAATAACAATAAGTTTTTTTTTCTTATTTGTGTCAAACAAAATTCAAGTTTCATTTGAAATCTTGAGGAAGTTTAACGACTTTTTAAAATATTTACGACAGGTAATTTCTATACATTAAACAATTTATGGATTAGATAATGTTAATAAGTTGTTTGAATCCGTAAACGTAGAACGCGAGGCTCTCCAATGTTAAAAAAAACAACAACCGTAAACTTATCAAAATGAATTACTCAAAATGGGAAATTGTTAGTTTTGGATGGGAACAATACAGATATATTGTATATGTTTCATGAAATATATCAACTAAAAGCATACCAAAATTTGTGAATTTATTCGTGTTTAATCTGAACTAATTAATTCTCGTATGTTTAAGATTATTAAATTTTATTTATTCTCATGTGCCTTCAATGAACAAACCACAAATTTTATAAATTAAGGGGAAAAAAAACCGAAAACAAATATTATCTTTAGTAATGGATATACTTGCCGGACATATACTTAGCCTTACTGATAATCCTTTTCATTTAATAACGAATAGCAACTTTGTAATTTTTCAATTTCATTAATAGCGATGGTTTTAGTAAATTTATTATGAGCAATTATTTTTTGTTGAATGGAAAAACAGTTTTCTGCTAGATTTATTTTCATTGATTTCGTATTTTCGCAGATTTCAGTTTATTTACAATACGTATGTATTTATAAATTTTATTTGTTTATAATTACTTCGAATTATTTAGTAACTGAATGAATTTTGTTTTTCTATTTTCATGAGTTTCAAATTTCTTTCAAAATATTTCTTAATTGCTATTAAAATTAACCCTAAACTTCACAGTACAAGTAACAGTAAGGCAATATAAAAATATTAACCCAAAGGAAACAAAAACAATTATTTTTTCTCATTTGACGTAACTTTATGAAACATAAAATTTATTATGACTACAAAAAAATCAAGCTATCATGAATATTTGTAGAACAATTTCTAAAATAAAAAAGAGGAACTCAAATAAGATTATAAAAGTAATATTACGTAAATTGTGTTTAATTTTTTTATTAAAAAGAACTTTTTAAAAATATTAATTAAAGTTATACTTTTAGTGTAGAATTCAGATAAAAAAAATTAAATGTTTTATTAGTGAAATTTTGTTCGCCCATAAAACTCAACAAACCACTAAAAATATTATATTATCTTATATATTATAATATAATGAAACGCGAATTAAATGATCTAACATGCATTACAGGATCAAACTACAGTCTAACTGGTTTCATTTTATTGTTGAAACCTTTTTAAAACAGAAAATTATTTTTGAAAAGGAAATAACAGATAATCGTTAATGCATAACATTTGCTACGTGAGGTGCATTACTTCTAATATAATTAATGAGACAATGTATTGAGATGTTAAAATTTCACGTTCTTGATTAGCCTAAACTATTTCCAGATTCCCGTAGAAGTTAAAAATTCACAAAAAGTGTCAATGGAAAAAAACAGAGATGGATCATTGTTTTTATAACTCATGATGGGTGGGAAATTCACATCTGTTTCAAATACTGCTATGTTCTTTAGACGTGGAGAACGTTAAATAAATATTATTTTAAGAAATTAAAGCTTAATTACTTAACATTCATGAAATAAGGTCAAAACTTTAAACACACATCTATACGTACAGATATTCTTTCAAAAACTAAAATTTGCAAACATAGATCTGAACGATAAAAAATAACTTAAAAGCAGCATGTTAAAAAATAACTTTTGCATGTGTATAAATATGTAATCAATATATTAAAAAGTAATGGGAAGGGAATAATGGAACATAAGGAATTATTAAAATTAAATTAAAGCAGTAAAAAATTATAAGTCCATTTTTTTGTAGCTAAAGATTTCGAAAATAATGTTATTAATAACGTTTTTATTTAATATCACAGATTTAACAAATTGTCCTTTGAGCATTTTTATAACGCGAGAAGGATATTACTTTATGCTGACCGTAATTGAAAAAATAAATATTCATTATACGCATGCATTATTTATATTTTTCGCGCTTTCTACATAAAAGAATGTTGGAAAATCGCCTTCTGTGGAAACGCGCGAATGATAGTTCTGGCTGTGCTCCAAGTCGGTGGAAAACAGTATTGTCTACCGATGCTTTAGAAATAATTGCATCATTGATGAAATTGTCTACATCGAACAAATAAGAAAGAAAATAAAGAAGAGTTGCAGATGATGTGTGTGGATAGAAAAAATGTGCACATCATAAAGCAGCATCGTTAAAATCAGAGAAAACGACTTCGAAATGAATCTGTGATTCCACGGCTAACATTATAATTACCTGCGAACTCTTTAGGGGGAGTTTCCTAATTGGTTCCTTCAAGACTAGTTTTATGGTTTTAGTTGATTCTCGTGTCGACATCAGTAACAAACTTAAAATATAATCGCCAGAATTAATTCGAGTGGAGAAAACTCATCGAAGATGTGGATTTTTAATTAAGTCCAAATTGTTTTAAAGAAGTCATTTCAAGATATTTGCTTAAAAAGACAATCTATTATATTATTATTGGCGAAGTTTTTGATACTACGAGAAATGTTCTGTAGGTATTTAAATAAAACAATTTTACCGAACACATCCTATCTTTAAAAAATAAAAACTTCATTATTTATGACATTAACTTCGACATAGAAAGGATCGTCCGAGCATAAACTGACATCTAGAGAATAACCGTGATGGTTAACACATTTCACGCGATAACTATATAAATGGCCTTCTTCCGAAATCTTGACAGGAATATCAGCTACTCACTGTAGCAGAAATGTAAAAATTGCTAGAATAAGATTAACTGTATGTAATGATAATTCATGTCTGGATTAATTTATGACTCAGGAGAAAGCTTCTTTTGTAAACGCATACATGCGTCCACTTAAGAGATATATCTCACTTCAGAAAAATCATTATTTATTTGAAAGATGCGATATTTTGACGCCAATGAATGAAAAAAAAAATTATCTATTTAAACGGGCTAAGAAGAATTTCAATAGTGTCATCAAAAGATGAAAGTTTGGCAGGGGAAATAAAAAATTTATTTCATGCGAACAAATATTTTCTTTCATAAAAAAAATATTTTTTCAATACAACAGAACTTTCATACTCCCTTTATACATGCCTCTAACAGACCACCAGCAACATTTTAAAGATAACTGTCTGTAGTTGAGTGTATTATTGGAGAAAATCCAGAAGATTCCCACTAGACTAGCAGCCTAACTGTCGATAGGAGATACCACAATCACCATCAAACCTCTTCATTTCTCAAAGCAGTGACTGCAGCAGACACTTCCAATGGATTCGAACCTATACCCTACTGCATATTACCTTCTAACGTTACTAAGTGATCACAGATAAAATTACGTATCATTAAATGTTTAGTTCTTTTCATACATGATGTCTTTAAAAAATAATCATCTTTGATACTGTTATTTTAACGCAATTAAATTACAAGGGCATAATCTTACTCTTCTCTTCATAATTGTTGAAATTTTACGCTTTTATTAAACTTTCATTGCGAGCATTTTTTTGTTTTTGTCTACTATGCAAGATTCATAATATGTTTATATATCACAAGGAAAACTACTTTTTAATTACAATGATAATTATTGCAATTACATCCTAAAATCAGTTGAATAATACGATAATATAAAATATAATTTTAAAACCATTTTTGAAGTATTTTTTGGATAGAAAAGGATTTATTCTAAAAGGCGTCTATAAATAAAGTTAAACTTAGATGTATTTTCAGAAGGTATTTTTTATGTGAAATACTTTGGATAATAATTTAACTTTTTAATTAATAATTATAATATATACATATATATATATATATATATAATATATATAAATATTAATTTTTTAATAATAATTTAATTAAAAATTAATTGGGATTTAATAATTACTTAACATATGCTATCTTCATTTGGATAAAAATTCCATGATATTTTATATATCGTTCCATAAAATATCTTGAATTGTATTTGATAAAAGATTTCTGATGGAAGCTCCGTTAATGAATAAAAAGATAATTCGGGAATCAAAAACATACATATTTTTGTTATGAGAGAAACATTTTAATGCAGGATTTATTCTTTACGGGAAAAATTTTATTATTATTAATATGAGCCAAACAAATTTTCAAATTATTGATCGTAGTTCAGGGTGAATTTATCATGTAACACGTATTTATAAACATAAATTTTATTTTGTTTCAGCTTTTAATATTAAGTATATTTTTATAGTATTTTGTAAATCTAATAACTACTTAATTGCTTGTATCTCATTTGGAAAGAAAATCACTAGCATATGCTTTCAATAAAATATTTTTATATGTTTCCAATAAAATCTTCTGAATTGTAATTAAGGAAATCTGATAGAAACTTCGTTAATGAATGAAATATAATCAAGAAACTAAAACATAAATATTTTTGTTAGAAGAGAAAAATTTTGAAATTATGAAGAAACTTAACATCAAAAAGTTTAGTATGAGCTACACAAATCTTTAAATTATTTATCGTAGTTCATGGTGAATTTGCAATGTAACACGTATTTATAAACAAAAATTTTATTTTGATTCAGCTTTTTATATTAAATATATTTTTATAGTATTTTGTAAATCTAATAATTACTTAACTTCTTATATCTTCATTTGGATAGAAAATCACTGGCATATGCTTTTCAACAAACTATTTTCTATATGTTTCCAATAAAATATTCTGAATTGTATTTAAGGATATTTCGTTATTGAATGAAAAGATAATCAAGAAACTACAACTTAAATATTTTTGTTAGAAGAGCAAAATTTTGAAATTATGAAGAAATTTACAATGTAACGCGAATTTATAAATAATAATTTTGTTTCCGCCTTTTATATTAAAAAAAAATTGTAGAGTTTTTATAAAGCTAAATTCAAAATATTTTAAAATCGTTTCAATAAATTATCTGAACTCTGTTAGAACCAGAAATTTCTTATTTCAGCTTGGTTAACGAACGAATTCAAGAAACTAAAATAAAAGTACTTTTTATTGAAAGGCAGAGATATTTTTGTCATAAAGAAATGATTAACAGCAAAGAGCAGAGTGAAAGACTTTACTCATTAGTTTTGAACTTCTGATGAGCTTACAAAGCATTTCTTGGTTGTTGATATAAAATTCACAGTAAACATTCATATTAAATGCATTCTTAGTTTATACAATTTTGATTCTAAACAAAGATTGTTTTTTCTAGTTGTTAGAAAGGAAGCTATTTATAAATTAATAACGGGTCTAAAAGGGTTGTCCAGATTCTAGAGAATTGAAAAGAATTTTATACTTGCATCACAAGCGTATAAATAAAATAAATTTAGTAAACTTATGAAACCATTTTTTTTGCATGTAACCTTTTTAGCAATGTTAATATAATGTAAGTTAGATAAATATGTAAGTTTTCATTTCCAAATGTCTAGTTTTGTTGGCATCTATTCATTAAAATCACCTTCACGCATCAATTTTAAAAGTACAATATTTCATGGAATTTTATATATTTTTTTTCGTACATCTCATTTAAATTAACTTTCATAATATTTAATGTTAATACACATTATAAAGGCACATACATTATATCATATCTAACACACACATTTAATGTAAAATCATAAAAATGAAATATTAAAAATTTTACTGGAATTATACTTTTAATCTAGTTATCTTACGCACTACATCACACAGCTTATTTTTCATGATAAAATTTTAAATGTTTACAGCTAATGTATTTGATAGCATTTTATTTCTCTAAATAGTAATTGCTGAATAACATTAAAAACATTTTCACATATTAATTACAACACTACATATCAGAATGAGTATGCCAATAAGAATACTAATTTGCCTACTAAAACAAACTACTTGAAACACTTGTCGAAATAAAGGCATCGCCTTACCGAAAAGTTTCTGTGGCCGAAAGTACAGTCGAAGAAAAGATTAGGTACACCAGAGCGCAAGAAAGAAAAAAACCCATTTCGGTTTTCTAAATGTTCTATAAATTGCAAGTTAAATTTTGCCTGTTGCTATGAGTTGCATGCCAAAAAGTTGCGCCTGGCTCCACTGACACTGGAGATCGAATCACGTGCGATCGTTTGGGTGAGGAGGCTTTAAACCGCCACTTTACTCTAGAACAGAGTTACTGCGCCTGCGTGCACTTGACGTAATAGGACATCCTAGGTGGCTGTCGAAAAAGGGGGCGGATAATTTCGCTTTTTCGAATACAATTCTTATATCATATTCTTTTAATCACTTTTCTTTTCGTTTTTACCTTTTAAATTACCTTTTTCTGGCCTCAAAAATACAGTAAAATTATTTTTCTGCATTAAAAGGATATAGTAAATGGTGGGATGCTTCGTGTTATACTTATGTTAAAGGATAAAAGGAAAAGAGAATGTTGCTTTAACTTTTAAAGCTAATTGCATCGCATTTGCGTGTCGCATGCGAGAGAACCTGAAAAACGCCCACTAAGCAGCTTGACTAGTGTTGCGAGAAGCTTTACACATGCGGACCCAATTTCCATCGAGTTTCTTCGTTTGAGTGCTACGGATGCCAAGAATCGATTCGGACTTTGTCTCTCCTGTCCACTAGCTACGTAAGACACAATTTAGCAGAATCTAAACTATTTCATGATTTGAATAAATGTTGTTAATTTTTTATACACAATATTTGCCTACTTCTTGATACATTATATCATATGAATCTGAAAATATTTTTTTGATTTTTTTGCGTTATCCCAATTTTAAAATTTATGCTTATGAGAAAGTCTGAAATGAAAGGCAAATAAGTTGAGTTGTATTTCTTTTCAAAAAGATTGATCGAGTTAAATAACTAAAAATTACTCATCAGCCAGAAATAAAACTGAGATTTTTTTTTTAGAATTTCCTAGACTAATTTATAAAGCCTAAAAGATGCTAATAAAAAAAGATAAAAGAGTAACTTAAAAGTTTCAAACATCAACTGTTATGTGTTAACTGCTAATTAACAGCAAACTGTAAAATATGATATTTGGTATTATTTTAAGAATATATATTTAGCAACGATATTTTATCCACTTAAGTAATGAAAAGTAACTGCGTTCCTTAATTTCAGTTGAGTAAAAAACATTTGGTTATATTAAATAAGTTAAAATATCTATACTTCCTTTTTCGGAAATTTTGGAAAAAGTGTAAGTGATTGTTATTATTGTCCAAATGAGTAAACGAGCGTATTAATGTATTTTTGAAAAGTTTAACATCATGGAAGTAATTTTAATATTTTGTCCACTTTTATTACTTTTTACAAGAGATCTTGATGGATACTGCGCTGGCTTTCTCAAAAAAGAACTTAGTTTGGAAATTTACTTGTGACGTCGAATCGAAAGTTTCCGCGTCTATGTCAGTTGCCAATTATAGAAATGTTAAATCCGTAGGACAGTAAGCCCATTATTGAGCTCGATCAAAGGGGATGAAGGGTGTGAATCCCCGAAATATCACCCTAAGATTAATTGTTCTAAACTGCGGTAAGTGCAGTGCAGAAAGCCCTTCCCCTCGGTGCTATCTATGTAAATCTGCTACATATCTGACGTTGCAGGGACAAATGACCTCGGGAAAAAATCCCCAGTGTTGATCCACGACATTTACAGATAAGTAATAAAAAGTTGTTGAGAAATTCAAATCCGAATAAATAATTTTAAACACATTCAGATAAATAATGAATAATATATATTTTTTTAATTCTGACCTAATAAATTCATAATTATTCCTACACTTTTTTAATTGTTTTAAAAAACTCAAAAATTAAGTATATATTTTTTAGATATTTCAAATAGTTCAGGTATGTTTATTTATTATAACATATTTATAAAAGAAATGTTTTTCAGAAAAATGTATATAATGGTACTTTTACTCCCCGAATTTTACACTTATAGATATTGTCAGTTACAACCTGTAATTAATTTAAAGCATTTAAATGTGTCGCTTAATTTTCCTCATAAGAGTAAAATTATTTTGAAACTGAATTTGAAAAATTATTTTAAAATGTTAAAAACTTTTTAAATATTGACGCTTAACGGTTTTAAAATCTGTGTTCAAATGTTTATTTCATTCTTCCCAATGAATAAAGCAGCAGAATGAGTAGCACAATAACTAATTTTTCAACTATATCCGAGTAACTTAAAAGAAAAGTATAAAAATCTCGGAAAAAATCCGATTAACTTAAAGTTTGAGCATTAATGCTCTAACCAATGCTTGTAGCTAGAACAAAACGATTCTTTGCTTTGAAAAAGGGCTAATAGTTCTAATAGTCGGTATTCCCGGATAAGGTTGCACAGAGCACGGCAAAGCCAATTTGCCTTTGCCATCTGAGAGCTCCAGTGATGGGGGAAAAAAAACAACTCCGAGCTTTAAGGACGAAAAAATCAGCCCGAGAACTTTTTGAAGCATCGAACGCTATGAATGCACTCTGGAGAGAACTTTATGGACAACAGAAAAGAACGCTCTGTCCAAATGTTATGTCCAGATTCAATAAAGAATGAAAATGCTGCTTTCGACTGCATTTGTGTTTCAGGAAATATTGAATCCACAATGAAGACTAATGCATACATATGTCATTCTTTATCATAAAAAACAGTGAACTAAAAAAGTTTTTCTTTCTACTGATTGATGAAATCCAATTGTTTACAGATGGTATGGGGGCCTGAAAGGCATGTTGCAAAACGCATGGGATTTCATGACTAGCTCCCATCGAAATTTCGAAGACCAAATTGTAAGTTCCCACGTACACGTAGGGGACAGACACGATACATCTGATGTTTGTTTCAAGAAGACGAGTCCTCAGAGGCCAAGCAGGAAGGTGTTCGTTTCATATTATTGTGGTAAAATGGGAAAATAGTGTAGCAAGCCCTCAATGTTGCTTCCTGTGTAATTTTTGAATCTGCATTACAAATTACGATTATCCTAGGTCAAGTGCCCGTCATGTGTAAAGAATTTAATTACAATAAGGTCGAAATGTATCGCATTGTATGAAAAAGATATATTAAAGTGTTTTCATGTAAACATTTGAGAAGTAAGTATGAATTCTTATTAATGCGAAATACACCTTTATTCTGCTAAAGGTATTCATGTGAGATATAAAAAATTGATTTTGCTAAGAAAATTATTAACTACAAAGTAATTTTGATTCCTTTGAAAGTAAGCAAAAGTCGACTCCAATTTGTAGATTATTTCATACAAAACAATAACACAATTTGCGCTTTTGAAATTCTGAATAGGCACGCAGAATGAAGATGCATGTAAGGATCTCATGTGGTAGGATGAAAATTTAATATTTTCTATTTGTGAAACTTAGTTGTAAAGATCATTTACTTGAAAATTCAGTTGATTTGAGATAGAAATTGCGATGTACTGATGCATTTTAGAAAAGAAATGCAGCGAAAAAAATTCATTTTGAAATTTTCTTTTTTTCAAATAATCATTCTACAATATTTCAAACAAGAAACATAGCATTGCAATCATGAATACAATAAAATAATGTGAACAATAAATTATCTTCGAATTCAATAAAGTTATTTAAATTAAAAATGGAAATAATATAAATCAACACATTTTAAATTAGTAGTCAATTTTTGTTACATACGTCTAAAACATTTTCTGTAGTCCTAAAAATAGTTAATACTTCTTCTGAAATGACGCTTGCCGAGTATTATTTATATAAAATGACGCACGTATCAATTAATTCACTTTATACATTTATTAAAATCGTACTTTCCCAGAATGGAAAATTTATATTTTAATGATTTAATTAAATTATACTTTTCCTTGAATACAACCTCTTTAAAATTATTAAAAATGTAAGATCTCTATTTAAACAATTCGCTAAATGTGAGCTTAGTTATATTTAAAAATATGAAAACTCAGTCGACCTTCTGGTAGTATACCATAGATTATTTTGAAACACATTAGTCAATACGAAAATTTCACCAATACATTACAGAAAAACACATGTTTTGCAAAAATAGAAATTTCATTAATTTAGGTAAAAGAAATAAATTTGAAGATTTATTTATTGAGGAGGAAGAAAAATTTTATTATTGTTCAAAATTTAAAAAAAAAAATTCTGTAGAGGGCAGAAAAAAGAAATTTTACGTTTTGATGGAATCTTGTCTTGAAGCATAATAATTTTAAAAGAGATTCTAAGTGTTCAAATTTTTCAATGATGTTTTATAATTAAGAGTAATGAAAGGAAAACCATCTTCAATGTATAAGTGCAAATTTCATGCTTAAATTCGTAGAAAAATAAAATTAGGCAGGCATATAATTTTTTTATGAAGGAACTTGAGATTAGATGGTCTGAACTACTCAACCTCTAATTATCACGACATAAAAGAAGAATATTTATTTTCACGATGGTAATTGGCTGTTAAATCACTAATGAAGCTGCAGGTAATAATCTGCAAAGAGAAAAATGCGGGTACAGTTAAACTTAGAAAGTACAATTATTTCTAGTTAAAGGGATATTTATTACCTTAAATATTTTTAACATCATAAAAAAACAATTTTTGTAACACACGCACACACGAAACTATTTACAAATTTTAATTTAAAAAAATATTTACTTCACATTTAATAAAACGTTTTACAACACAAGTTTTAAAAATATTCAAGTATTATAAAAAAAAAATATTCAAGTAATATTCAAGTAAGTCATATTCACAAGTAGAAAAAAACTTTTAGCAAGGAAAATAGTTACCAGAATTGGTTTCTCTTCTATTGTACAAAATTCTTTATAATTTTAAATTCAAGTGAAACATTCGGAACACATTTATAGAAAAATAAAACATTAAAATGCAAGCATTGTTTTAAAATGTTATTTTGACCTTTTTCATTCAAAGTAATTTTGCACAAAAAATAATTTTAAGAATAAAGATTATCATTAAAATCCAATTAACTTTCCTTCTACCAAAAAACTAGTGCTATCGATAATTTCAAATGTACTTGCTAGTAGAGCTACACGGAATTGTTATTAAATTTTAACTATAGATATTTATAATATTCAAAATTTTTAGGCAATAATTAAATTAAAATGTTTATAAAATTAATAAAGAAATGCAGTTGTTGTATATGTACAACTGAAACAGTGAAAATCAAATTTTGCATTTGAAATTTCATTAATAAGATCTACTTAGTAGTAGTAGTAATATTGTTGCGATGATTTGAAAAATTCAGATATTTTTTTATCGAAATTAATTATATCAAAGAAGATAGCATAAAATTTTGAGCTAAGTAATACTAAGCATTTTTCCCATAATTAGAGAAAAAAAAAATTTTCAATTATTTTTTAGAGGAAATAGTACAGATTTTAATTATTTGTAAAAGAATAATTGTGCTGAAATAATTTTAGAAATACGTTTAGTTGACTTGACAGAAAATGCATTGCATAGCAAATTAAAACATTTTAAATAAATATATTCATCACAATTCAAATGATTGAAAAGCTAAATTCATCTCTCAAATTATTTCTTCCGACTTAGTTGTCCTCTAAAACTCTTTGTTGGACATATGAACTTTTAAGTTGTTTTGATTGAAAAGTTAATACGTATATTTGACAAATAAATACTCAGTTATGAAAAGAGCAGTCCACATAGCGTCTTTTAGAAAGAAATTCGATTCGATTTATCCTTCCCTCATTCGAAAAGTGCTACTTTAGAAATGGGAATATAGTATAGGGTGACAACCCATTTCATTTACGAATAGTGCTCTTTTTTTAAGAAGATTTATTGAAGACAGTTATAGAAAATCTTGAACGTCAAAACATTTTATCTCGGTCTACTACTGCTTCAATTTCGTGCCTATGGTTGCAAAATCCAATTGAATCATTAAATTCAAAATATATATAGCCCATGTCAAATTATTAATTATTAGATTCATTTATAAACGTACAATATTTTGAGGATAAATATTGTACGTTTAACCTAATAAGTAGGTTTAAAATTAATAAAAATAGTGCTGCATGTGAAACTATTGAATGGATAAGTTAATCATACTCCCAGTTGAACTATTAGTAGAAATGGAACAAATATATTCCAGTTACTAAATGCAAATGCTCTTTATACCAATATAATATGTCGAGATCCTACATTGGTTATTGTTTTCATAAGACTGACAAATGATGGACAATAATTATAAAATGGGTTTTCAGTTAATATTGTGATCCAGAATTTATTCTTGTAAATAAATCTAATTTTTTTCTTATTAATTTCAACATACAATAGACTATATTTATTTTGGTTAAATACCAGTGATATTTGAAATGACAATTTCCTGAGAGTCGAAATGTTTAATCGAATAGGCTTTAAAGAAAAGTTACTTGAACCTTTGAGTTAAAGCATATGAAAATTGATGTTTTACAATGTTAATTCTTTTTTTCATTTCGAGAAAAATTTGTTTAATAGAGGTTCTTGATTACTTAAGAAAAAAATCTTCCTCATTGGATTTTATGAATATAGTTTATAAAACAATGTAATTTAATGCTATTGATCTCATAGAAGCAAAATACTGAAAGTACTTTGGTAGTTCAGCCGTGATGACAGCATAACCAATAGAAAATGTTTTGAGAAAATGTTAGCTTGCTGAACCTCATCAGACAAAAGCTATTGAGACTTATATGATTTTTTCATCGAATAAGTGGTCTTTAGGAGCGGATTCTTTCTTTTGAGCTTATGTTTTAAATGAAGTTTCCAACTCGCCAAGAATTCCTATTTCTTTTAAATGGATAATTTTCTTACTAGAAATAAGAATCTTTTTTAATAAAAATACTGCATTTTTTGAATGATTTAAATGGTTCATTTCTCTATTGGTCTAAAGTTTTTTTTTTATGGATTAGCTTCTATTTTTCTTACAGAACTTTTTGCTTTTTCCAGGCCTCTCATCGATTTTTAATTCCTATTTTTTATCTTTGCATATATTATTAACCATTTACTCGTTTTGTAACTTAAAAGTTTCTGGAATATTTTATAAGCGATTATTCTGTGGACTACTTGCAGTAAGTGTATGACATAATAGGGATTATATTCCATGTTTGTTAATCTATAGTCCAAAAACCTGATCGATTAATTTTGGATCTTGAATTAATCAGAAAATGGTTTGTTTGTCTTAATTTGCCCATCACTGTATTATTTTATAAATATCTATATGTCGTGATAGTGTTGCATCCTATTATTATTGTTAATTCAACTGAACCTGTAAATAAACCTCATTCCAGTTTCATTCGATACATAAAATGTCATTTCCTACTTTAGGTTAAAAATCTATATTTTTCTATTCTATCCTTAAAAATTAGTTGTAAATATTTTAGCATTATTTAATAAAAAACGTTTTAAACATTACATAAAAATTGTTTTAATAAAGTTTTAAAGGAAGAGTCCTTCATTTTATCTACCTTTCATCTGAAGAGGAGGATCTAAAATTATGCCTTTATTAAAAAGAAAACCAAGATTATTATCGAATAAAATCTCCTATTGACAGACTGTAAATTAAGTAGGGAATCTGGCAACCTGCCACCCACTCCTTTTATTTCTCATTTATAAAAAAAATGTGCATAAGTCATGGCATTTTTAATTTCAATTGCAACATAATAAACGCTTATTTCTTTTAAATAAATATCTGGCCGATTTAAATTTTCTCCTGAATTGCTTGAACGATTATATTATATTCTGGAAAAATAAAAAACAATTAGTGAGAACATAATCTCTTTAATCTTCCATAATTCTTCACCCATACATTTGCATGTTTCCATCCTCCTAGTCTCTAACTCCATTTCCCGAAGTCATTGTGATTTGCATTGCTAAATTTCAGAACTGAAAGGAATTATTAAGATATTGTGATGTTAGTCCAATATTAACTCACAAATTTAGGACGGTTGTCATACTTATTGTGGTATTTCACCGCTGTGTCTCAATACATCTTGTCGATTGCTACATTATCACATACTACCATTTGAATATACTGTAATGCTTTTAATAATTTCCATTTATAATCAGATAACTTATGGCAACCGGTTTCCTTTTTAACCTTATCATTTACTCCTAAATTCACATCTTACTGTGATTTATAACAATATCACTTTTATTGCTTTTGTGATGAAAAACAACAAACAGAACTACAGATTTATATCATTAAACAAACAGAAATAATGATCTGTAATTCATGCATAACATGTCTAACAGAACTGACAAGTTTAAGCAATGCTTACAAACAAGTTTTATTAGAATGTTTCAAATAAGTAGAGAATTTAGAGGCGATTTCTTCTATCACAACATACAGCATAAACAGAGATACATTTAAGAGACATATTGATGTGATTTCGTAAAGCATTTCTTTTCTTTTAAAGAATAAGCATTCTTTAGCATCCTTCCAGACAAGAAATCTGATCATTCTTTTCTGTCTTTGAAGCAGAAAGCATGTTTCACACCTTTCGTGGTAAGTAAAACCTTATGACCTACACGCTCCGTTTCTGCTTTAGATTACAATAAATTTGCTTTACTCCATTTCTTTGATATAATAGCTGTCAAAGTTTACAACCTTATCTTTGAATCTATGTTACTTTTCTCAGTCACGTGGGAAATCGACAGAAATTATCCATTTGTCAGAAATACCTTAAAAGTGATGAATGTTTGCAATAGAAATAGTAACAGCCAATTCCAAGTTATTTTATCCGCGTTGTTTTTATAAACTGCATTATTCTTTTTTCATCATTGGGTGATGGCTCGTGAATGTAATCTTGAAAATATTTTTAATCCACAAAATTTTGTTATGCTTAAAATTTTGAATACGAGTTTGTTTCCTTAGTTAAAGTATTATATGGGATTTCTAGATAATTGTTTGGAACTATAAACATTTGCTTAATGACATTTAATAGAATAAATTTCTTGCTTTTTCCTGTTAAACGCTGATGACAATATAATAAGAAACTGCTTGTTTGAACTAATCAAACATTGCAGATCACTAACGTAATTAGAAATTATTCATTTCAAGCTGAAATATTTAAATTTATGAACAGTAAAATGTATTAATAATTTATATAAGACTTATAATTAAATTTTTAAAATAAGAATTACTTTAAAAATTCTTATTTCTATATTACTCCCAGATCTTGGTAAGCATATATTTGTAAAAAAATAATGAATTACTTTATCATGTTACAAGACACAATGATTTTCGATACTTTTTTCAAAAATTGTTTAAAAAAATGCAACCAAACCTTTAAATGTAAATTACAACGGGATTCATTGTTTTTTCAACCGATAAATCATTTTTATTTTTTTAAATTCCGTTTCATTTACTAATCACTTTCCACACAAGAAAGTCTTTAAAATATCATTTAAATACATAACAAAAACTGTGCAAGAAAAGTTAAAAAGATAGGTAAAATAAAATGAAAATTCACACAAGAAATAAATGAAAAATAAATTAAAAATAAACATAGTAAAGAAATATTTATCACAAAGGTATCTTCATTGAGTGATTCATACCCAATTATATTAAATTACTTTTTTATGATAAAGGTGTTGAATTTCTTAAAAGTTAAACTTATTTAAGTAAAAAGCTGAAAGTGTATTTATTTTAAGATATCATCTTTGTTATGTACAGTAAAATTTAAAATTATCAGTTATTCAAAATTATTATTTTTATTATAACTAATGGATATCAATATAAATTCCTTATGCACAAAATCCCAAAACTAAGACAATATGTTCCCTGTAAAAGTCATTAAAAACGCTTTATCTTTTAAGAATACATACATTAGTATGTATTCTTAAAAGACTCATATTGGGGTAATTTAATACCGTTTGTTTAGTGCCTTCGAATCTTTAAATAGAATACTTGAAAATCTCGCGGGCCATTGCCGAGGGAGCAACTCATAATAGGTAATTATGTTGTTTCATAAATCGGTTTTAAATAGTTATACCAAAGCAAGGTGTTCCAGTTCTCAAAATACTTCTCAATGCAGAAACGTTTCAGCAAGTACGTCGTTGGGCGCGTTTAATTAAATTATAAAATGATGCCTTATTCTCTGTCATTAGCGAAGTTAGTTACCGTATGTTAGCAACGTTTGAATTTTTAAGAACTAATACAATGCTGACAATAGAGTAAATTAATTTAATTAAAATATTATAGGGTTGCCTTTTAGATTTGTTAAAATCAATGAGTCGTCATTTTAAAATAAGCTATTTATTTTTTTTAATTCATTTATTTTGGTGAGAATTATCGAAAAGATATAACAAAACATGTTGAAAAAATATCATTGTTTTTTTCTTCCTTGCCAAGCAAGTGATAAACACAAAATTCAATTATATTTGTTTTAGTAAGTAATTTTCTGCATTGAAATTATTAAAGTTTTAATGCAGATTATTTTCTATGTCTTCGTTACTCATTTTGAATTAATAATTAAATTTCACGGGGGGCACGTTAAATTGTATTCTAATATAAATTCTACCGTTTTATATTATATGATTTAGAGAGATGATGTTTGTGAAGATTAATAATGTTCTCCTTTAATAATTTATGCTAATTTCGTATACATATTAGTAGAAACGAACATTAAATTTATCTTTTTATGAACATTAAGAATTATTTTGAAAATCCTATCAAATAGGTAAAATAATATTAAAATGCTTCACTCAGATGATTTACTCAAATTAATTTACTCCACTTCAAAGCTTTTGTAAACCTTGACCTCAAAAAATTTAAAATTATTGTAAGGAACGAGTAAAAAGAAGTTTTGGAACACACGTTTGAAAAAAATATTCGTGAAATAATTGCAGTGATTTAAGTACTGTCATTTTCTGCCTATAATCTGCACTCTTAGCTGATGTCACTGAAAATTAAAAGATCTTGTCGAATTCGCAGACGCTTTGAGCCATTTATTTATTTCCATTCACATAAATTTCGCCAATAACGATTTGTTTTGTATTCGTGGTTTTCATAAAAGATTTTTCAACGCTAACATAACATAAAACTATGATATGAATATATATATATATATAACATTGAAAATTGACGCATATAACTTGTAGAAACATTATCTGCGTGAAATATATATCATAAAAGGACTGTATTTAAAGGCCATAGCTCATAAAACTCTACACAAATAAACATCCAGGATGTTTTAAAGTAGTTACTTGGTACTTACTTTTTTTTTCTATCTTCATATACATTTGTGTAATGAGTGAATCTTATTGGAACCAGTTAAATTCGATTACGATCGCTGGTTGTAGTTCAATATTGATTTATATATATATATATATATATATATATACACTGAAGTGACAAAACTCATGGTATAGCAATATGCAAATTTTCAGATGGCAGTAGCATCGCGTAGAACAGGTATAAATGCGCAGTGCTTTCGCAGAGCTTTCATTTCTGTTCAAGTTATTCATGTGAAGAGGTTTTGACGTGATGATGACCGCACGACGGGAATTAACAGACTTTGAACGCGGAATGTTAGTTGGAGCTAGACGCATGGGTCATGCCATTTCGGAAATCGTTAGGGAATTCAACATTCCCAGATCCACTGTGTCAAGAGTGTGCCGAGAGTATGAAATTTCAGGCATAACATCCCACCATGGACAGCGCAGTGGTCGACCTCCTGCACTTAACGACCGAGACCGGCGACGTCTGCAAAGAGTCGTAAATTCTAACAGACAAGCAACACTGCGTCAAATAACCGCAGAAATCAATGTGGGACGTACAAGGGACTTGTCTGTTAGAACTGTGCGGAGAAATTTGGTTTCTTTGGGCTATTCTAGTAGAAGACCGACTCGAGTGCCTTCACTGACAGAACGACATCGCTTGCAGCGACTCTCGTGGGCACGTGAGCATATCGGTTGGTCCCTAGATGAATGGAAAACCGTGGCCTGGTCCGATGAGTCACGATTTCAGTTGGTAAGAGCTAATGGTAGGGTTCGAGTGTGGCGCAGACCCCACGAAGCCATGGACCCAAACTGTCAGCAAGGCACTGTTCAAGCTGGTGGTGGCTCCGTAATGGTGTGGGCTGTTTTTTTCATGGCATGGACTTGGTCCTCTGGTGCGACTGGACCGAACATTGACTGGAAATGCTTATGTTCAGCTACTTGGAGATCACTTGCAGCCATTCATGGACTTCATGTACCCAAACAACGATGGGACTTTTATGGATGACAATGCGCCATGTCACCGGGCCACAACTGTTCCCGATTGGTTTGAAGAACATTCTGGACAATTCCAACGAATGATCTGGCCACCTAGATCGCCCGACATGAATCCCATCGAGCATTTATGGGACATCATCGAGAGGTCTGTTCGTGCCCAAAATCCTGCACCATCAACGCTTTCACAATTATGGACGTCTATCGAGACAGTATGGCTCAATATTCTTGCAGAAGACTTCCAACGACTTGTTGAGTCCATGCCACGTCGAGTTGCTGCACTTCGCCGGGCGAAAGGAGGGCCGACATGATATTAAGAGGTATTCCATGACTTTTGTCACTTCAGTGTATATATATGTATATATAAACTACTTTCTAGTATCAGTTCCTCACTTTATTTTTAAAAGAATGACGTACCTCTTTCTTACATTGAAATTTTATCTATTTTCTTTAAATAAACGCATGTCCTAGTGGTCTTTTTCCAGAAATAATTTTTTTACAGAAAATCTACTGCATAATAAACTCATCTGTCTATAATACGTATCGTTCAAATACAATGTTTTGCGTATTATACGAGAATCTGCTTACTAGCAGATTTGGAGACAGGAGATGCTTTCCTTTTCCGCAGCAAAGCTGTCGGCCCTACGCTGTACAGTGATATTGGAACTGACCAACGGTTTAAAGTGGATTCCGAACAACTACAAACCTCCATGGAACCACCAGGACTCGAACCCCCGAAAACTGTGATACCGCGCTCCAGAGCGCTAGTCACTCGGCCATCAATCCCTTAATAAGCTAACTTTAAGATAATTATACTGACATATTTGTTTATAAGGATAGCGAGTTTGTGAAAGGCATTCCAAAAACTTTTGCTGAAAAGTAATGTTACTCTGTTCTCTTTATACTACTTCAAATACTTATTCAAGTATACTCAATAAAAATATAGGAAAAGAGGAAATTTTAACATTATTTCATGCTTCAAAATAAAAATAAAAAGATCATATATATATATAATTATATAGAAAAATTTACTGATATCATTACCATATATTGGGCATACAAACTAAAAAAAATCATGTAAAAGTAGTGTACAGAAAAATTCCTCTTAAATACCCTCTTAAAAATTTCAGAGAAATCATTTTAAGTAAGGAATTGCAAAACCGTCCTATCAAAAATATAAATTTATATATTCTCATAAAATTTAAATTTAGATATCATTATAAAATGTAATATTTATATATCATTAAAGTAATATTTATATTACTTTAATGATATTTCAAAACACTTTAATCCATGGCATTTTAAATTTAATGCTGAGTTATTTAAAATGAGGCAAATATGAACTTTTCTTATTACTTCATCACGTAAAAATAAAAAATAATTGTTCTTATCTTGTGCATGGAAGTATAACATGGAAAATACATAAATTTACTTAATTAAAATGGAACATTTATCTTCTACTACTTTGATTTCACGCGTGCATTTGATAAGGTTAAATCCATCCAATTGTCATCAAGCACATTGTCATCAACAGATTACTTCTAGTTCCAGAAAACCTTCTGGTGATTTGTGTTGGACGAAATGACTTAAAGCAGAAGAAACATTTTTACAGCTAAAATATTTTAGATTACGATATGTACTTTAATTGCAACAGAATTTCACAACTATCATAGTAATTATCTACCATTTACATATGCAGCATAGTTAAAAATATATAGACACTAATTAGCACAAAAAATACTTCTGAAATTCAATAATTTTTAAGAAAATAGAGAGATCGGGTAACGGTGTGAATTCAAAGTTGATAATATGTATATATTTACAATTCATACATTATATACAATTCGTGTGATTCTTATTTTTCTGATAATCATCATTAGTTTTTTTTATAATTTTAAACTTATTATTGTTCCTTAAAACTGATCTTAAAAAACTCATTATTGCAACATTATTAGTAAATTATTTATGCTGTTTTGTTCAGCATTTTCTTTTCTTAGTTTTTTCTCTAATATCTGTATTTTACAAACTCCAAACATAAATGACTATCGCATGTAAACATTTTAGCATGTTTCCAGGCTAAATTTTTAATTCCTTTAATTTCTATCAATACATTCATCTTTTGAAGAGTTTATAAAATATTTACAGATACTAATAAGTAAATTAGCTTATCAAATATTTAATTAGCTAAATATTTATTAATAATGATGCAAATTTTTGTAATATGGTTTGTTTTCTCAGTAAGATATTTTAAATAATAAATGCATTTTTTAATTGCCTCCAATATGTTAGAAAAACAAATAAAAATAAAGGCACAAAAAAGCTAGAGAAGCCATCCAACTTTAAGCAGTAAATTCAATGATTTCTTAGAAGTATTTTTAAAAGTTATAGTTAAAGCATTTTATTATAAAAAATTTGTTTTTTGTAAAAAAGTAATTTGATTCCTTTAAGAATTTTCATACGAACATTCAATTATTTTGTCTGTTTGTTAATTAGTCAATTAAGAATAAAAAATTATTTTCTTTGTCATATATTTTAATTTCTAGGAAATTAGCAAGAAAGGAATATAAGAAACCAAAATTGAGTTTATCCACATCTCTTCTTTTTTTTCTAACCTAAGCAGTTTTGAAATGAATTTTCTTTTCTTTTAGTTGTTCTTAAATATGTAAGGTAGTGCATAAACCATTGAACTTTATGAAATACATTTTATTTAATTAATTATATTGAAATCACTAAGTAATAGAATTAGTTGAACATTTTATTCTTCAATCGCTGCTTTCATAAAAAAAACTACCCCAACGAAATGTGAAATTTTAATCTAAAAGCACTGTTTCTTTGCAATTCAATTTACCCTTTCAGAAGAAACATTATTTACACCTCAATGATAAGTCAATCCCTTCCAGACATGTAATTAGATGGCGCTTGTCTTTTTTACTTTCATGAAGGATAAGTTTTATGCATTTCAAATTCTAAACTTAGCACATTTGTTTTTAACTCACAAGTGTATTAAGTAGCTTTTTCTACAACACTGTTAGAATTTCAAAATTAGTATTTAAATAGGCTGTAATTTATTCCAGAAAATTTATGATGGCGGTAATAATTATTTATAATTAGCTGTTATTAAATTTAAATAAATTAGTGTTAATTAGAGTTATTTCTTAGTTAAGAAAAATAAAACTTTAATATTAACATCTGAAATGTTTATTTTTATTCTTTAACTTTACTGTACGCAGAAAATCATGTATAATTTTCTCTCTAATGATAGGAATTCATTTATTTTAGTATTAAATAAACAGTTTAAATTTTGTGAATGATTTAAAGAAGTTAACATAGAGGCATTGTTTATCAGAGAAAAAAAATTCTGAAAACCATTACAAATTAGGTAATATTTCTACTAACACATATAATTATAAAACTGATTTAAAGGAACCGTTTCTCGTATTCCACTATGTATTAACGCAGAAAACCTATACAATTGTAACAACTTAAACAGCAATATAATTTTTAAACACACAATCATGAAATTGTAGAAAATGGTTTGTTACGATCAATACACAACATCCAATTTAGTAGAAAGGTGATTCGGTAGCAAATATGAAGCACATGATGTGCAAAAGGACGTAAGAATGCAGTCAATGCGAGTAGTGCAAGACTATAGTAAAAAGAAGATTGAAAGACGCTATTACTGTGGAACTTCAATATGGTGAGGTTAAAATATTTTAACGAGGTATACCATTTGTAAGATGGATTGATGGTGATCGGCCAGGAAAAACAATCCGATTGGATGACTGATATATCATCCTGCAGGGGTAAAGACATCGATAACAGTCTGGGAGCGACATTATTTAACAGGTATATATGTTAACGGGAAATGAGTGTCGAGTTTGCAATGGCGAGACGCCTTCATAAAAGTGACTTATTTCCACTCCCGTCCAGATTAATGCATCCCATTAGCAGTTTCTCATTGGTACATCATCATTTAGACTGATGTAAGTAACACAAGGACTGGTCACGTCCTCTCATTAAACGTGAATTGTTCCTCAACGCCAATTGATATGGGCAGATGAATATATAATATTTTTTCCCACTAGTAAAAGGGAATGAGAAGACATTATCATGACTGGCGAAATGAGATTCAGAATTTCGACTATTACTGGACTATTACTGGAGATTGTTATAGTCAATACGCGATCCTTTTCACGTACGGCTGTTTTGAGGTTCCATCGATACTAACTTTGTTTTTATGAACGATAACTCCAACCTTCTATGGTCTCGTGCTGTTGAAGAGCTTCTCAAAAGGAAAAATACCGCTATATACTGATTCAAAAGATTTAAATCCCTTAGAACATGTATGAGATGCTATGACTCCTTTCAGAACGATTATATGCGTCGAAGAATATCTAACAACTGAAACTGGCGTTCTCATTGAGGAATGGACACTCTTACCTCAACAACTGATGGATAATCTGGTATTAAGAATAAGAAGAGAGAAATCTAAAAAAGTCCATAAGTCTATTAAGGGACATATATATTTTGATCTTTCTCTTGGCCAGACATGCACTACCAATACTGCTCCTTCTTCAATGAAGCCTTTTTTGTTTTATTCAATACTATGCTTCTTCTATTCATTTTTTCATCATTTAAGTACAAGCAAGTGCACTAAGATTAACTCTGTACTCTAAATTTTATGTCTTCCAAGTGATTTCTTGCGGAGCTACGGAAGAAAAGAACAGCCGGGGTTTAAGTTTTACACAATTGTCTATCTTTGTACTATAAATACTCTGAAAAATAAAGGAATATACGAATAATTTTTTTTTGGTCCTCAGAATTGTGAGCATTTTATTCATTAAATAAAAGATACAATATTAATGCTATTTTTATCTTTACTTCAGCCATGTTCGTGACTTATTACCATCAAAACAGAAAAGGAGTTTCATTGCAACATGAAAGAAATACACCTCCACAACTAACTCAGCTTGAGAGGAGGATCTTTTCTAGTTATTATTATATTCCATATATACCGTATATACCATATAAGTCTACTCAATAATATAGATGTTTATATTGCCCTTATTTTTTGGGGTATAACTTTTTATGGATGTATGCAAAACAAATGCACACAAAAACAATAATAAGAAAGTATTGCGCCGATCGTTGATTGAATGTTCTATTTATATGCACTTAATAAAGAAAATAAATTACTGTTTTGAAAAAGTAAACGAATTCTGTTAAGAAAAAAAAAAGCTTTTGACATATTTGAGCTTTTCCAATTTATCATCACAAAATAGTTTCAAGCTGTAATGACAATGTTTTATATTAGTTAAATCTTTTGTATTTTCTGATTTAAAAAAAATTAAAAGAAAATATCTGTTCAACAGACAAATTGATTACAATATTTTACATGAAAAATTTAGATATTTGGCAGATTTTTGTCATTAGAATAGTAAAAGTACTAAAATAAAAATACTAAAGTATAAATTGGAGAATTCAGTAATCTATTTCCAATATAAGTTACAATGGAATGATGAATGGGTGTATATTATTACATTGATGCACAGAAATTTATTACATATAATACATTATAATAATATATATATCATGAATTAAATAAAAAAAAAAAAAAAAAATAGTGATTAGGTCCTTTTTATATTAAAACCATAAAAACAACAGATTTTAGCACTCTGATTATATTTTTTTTCTGATACCAGAGATACCAGATTCTGATACTGATATATTAGATTTGGTCGATTAGTTTTAGCCGTTAGATTTACTTTTGAGGCTAGAAATATATTTAAAAAAATTTATAATTATAAATATCATAACTGGTATTAAATTCGATTTCCTTATTAGTTAATCTAATATTTTTTGCCTAAAACATCGAAAATTAAAATTTTCCATATCATGAAATAACTAAAGCCAGACGAAATATTTTTATAAATTATTAAAATGTTATACCTATTATTCTTTTATATATGTTTGGAAAATCAAATTGTCATTTTTACATTTTGATTTTGTTGAAATAAATTACTTTTTCCAAAATCTTTAAATTTTAATTTGATACTAGAATAAATAATAAACGTACGAATATAAGTAAAGTATATAAGTATTATAAGTATATAAGTAATATAAGTATTTTTACTTATACGAATATAAGTAAATTATTTTTACAAAACTTACTTAGTTTATAATTCATCGCTCAATTCTTCTGAGCACATGGAGGGCAATTAAATTTGTTGTGTAAGATTATTTTATCCTAAATGTTCCTCAATAAATATAATTTGGATTATTTTTTTCTCTTATTTTTCCTGTAAGTTTTAAGCTGTAAAATTAGATTACGTAAGAAAATAAAGCAGCATTTACTCTAGAGGATTTTTAGAAGAGTCTGAAAGCATTTCAAAAATTAATAAAAATAAATTTGATAATAAATTATTATTTAATACAAATGTGGGTTCCTTTAATTGCATAAAGGAACTCACGTATACATTTTAACACAGTAATGAAATATTTATGTATATTTTAACATTTTTATCTCATTAAAATTTCTTCCATATTTGAATTGTTCTTTAAATTTCAAATTCCTAATAAGATCTTAATGATTGTTAACTAAGTGTTAACTAATGATTGGCTTTAGTATAATACTTTTGGGTTAAAGCATGAGCTGCTTAATAATAATCACACATAATTCTCTTATGATGCATGTATGCAAGACAAAAGTAACTGTTATAAAATTATAATAAGAATAAAATAATCCAATTTAAAATACATATTTTATGGGAATATGAATTATGTTTGATACAAAAGCAATTGCCCATCTCTAACTTGCGAACTATTTGCTAAATAATCGCTATTTAATATTCCACTCATTGACATTACATTCATCTTTTGATGCAATACAGTGATTGCGATATATTTAACCCTAATAGTTAACAAGGTTTAGAGGCTTACCCCCACCCGATTTGTTTCAAAACACGCAATTTAAACAACATTTATAATACCCTTGCGAACTAAATATTCCAATTTAATATTTATTTTCGGAATCAGAATCTATTACGGAACGCTTGAAAAGATGATTCGACATTAATTACTTGAAAATGTTATAATATATTCAATTACTTATTCAATTCATTATTCAATTATTCAATTCATTATTCAATTATTCAATTCATTATTCAATTATTCAATTCATTATTCAATTATTCAATTCATAATTGTCAATAATTATTAAATTCATTTTAATTTTCTAAAATCTATTATTAATGTTAATTTTCAAATAAAACTGTGTACTAACATATATTTAAAATATTATTTGCCCATTATTGTCCAACGATTATCTGCTTAGAATTAAAGCAAATTCTTTTAGGATTAATTTTAAAAAATCGACTTTTTAAAACACTTATTACCTTAAGTTTAATCTAGGTGAACTAATCCGGAAAACAAAAATAAAACAAATATATGAAATTATTGCTAATAAACTAACAGAAGAAAACGTTGTAAATATGTCATAAGTAGTCTTAAGACAGTATTTAAATACTTGATATGAAAATAGTTCTGTTTTTCGTGATATTAGCTTTTCATTTACTTTTTTGCATTTTTTCACGACTTGAAAGATGAATTTCCTTCTAATGCTTCCCGATTAAAATGGTGAAATAAAACATATTCTTTTATATATGAATGATTCCTTTTTGCATTAAATTATAAATTTTTTTAATAAACTTATGATAAATATTTTTGGTTGGCTTTCTGTCAAATATTTTTGATTAGTTTTATGTAAAATATATCTAATGAAATGTCTTATCAATTTTTATTTTACATAAAATATTTTTATTGATTACACTGAAAGAGTGCATTACTTATTGCAACTTACGTGATAGCATTTTAAGAATTTGGACAATATGAATTGACTTACATTATAAAATTGACTATAGAATAAAATTATAAATATCACAGTCATAATTTCCACAGAGACGTTTTACTTGAAGTCGACGGTGTGTGATTGTCAGAAGTAGAATACGTAATAAATGATAGTAAACAGCCAATGCTCGGGCAATGATCCAATTGTCTGTGTGAGTCCTCGATGAGGTGATTATTGATCATACAAAGGCATGCTATTTGCGAACTAAATCTCGTTCACTAGTACCAACACCTCATTACACTAACATGTTCAATGTGGCAGTTCAACGCTGAACTAACCACCTAATCCCACTTATTCTTTCTCTCTCAGACAGTTGTTAATCTTTTCCTCGATAACAACATATCTGACGATAAGACGTACTTTTGCAGCAGACAAACTGCATACAGAGCTCCTTAGGGCGGCTAATTATGGGTTAGAATGGATGCATATCAACGGTCTCTATTGTCTATATAAGGCGTAGGCAGTCGAGCAAAAAACTGTCGATTCCTGATACCTGACTTCTGAGTCAAATTTTTATACCTACTCTCGATTTCTGGCTGTTTTCCGTAATTTTATGTATTATGATCTTTACTAGCGAAAATAGAAGAATATGTAATATAAATTCAACGATTTTTTTTGAACTCAAAGGTTAAAGGTTAAAGGACATTCTGATACTGTAAATTTGCTTACAGAAAATACATATGTCCTGTAAAAATAGCACCATCAAATTAACATGCAGGAAAATATTATACAAATATTTAAGAAAAGCAAAAGGAAATTTTACTTTTTAAGCATAAAGATACGCTATTTGTAATACATTAAATCTCCTTAAATAACATAATATCTTCTTTCATTCTTGATTCACGAAACCTTTACATAAGAATTAGAAACAACACTTACTTGTTATTCTGCTAAAGAAGTTTCTGCTTCTGGCTATATTATTAAAGGATGCAGTTGTATTGCCACCTTATCATTCAATATTGCCTCCTTATCATATAATCGATTATTAGAGTTTTAGAAAAATAAAAATTGCTTTTATAAAAAAGTCGGGAGTCGGATTTTTAAAATAACTTCTAACTTCGACTCACGACTTCTTCAAAAATGCACGTTTACCGAATACCCACCCCTGGTCATTCATTTGCATATATGCTTATCACAAACCTTAATTCCAAGTTTCTTAACGTAACTTTTTATTGGTGCACTGATTTTTATGGCAATAAATGCATAATATATTAAAATGAAAAACTACTTTACTTTACTTTACTTTAATAATTGTTTTGAGAACTATCCTTATTAATTTGATTTATTATTATGTTGATTTTCTTAAACAATAATTGCCCAACTGGAATGCTATTTTTAAAAACTTGTTAATTCTTTATTATTTGCGTAAAATTTTCATTTCCGTTTCTCAAAAAACAACCTATTATATTTTAACATAATTGGGTTAGTTGAATTTTAAATACCGTAAAGAGCGTTTTTTCTCAACTGACTTGAATCGAATGTTTGGTTATTCATAATTTCACTTGAAGAAAAGAAAATTATCAAATGTAAAATTCAGTTGAGAAAAACACTCCGTTGTGAAAAATAAATGTTACAAATTAAATTACAAAACAATGGAGTTGAGAAATTGACAGAGAACAACATGAATAAGATTATGCTGATGAGATTGAATTAAGTAAAAATTTCTTTTTATTTGCATAGAATATATTTAAATTTAATTAGATTCATTTTCTTAAAAGAAATTTAAAAAAGAAAGGGATTTCACATTCTTAAAAACAAAATGTTTTTCCTTCTTTTTTTAAATAGTGGTCCATCATTTCTTTTATTCATTATTTCTGAGTAATTATTTCATTAAAAATTCTCCCCTTTTACATTTTTTTATCCATTTAATCCAAAAAAAATTTTTTTTTTTTTAATTTTTAAGATCTGTGTGCGTTTAACTAAGTATACTTACTGAAAAGAAAAAAAGATTAAAATGTAAAATAAGTAAATATCTGAATGAAGAAAAAATTCTTCCTACATTATAGAACCAAAATTATTTTGAGTCGTTACTTTTTGTGTATTTTTTTTAACTTCGAAACAAACAGAAAATAGATTTTTTTTGAGTAATTTAAATATAAGAAATAAATTCGTTTCTAAATAGAAACGACGTTTCAAAAAAAAGCAAATAAACTTTTCTTTATTGAAATGGACATTTTTTGTAGCTGAATTATCTTCATAAGAATCTAATATTCAATTTCTACAAATCCAATTCATTTCAATTACATTATTCAATTCCATTAATAAAAGGAAAGAAAGTAACAACTCTGTTTCTTTTCAAGTGTCTGAGAGATACAGAATGTTTTCATAATATTCGACTTGAAAGGTGTCATGATATACGCAGTATATTAAAAGAATTCCAGGAATTAGCTCACACAGATCATATAATACAGAGGATAAACTTAAATTTGATATTAAGTTTCTACAGTCTCCTTCCATTTCAATGCAACGTTTGGAACAAGTGTACAGTTCTATAAACGCCTTCTGGAACGCCTCCATTACAACATTTTTCAAAGTCACAGGCGTCTTAATCTCTTTTATCGATACTTACCGATGCCTCTTCATCTTCAATTTTAACTTGGGAATAAACAAAATATTTCTCGGGAGAAGGGGTTTACAGATTTGGGGGAGAACAGAGGACAGTTGATTAACACAACCTACCTTCTCGCCAAAACTTTGCTGCTCAAGAATGGACTTGTGAGACGGTACATTGTCATGAAAGGGAAGTCACTTTTAACTATCCAACAAATAGGACCTCACGTGCCGCATTCGTTTTGAAACATCGTTTTGAACATTCCAAAACATCGTTGTAGAATGCCCTAGTTGCAGTAAAACCTACAAGACGAAATTCGCGATGAATGTTGCCACGAGTGACAGAATCGGTGATGAACATCGTTTTTCATTCCAAAGCGCTAACTTCCATCAGCCGATTTCTTTTCAGATTTGTCCAAGCAGTACCTTGGCATTTTTTCTCCGAATCGTAGTCGAGGCACTAAGTCGCAATGCCGGTGGCATTCTTTTGCAAAATAGTTAGATCCTATTCGGCCACTGGAATCAATTCTTTGCTGGTAGATAACTTTTGTCTACCAGCAAAGAAGAGATTGAAGTGACAGTGGCATCAAAACTCAACAATGTTGAAGTGAAGGCATTCCAGAAAACATTTACAGATTGGTGCCCTAGTTCCAATCATTATATTGAATTGTAAAAGCTATGAGGCTATGTAAAAACTTAATAACAATTGTTAAAATACCTTCTGTATGTGATCAGACCTGGGACTTTTTGAATACATACTTTTTAAATACATTGGACTTTGCGTATGTTACAGTAATGCATGGAATATCTCAAATATACGAAATTTGTTTTCACGAATTTTCTTATTCCAGCTTATTAATTGGCGTCGGATTTAAAACATATTTAGTTCACTTAATCCTGTTGGAAAAATTTAATGAGAAATATTCCGGATGCTTAACCGATGAAGAGTATGAAAATGCTCCTTTATATTTCCTAATACCATCTAGAAAAGTAACTTAAAGAAACTATTCGATGATATAAACAAAGGTATTAAATCCATTACATAGATGGACACTTTGATGATAGCCATAAGAAATTAAAAACATAAAACAAAGGTGTGTGACATACATGGGATAAGAAATAAAAATTCCGCAAATGATATTTTCTATAATGAGGATTGGTCTACTTGTCATAAATTTTTAAACATAAGATTTTATAGTTGCTTATTATTTAAAAATAATATTATTAATAAAATTTTAAACCTAACTATTCATTTCTTTAATTGATATATTGCTCCATATCACATTATGAAAATTTCATGAACATTATTGTATATAAAAATATCAAAAAGTAATTATAAAAATGACATGTCCTAGTACATAGAAAGAATTTCTGGTTGATTAAAATATGCTAAGCAATAATAATAAATAAAAGTAAACATTGTAGAAGCGAAAACATTATCCAACACATCAGCATAAATATATAAATATATACTACAATGATAGTTTTATCAAGGAATGTGAATCCTTAGGGCATTAAAATTTATTAACTCGTGTTATTTCTCTCCTCTATATGACTGGATTGAAGCGAGAACGTAAATGAGACGCAGTATTCCAAAAGCATGGAATTTTGCCGCATAGAAGAGTACTTGACAATTCGGTTTTGTATTTTATGGTTTTATATATATATATATATATATAATCATAAGAATACAAAATCCCTGTAGAAAATTTTCTAACGAATTTAAAGAATAGAAAAATTAGTTGGAAAACGAAAACAAGGAACATTAATAGAATAATTGTTGCAAAATACAAGTATGTTTTGAAGTATGAATACGTATGAAATCAAGTATGAATCAAGTATGTTTTGGTTTCAAAACCTATGTCAAAAGTACAATTATTGAGTGATATCGATCAAGGAAGTTTTGGGAATTTGTTTAAGTACTCCGCAAGAGGAAACGAATCATCATTTTTTCTTCCACTCAACGAAGAAAATTGAAAAGCTGTCTTTTTGACAGCCAAATCAATCACTTCACGGATGATGTTTATGATAAAAGGAATTGTAAATAATATGGCATGAATTTTTGAATTTCTTGTTCTTATTTGAAATGAGAGTGCTATAAAGCTCTTAAATTCACGGCCTCGTTACTTTGAAAATCATCTGCAAAAGTCATTAGCATTGAAATGTATTATTATTACTATATTATTATTTGTTTGTGTATTTAGCAAATTTCTGTCTACGGCAGATCTATTCAATAAAACAACTATTTGCCATATTATGTAAATAATGAAGCAGAGTACAAAAATAATACTGAAAGAACTCAACTTATTTTGGATATTTTAGACTTACAGTTACTGTATTTATGCTGAATCAATAATAAAATATTCTTTATCCTATTAGGTGACAAATAGTTAAGTGTTTTCTTATATGATTTATGCCATATTTTTTCAATCTTATTTTATATCAAGGAAATTTAAATGGTAAATATTTAGCACCTATTAAATTTGAATACTATTCATAAAACTGATAAGCCTATTGATATATTTGAATGTTCTGATCTTATTGATCTACTTCAAAAATTTGAAAAAAATAGGATAAACACACCATCAGCAATACATATAATCCTTTATTGAAAGCGAAAATTTAGCATGTCCATTTTCTAGGAATTCTGATTTAGTTGAAGATTTTCTTTTAACTTGTGTTTTAATATTTTTTTTTTAGAATTTTTCTTGATTTGCTTGATTTTTATTTTATCGGGAATGGAATTTCTAGTTTCATTAATTGGTTGAAAAATATATTGTATAAATATTTACAATTTTTGTATTAGTAATTGGATTTATACACAAAATTAATAAATAAATTACAGAAAACATTTCAGAAATTATAAAATATTCCTAACTTTTCTTAAATATAAGTTAATCAAAAATAAATAAAATCTTTTCAAAGTTTTCTTCCACTAAGCTTGTGTGTAGCTGTCGCTATACAGCTATTTCTCTTGATAACAAATAACTGTTTTATGAAGAAAAGTGTTTAACGACCTCTTTTATTTCTACATATATTTCTCAATAACACCAGGTTGTTTATCAAATTTGCTTTAGTTAAACGATTAATGTCTTGATTCATACTTTTGAGTAGCTGAAATTATTTAGCTCAAAAAACAATTAATCTTACAATAAATGTTTTTATCCTTCTATGCCCTTCGTCTTCCTTATCTTGGTATTTTCCCCTTTCATTTAGGAATTAATAACCGTGATACATAAATTTCTTTTGCCTGTTATCTTCTAATTCTAAAAAATATTGGAATTCAGTGATTTTTTTTACCAATTTGTTTTATCAGGCAGTTTTTAATGGTAATTTTCATCATCGTGTGAAACGTTATAAGTGTGTTTCTACATATATATATTTAAATTGTCAAAAGGCATCTGTCATTCCAAATTGCAGCCATCTTTGTACACAACTTAAATACTTAATATAATATTGTTACATCTTTTCATTTCGAAAGAGTTTGAAAATCCCTTTATATTTTATCGATTTTATGTACAATAATATATAAAATAATATTTTCGATTTTAGGTACAATAATAAAACATTTTTTTGTGAATTTAAAATAATTCATCTCATCTATATTTCTAATAACGCCATGTTAATCTAAAAATCGTTAAGACTTTTGAATATTTATTACATTATTGATATGCTATAAAAGCGTTTTCTCACCTTTCCTTATCAAATGACTCACTGCATTGTATAATTTGAATCCAAAACCGCTTTTCCAAGTTTACAATGACTCAAAATGACCGTGACTTCTGAACAGATACCTCAGATTCCTTCTAATTATAAAGCTTCTCATTTACCACTGAAAAATTATTAGAATTTTATCAAGGCAATGTATAAATGAATATTAGCAAAAACAGGAGAGTTCAAACTGCTTTTTACGTTAGCATTATCGTTTACACTAGACAAGAGGTCCCTGAACTTTTGTGTATAAAAAAAAGGAAACACATAAAAGAAACTTCATTAAGTTAAAGAGAAAGAAAATATTAATTTAAGCATCAAGAAAAAAAAATCAAATTTATATTCCATATTTCAAAGTATTCTTTTTAAAAAAGAAGCAATAATTAAAATGCCTTCTAAGTTTTATTTTAGAATTATCACATGCAAAATAAGGCATATGTACATCTTACAAGCATAATGAATCATAGATCTACTTAGATAAATTTTAAATAACAGAAAAAATAAGATTAAAAGGATGTCTCCAAAAATATTCTAGGAACCACAGGACATTTACCTTGAGAGTTTAAATTAAAATTTTTATTATGATAGTCTTAAAATTAAAAAAAAATAGAAAATTAAATTTAATGCCCTGGAAAAATTAAGAAGCAGCAAGTATAATGAATTTTAAAAAATTATTTTCATTTGCTTATAACGCAATTATCAAATTTGGTATTCTAAAAAAGTAACATATCTTTTTAATAAAAAGTTTTTAATCAAATTAGAAAGCAACTTTTAGTTTAATAAAAACTTAAGCAATTTAAATAAGCGTGATAAAAATTAACAATTTTTTCCCCTTTCTTAAAGCTGTCTTTCACATTTTTAATTTTTGTTTTATTTATGTTTTGTTGATGTAACTATGCGTATAGATTTGTTTATCTAAACAATAATGTATTACTATATGCTTCGGATTTCATCAAATATAATAAAAAAATAAGAAAGTTCTGAAGAAAATGCAAAATTTATAACGTTGCAACAAAATAATAAAAATGAGGACATAATTCTTTAGTGAAAAACTGAAATTTTGTCATAGTCAATATAGCTGTTGCTTTTACATTTTATTTAATGAAATGAATGTAATAGTAAACAAGTAATATAAAAAAAAAAATTTTAAGTCAATTCCTACTTTTTTTCCCTATATTGCAGAAAGTCCCTTATAAATAATTTTAATTCATTTTTTTAAGTTTATCTGGCGCCATCTATTGGTAGATATATGCAAGTTAAATCTAAAAAAAACTAAAATTAATTAATTTAATTTAATTACTGAATTAATATTTGAAAAAACTGTATTAACAAGTGTCATCCACTACAAGTTAAAAAAAATTATTTTAACTTGAGTGGATGAATAAAAAATATTTTATTAACTATTGAAAATTTCAACAAGGTATATATAGGGAGAGTGTAAGCTAATAGAAGGAATTGAAAAAATGCACGTGTACAAGTGATAGTAAAATAATGCTTATTCTTATAATTTCCCAACATGTTTGTTCAACTGAAATCTTAATCTTTACAAAAGAGAAAATTAAATAAAAATTTTGAGAGCCACATAAAGAGCAAACTTTTAGAAATAAAGTATTTTAAAAATTCCGAGGATTTTTTTTTATTTACAATAGAAAATTTTTATTTTGCAAAACTTTATCACTTAAGTTTCTAATTATTATGAATGAATTGTTATATGAAAAAAATTATTTTAATTAAAATATATTTGAATTATGACATGGCTGATGGAATAAAATAATTTTTTATAGTTTAGCAAAAAGTACTAATTATTTATTTTTTGGTGGGGAGAAAAGTACTAATTATTTATCTGACCAAAATAAGAAATATTTACAAATAATCTATTGTAAATAGAAAAATTAGACTAAGAACATAAATTGGAAACTTTGGCTCGTGAAAGGCATCTTAAAAATGTATTAAGATATTGTAAGAGGGAATTTGTCCACAACAAGATAATTTAGATGTTCAAAGAAAGAACATATGAACAACTGATAATAAATGCAGGATACAATCACCCGTGACTGCCATGCACGTTTGACATGATATTATACACAGAATTACTCTGGAGAACTTTTGGCATCTGTGTTCATTCTTCTTTCAGGGCCTTCTTCACTAGATGGACAGATTCTGGGGATTTCTTCAGAGGATGTGCAGCAAGACGTCTTCCTAGAATGTCCCTTAGAATATAATAGAATCCCCTTCCTGTCTATCAGTATCAATGATCGATGGGAGTTAGGTTTGGTACGTTTGCTGGCCAATCCACTTACCAAATGCCTTCAATTTTACATTATCCAGCTTAACAACAGTACACTATCATCTACATAAAATAAAGTCTGATTTGTCTGCACACTCATCCAAAATACAAGTGTAATGATAAATTATTATATCACTTACCTAAAGATATAGTTAGTATCTAGTATATAAGTATATAGTATATAGTATAAAGTATAAAATATAGTTAGTAAAGATATAGTTAGTGGAATTCTTGCCTAGGAAGTCCTCATATGACAATGAAATTCTTCCTAGGCAAGAATTCCCCCACCGCTATAAAAGTGTCTTGCAGTTACATTTCCTTCACATTTTCCATTCTCCCTTTAGATGATTTGGTGAGATTTACATAATCCTTGGTAATGTAAATGTCCTCTCCTCTGTGAGAACCCTTTACCACACATCTTCAATGCCATTCCTTTTATCACACCATAAACGTTGAACCCATTGGACGAACGTCAGTTATATGCATTATATAGCTTTCCAAGTAAACAATTCACCTCTGAGGTGATGTCTAGTTACTGTAAAACTTGATATGATGCTCATATAGTCCTTTGCATGTGATTTACGATTTCTCTTTCCGTCGATCTGTAGTGCTACTTGGCTGTAAGATTATGTAAAGTTTCTTCACTGGTCCATCATTATTACCCTGAACAACCTCCAAGTTATTAAACAGTTGTTCTGAAAGTTACGGAAGATATTCTGCAGCTCTTTCTCTCCCTTAAAACTTTAACAGCTCTTAATGATTGCAAATTCTTCCACCACACTCTTTGCTTTTCGACCTACATCCAGATTCCTTGTGATTCGATCTGAGATAAATTCTTTCAAATACAATGTATATAGACCTATCTATGTGATATATCATGATAGATGTTTGGATTTAATTATCATTAATATTCTACAATTTTAATTCTTCCATCATAATTATATGCTTTGATAGGAAAGAAATTTTTATGCTTATTATGTGAATTTTTACATGTTTACGTGTGTTGTTTGACCTGAAGTCCACAATGGGCTCTTAAAATTGATATGTTAACTTCTACGTAGGTTTTTATTTATTTCTTAATATTTGTACACCTATGTATAAAATAATTCTTCAAGAAAGAAAAAACTAGTACGAATTCCTAAGTAATTTATGATACTTATTCGATCCATAAAATTTCTACTTAATTTCATTAATTATTAGTTTGAAAAGTAAATTAGAGTTCATAATATGTTGCTGAAACTTTAATAGCTTTTGTAGATGATTCAACATCAGATACCAAAGTACTAATTTCCATGACGTGCTACATTTTGGATGATATAAATAGGCTTTTAGTTCCATCCACCATTCAAATATTTATGTGATATATGTGATTTCAAGCATGTCAATTTTGCAAATGTTTATTTTCCTAACATATTAAAATAATTCAAAGTGAATTAGAAAAATGTTTTAGTTTGTATTAGTAGTCTCTCTGCCATGCTTTGTTTGGATCTAGTTTATTTAAACAGAAACTCGGTGCTATAGTTTTTTCACACCGTATTTAAATTTAAAAAAATCTTTGGTTTTATTTCGTTTCTAAAACAAAAACAAAACCATTAACCAATAACGAATAATTTTGTTTTTAATTAATCCAAACATTTATTTCAAATGAATTCCAAAGATCACAAGATGCTGTAATATTTCACAATTTAATTTTAAAAATAAACACAGAATTGCCAAATTATCTAACTACATGCAAGCATGATTTAAACTAACAGTAATTCTACTGTAACAGCAGTAACAGTAATTAAACTGAGGGTATTTAAACGCTATTATCAAAATAAGTTCCATTCAATAAACATTTAAATGTGTGTTGAATTTAAAAATATAAATAATAAAAAAAATTTCTTATTAGAACTCTGAAAAATTCTGTCATGTAAAAAGAAATTTTAGCCCCAATTTTCCACATTTTTTTTTCTTGATAAACGTAATTACTTTCATTGAAATTTATTAACGCATAACGAGGAAGATAAATTTTTATCATGTATTGTTTCCTTTACAAATTTAAAAAAAATGAACTTTTTATTTTATAATAGCTTTGGTCATTATTAATTAATAATGCTATATGTTTAACTGAAAGAAACTTATAATGCTCTAAAATGCACTTCATAAATAAAAACAATAACGATTTTTAATGTTATTTTGGTGAAATAACACAATGTTTTGAAAACTATCTATACTTTAATTTTGAAGTGAAATTTATTTTTTTAAAATATATACCATAAATCATGTTCGAAAATAAACATAAATACATATTTGAAAGTTTTTGTTTGAACCATCAATGTCATTTCTTCCTTGAAAGAGAAATTTTCCAAAATTGCCAGATAGAGCATCGTTAATATGATTAAAAACTCTTATGAAACAAAATGTAATTTCATATAAAAACAAAAAAGTATTGCAAAAAGACTATAATCACTCCCTAACGAAATATTTTATTTATCAGAATACTTCTAAAAGGAAATAAAACAGATAGCAGAATAGGTAATTATTTCGAAATGAAACTTTTAAATTTTCGAAGTAAGAGTTGCACTAAAATTTAGGGCTCCAAATAAACACATCAACTAATATATTGGAAACACGGTAGTCTCCAATTAGACTTGAAATATTTCTGCTACTCCAACTTTCCGAGTCCGCCTCTTCTGTGTACTCTTTTAATGAAAGAACTCGCATTACATTCCTGAGTTTCCTGTTTTCAAACAGAGTTTTGTTTTAACGTTCCATTAAGAATTCTTTGTTATTTAAAGTGGTCCATTGATTAATTGCATGTTAAAAGCTAGTATTGAGCCAAGAAGGGTGAGTTCCATCAATAATACTTCACGGTTCCTTTAACTTTCCTTTTTATTTAATGTGGAATGAGCGTTGTATTAACAAAGAGTTTCAATTTCTATTATCAATAATAAAACAAAACATTTAAAGTTTACTATCCTAGGTTCAAATAAAAATTTAAAAAACGTTTTTTTCGATTTCTATTCGTATATAAGGAGATGAATAATGAAAATACTTTTATGCAATAATCTACTTAAATAAAAAATCTAACTATGCACTTTATTATCATTATTTAAAAACAGAAGCATCTAAGAAGGAAATAATAAAATAAACGTACTTATTTACCCTTTAATCTTTTCTCTTTAATCCTTTTCCCTTCTTATTTATCCTTTAATCCTTTATCTAAAATGAAATATTTTTCTCAATTATCTCTAAAAAGAAATTCATGAATTTTCTTAGAAAATTATTTAGGGAATACTTATACGTGGAAATAAAATATTTGTACTGTCCTTAACATTCTATGTGAATTTTTTTTAAATTGTTTCTATATTTATAGCTGATTTTTTCCCGGTAAATACAAGAAGAATTTTAACATTAATTTTATTTATTTCAGATTGTATTAAGGAAATCCTATTTTTAAGATTTATTTATTTTAACGAGGTTTACTTTTCCTCCGAAGTTAAATAGCAATATGATTATGTTTAATATAAAAGAATAATTTCTCTGCAATTGGTGATATTAAATCCTATTCTAGTTATTTATAATATGCTAAAACAATTTTCTGCAGAGTAAATTAATGGAAAATTAAGAACGCTGTGTGATATTTGCACGAATTTGAAAAAAAAACATTACATCGCTTAAGATTGAAATATATGCATTTAAATTGTGGTTATAATTTATTTTATTCATTTAATCTTTCTCAAGGAAAATTTTTATTAATTGAATTCTTTTAAAAATTTTATAATCGCATGCAACTTTGAAAAGGGTTTTCAGATTGGGTCTTTAATTGCTTTATTGAAAATGTCTATTCGTGCTACACGGTAATCTCCAGTTAAACACAAAATAAAAGTTATTCATTTTTCAGAGTCCGCCTTTTCTGTGCATTCTGTTAATGAAAGAATCGGCATTACGCTTTTTAGTTTCAAACAGATTAAGACAACTAAATGAGGCAGGCTTTTTTTCAAGGATGATTATAATTATTATACTTAATAGTGTAAGTTGGTTTAATGGAAGTCATGTTTAATACATTTTTATCGGTTAAGATATTGATGTATTCTTCTTTTCATTGAGGAGTTCATTATCCCAGTCAGGTAAACGTATTTCGAACTAAAAAAATTGTTGATAAATTTTTAATAGCATAATCATTTGAAATATCAGTGCTGTAAAAATTATACAGCCAAGAAGGCAAAAGAAATGCATTAATGTCGGAATTAGATGTGGGATTCTCTTCAACATTATAAAGAACTTATCTAGGCAAATTTACCACAAATGAAGTAATTCATTAAATACTGCTAAACTGAGATTTTAGTTTTGATTTACATATTTGTTTATAATTTTTAATAATGTCAAATGTCATAAGGGTACTATTTTTAATGTCTTAGAATTGCTTAAATTTTTCCTAGGCTTTACAAATAATTGTTCTAAATTATCCAATGTTTAAATTTTGTTTTTAAATTATTTTCGAATTTTATATCGTGCTTCTTTAATACAATAAATAAATGCATAGTTAATTTTTATCTGAAAAAAGAAGTATCTGAAGCTGCAAGAAATGCAAAACTACTAGAATTGAGTTAAAAATGAGAAACTCAATATTTGAAATGTATTTTGCGATAAATGTTTCAGAAAAGTCTGCTCTTTTTTAAATTAAAAATTTAAAAGAGATTCTATTTGATAAAAATTTTTGTTAGTTTTCAAAGTTTAATTAATTTTTTTCTAATTCAGCTCCATGATTTGTTTTTATGACAATTCAAATGTCATTTAAAATATTATTTGATATTAAGAACAGACAAAATGTATTATCAAAGATTTCCTTTTAGGATTTCGTGTTTATAAGTATTGTATTTGTTCTTCCTTTTAGTCCCTTACATATGCGTTGTAATTGAAAATAAAATATTTGAAATTAAGTGGATGTGAATATGCTTATATTTATGGCTTATTAAAAGTTGCAAGTTATTTCTCACATCGAAGAAAAAAACGTTATTATCGAAATACAGTTTAAGTGAATTAAATACAAGTTAATTCTTATTACAAAAAATAAGAGAAAGGGAAATAATTGGAACATTCTTAAAATATTAAAAAATTCATATTTTCCTGTGTAGTATTAATTTAAAATGCTGATATGCATTTTTCTTTAGTTAGAACAAGGAAAAATGGTCACAAAGAAAAAAAGAATTTTCAGTGGTTTTTGTAGGAAAAAAAAATGACACAAGTATAAAATTTTTATTGCACTTAGCCTACAGTTCAGCATTAATGATGCATTCGTTTTTATAAACTTGTAGTTTTGCAAACTAAGGAGACACCTGAAGCACATTTCATCCCAACATGTACTTTTGGAATTTTTATTGCCTAGGAGCTAAACTACTTTCCACAATGTTTTGAGTTATATATAAATTCGAAACAGAACCACAACATGCATGATCGTTATTCCGGAAAAGATTTGTGAAATAAATAGAGATGTTAAAAAAAACTTGGGAAACTGGGTAAAAAACTATAAATCAAAAGTTTGTTTTATTCTTCGTTTTGGCATATTTGTCTCAAAGGAAGAAAATTGTGCTGTACATTTTTCCAAAAACGCATCTTTATGTTGAATGTTTGACAGCATTCATATTTGGAAACATGTCGTTTGTGTTGAGAATAAGCAAAGTTATTTACGATATCATTTTGAATAGAAATTGCCGTAGGAAAAAAGTCCATGTATGTGATTTAAAATTATTATTTGAAATAAAAGATTAAGATTTTTATCTATTCCAGTTGATGATTATCAATACAAATTTTGATATGAGAGATTTTCAATAATGTTATTCGTTGGAATAGATACTTTTATGCAGTTATTTTTAATCAATATTTATTGATATGCATCGTATACAAAGAAATGTAACAATTAAAAATTTTTTGCAGTGATAAATAAATGTTTTTTCTACTCGCTAGAGGACTGAATTCATGTCAAGGACATACCTCGCGACATATTCTGACAACATGGAGCAGGTAGAATAACCGTCTGTTTAGAGTCGATAAGGTATAGAATTGAAGAAAAAGATTAGGAGTGCAACTTGCTTTTCAAAGCAAAAATCGAGGGAGGCGATAGAACCGCGTGACTGGTTATATTAAGGGAGTGATTGGTTGACTAACTACAATCAGTAATTTATCTGGCATGTAGATTTATCTATCTGTGCAGTATCTGACTGGGACGATTTATTGCTTTTTGATTTATTGCGTTTGGGGTTTTCTACTTATAAGCAACGTGGGAAAGTGGAATTACAGTACAAAAATTGATGGAGTGATTTATTATTTTTTGTGAGAGAAAAAACCCATAATGTGGAGAATGTACTGAAATTGTAAACAATGCGAAAATTTTTTTTGTATCAATGATGATTTTTTAGATTGCAGATTAAAAAGTACTGATGAAGAAATGTTTCTGGGACACCATTTTTTTGAAAAGAGTATTATTAATTTTCTTTTGTTCGTTGATGTTTAAAAACATTGTTCTTACAGATGGAATTACTTCTCAGAAATTGATTAATGGTGATATTGCGATGTCTTTTGATACTGATATTGGAATGGCAGAGTGTGAATCTATTTATAGTGAAGTGGAATTATTTTCCTTTGTCAAATATATAAATTTTTTAGCGATTTATGAATGTTAATGCTTATGTCAAGAAAACAGGTGGGAGTTTATTTGTATTAGTCATTTTTTTAAAATAAGACAATTAGATAAATGTCAGGATAGTTTTTTTGAAAATTTGGATGGTTGAAAATAGTTAAATAAACATTATATATATGATTGTCTATAAGTATTATATATATTAGTATTATATTGTCTATAAGTATACATATGATATATGATTGTCTCTAAGTATTACAAACCATCATATTCATCTAATTTTACGTAACTATTAATACATTATGAATATAATATTTCCCGTAAGTACTAATATACTATTGAAAGTGTCCAGCAGATCTTTCACAATTTCAAACAACAATAGTCAATAACGAGACAGGATTATAATGACAAGGAATTCAGCTCAAAATATCCATTAGTTTCTCAGTTCGGGACGTGTAGTTTATATATGATTGATCCTGATAAACGTAGATGCATTCATTATCCGGTCTTAAGTGCTTCGGACATCCTGACAACACAAATACCCCTAAATGTTAAATAGATATAATATAACATCCAATTTAAACAAGCATTTAAACGTGTTTCTGAGTGTGTAAATTATAAATGTTATGTACTTAATTACATTTTGTATTGAAATTAAATAGTAAATAATACCTTTTTTTTCGAAAAACGCATATGGTTACTTGCACAATAATTGCTATGATCAATAACACATTTGGTGATTTGAATAAATTAATTTCTAATGTATTAACAAATTAATATATAAGGTTCAAAATTTTGATAAAGATAGCAAGGTAAATAATTTTAAGCGGAATTTTCAAATTATATCCCCAATAATCCAAAAAGTAAATTTTTTTCCAGAAAAACATCATTTTTAAAAGACTATGGATTTTCTAGAAAAAAAAGGATATTTTTGTTTATATTTTATCTGTGTTTGTTATCAAGTACAAAGTGCACCATTCAAATATTCTGTAAATTAATTTAAAACAAAATGCTGAAGCTAATTTAAGGTTTTATTTTGCATCAATGATATAATGATATATATCTATGATAAGCTATATTGATTAGAAAAAAAATCTGGAAATACGAAGTAAGCGAGGATTATTTTTAATTCAATCTTTATCTTAAATGATTAATTAGTTCTTCCTGTTGTCACACATTTAGTACGATTACAATTAACTCATAAAGTAACTTAGTGGTTATATCTAAAAAATTCGACTGGAGTTTGAAGATTTTTTTATGTTTTACTTTTTTATCAATTACTTTGATTTTACTGTCAGATTAAATTTTGTGTTTAAATAGTATTTTATCTTCTAAACTTCCAGCTTAAGAAATAAATAGTTTTTTACATCCGTGACATTTAAAGTTTGCTGTACGTTTCATATGAAATGTGAATCGTTATTTCACTAAATCCTGCTTAGAGCGAAGAGAGCAATCAAAACAAAATCATGTTGATGAGAAATGTTTAAAGTACTCTGTATTCCTTCTGATGGTAAAAATCGTTGAGTATCTATAAAAAGTATTTTTAATTTTATGTCATTTAAATTAGTTAATGCTTTAAACTTTTTGTGCGTCTCTGAAAAAAAGTCTGTTATCTTTTATAGTACTGAAACCTTAGAAAATACTTTTTTGTCAGCTTTATCAAACACACACAAAATTATCATGAAAAACTATTGCGGTACAAAGAAAAATTTTGATATTTATTCTGAGATGCGATACAGAAAACATATTTATGAGATAGTAAAAATTAATATTACTATTAAAGTAAAATTAAAATATTACATTTTATTAATATTTGAAAAGTAGGAAACAAAACAAAAGGAAACATCGAGTCAACTGTTTTACAAAAGTATTCATAATTTTTATTTATGAATAATTAAAATAATTTTCAAGAAATGCCTGGTAATTAAAAAACGAACATTTTATGGTGGATCTCATTAAAAATTAATAGACACATTCTATTTATCATTATTTAGTTTGAAATGGGTGACAATTGGTTTGTTATAAAATTATTTATCATTGCGTCTTTGCAATCTCCTTAATATCTTTAAACAACATTGTTCGTTTAAGATTAAGCTCCTACAGAGATAGGCAACTGCGTAAAAAAAGTTCTCTGTTCGAACATTCTCGAAGTTCGCGACGATTTATCAGCCAACACATCTCTATTGGTTTGCCTACACGACGCCCAAACCTGACACTATACGGTTTATCGCACCGAACTCTAGCAAAAAGTTGCTATAATATGTAACCATAACATGTTTGTAAATCTCTTTAAAAAGTATTTCCTGCTGTGTGTCCAGGCATATGCTACATTCAACAGCAGAAGGTGCTCTTTTAAGATTATTAAGGAGAGAAGCAATTGGTTATTATCATATTTACCACATTTTGTCCTGAGTTTACATATTGTAATTACAGCATAATTAGTTACATTGATTTTACATATATAGTATTGTACATATTATATATTTACATTTTACATACATGCAGTTCAAAGTTATCTTCTAAATAAAGTAATAATATGGCCTTTAATGACTATATTTAGAACTTCATTTTTTATTTTGCTCTGATTCTTTTCCCATTAACTCATTCATCTTAAAAATTTGGCAAAATTCTGATGCAATTTTTGCTAAGCAGAGTCTAGACCAGACAATTTAATTGTAAAATCCGAAGCATCTAATTATACTCACAGTTATAATGTATTTAGTGTTACACAAGACTTAACACAAGTCTGTCAAACTAAATAAAGGAATACAAAATAATTTAAAGGGAAAGTTATTTGAGTAAAAACATGCATTTACAAAAAAATGCAATCAAATTATCTCATAGCTAGGACTTTTACAGAAAATTTGAGTTAAGGAATGAGTTTGCAAGAGAAATTTTATTTTACTAATAGCAAGCCTATTAAAATGCTTTAAGCAAGCTTGATGAATTTTTAAATTAAAGAACAGCATTTAGACCATGGGTTTCAATACAAAGGGATGCAAAAAGATTATTATGGATACAAAAGAACTATTCACTCAGGCATTATGCATACGTATAGCCTTTTCCCTTTTCTGAAAAACCCTACTCTGAAAGGTTAATATTATCTTTTTAAAAATAAATGGTTTGTATTAGTTACAAATGAAAATGTGCATTCGCTTGCAATTATCTTTTAAAACACATTTTTCTTTGTCTTTTTTGGAAACTTTTAACTATAAATAAATAATGTTGAATTTCAATCTTCACAGAGTTGAACGAGGTTTCCCACATGAAGTGCAATTAACAAGACTCTTTAACCGTGTAATTTCCCTTATTCCAAATATTTTTCAGATTTTTATCTAACGTGCTCTTAGAATGGCTTTTACCTCAGCCTTTAACTTAGGGTTTCTTTTGATGCGCCCTAAATGGTGTTAGAGCTCGCTCTTTGATCATTTCATGTTTTTACTTTCTTCAAGTGAAAGCGAAGTATGCAAGTATTTTGTTCGAAAATACCCTTAAGCAGTTTTCGTGAAGTAAATTGCATTGCACTTTCTCAGAAGTACAAATAACTTATCTCATTCCAGTGTACATTAGTCGAAAAATAAGCCAGACATCGTAACATATACTCCTGGTTTTTCATTTATATTTAGTCTTTGATGTATTACTAATTTAATTTATAGGATCCTTTTGCTATTTAAGCTGAAAATATGACAAATGTAACTGAAAAATCTTTTTACAAAGGGTTTTTCATTTTTCTTTTTATTTTCTCAAGAAGTTGAGTTTTTTTGTAAAAAGAAACATAAGGTTTTTATTTATTTATCTATTTTGAAAATTAAATATCATTATGAGATTTACCTCCAAAAAGTGCTGCTCAGTAGTTGCAAAGAGAAATTAAATGAAGTGTAAGCTTTTATGAGGTATTTTTCAAATGTAATTTATTCGACATGCAAGTTAAGAAATTATACATACCTAAAAAATTTATAACTATACATATGCAATTTAATTTTTAACTTACACTTAATAAATTAATTAAGTGAATTTATGATTTTTAAGTGATATATAAATGCACTTTTCATATAAAATAAATTTTGTGAAATGGTGACTTTTATAAAAAAAAGTTATAAGTAATTTTAAATTAAAAATAGATATGCAGTACATGCAAAAAACAGAAAAAGTTGAAATATTTTGGAGTTTGACAAATTTAAATAAAATTTCAGGTACTAACACATAGGGTCAATATCTATATCGTTTTATGAAGCATATTTTATCATTAGTCATTAAGGACATTTAAATTTTTTTTAAATATATTTTGTTATTTGTGAAAAGTATAAAATAAACGGCAAAACTGAAATGCAAAATATTTTTTGAATTTTTAAGAAAGAAATTTGTAAAACTAAAGGAATGGATAAAATAAAATATTTATTACTTTTATTCTTTATATTAATTAACATGTATAAAACCAATCATTAAAATGTTTGTACAAATAAAAGAATCAAAATAGTTCTTATTTAATGTAAACCCGAATTTTTTCAAGACAGTATGTTATATTTCATATTTTTTTCATAAAATGTTTCCTTATATAAAAAAAAGAATTTTAATTTGGATAATATTTTAAAAGAATAATTTTGTTTTGCGTGTGAATCAATTAGTATAAGAGCCATAAACTTATTGCATTTTATCTGCTAAACATATTTCTAAATGTAGTCCAAAAAAGGAGAAAATGAAGTGAATATTCCATCATGTTAAAAATACCCAACTAAATAAAGTAATTTAATATTTCATAAGTCTTCATTTTTCTTTCACCTCTTGCATGCTTATCTTATAATACCAAACATGAAATATGATCGAGCTTGAAAATATGCTTTAAAGCTGTCTAAGACTTTTGAAAGCTCATCTTTTATTAAATGCAATCTTTACTAAATAAAAATTAAAATTTTATCAACAAATTGCATTCCAGGATATTTCCTACTTAATTAGTTTTAAATATCACATAATTTACATAGAGAGATGTTGAAAATAAAGTACATAGCTCAGTATAATTAAATAATTTCATTAAGATTATTTCTTGCTAATATATTTATAAATATTATTATTATATATGAATTATCTTAAATTTGCTTAATTGCATTTAAATACTTTGTTTACTGTTTGTATTTTAATAGAACTTAGATGCTTACTACAAGTCATTTTAATACCATGCCTTAACAAAAAAAAAAATAGTTGGGTTAACTAGAAAATTCGTGTTCTTATTACATAAGTGTCTCTTATGTCATTTTTTACAAGAAAAATAAGAAATAAGGTTTACAGGAAAATGGGAAATAAGATTTATTCCTTGTATTTTGAGATCTCAGAGAATTTATGTATACCTGTACTTTCTATAATCTAAATACCCCAAACATTATGAAAAAATGTTGTAAGCTTTGACAACAATCATTTGGAACAAAGTATATAAAAACTGTGTTCCTATTAATTGCTTGTGAGATACTAAAATGTAACTAAATATTTAAGATTCGTTCTGTATTTACCTTTCATTTTTAGGATAAACGTAATTTCATATGTAGTTATTATAGCACTTCAGAAGCTAATGGCCTAATTTTAATATAAAATATGATGATAAAATTTGAATGATATAAAATTATTAAGCTCAAAAACGTTTCATAGAAAGAGGCTCATTGCACTGTTAAAATTTAGTAAAAAGTCATATACTATATTATTTAAAGTAAAAATAATGTTTAAATAATATTTTTATTAGACGAAAAATTATTAAGAAAGCTAATATTTATTTGAAATTCGATGAATATAATCTATTGTAAATAAAAATTAATTATATATTTAATAACACTAAAAATCTATTACTGGATCTCTAAAACTTGTTAATACATTTGCAAAAGCAGGCATGTAAATCTCTTTCAGATATTAAATATTTTCATTAAGTCCTGCTTAAAAAATGATATATAGTTAAAATACAACAAAAAGAATTTGTTTACCAAAAAAAGTGGGAACTGTTCGATGAATTTTTCTATTTCTAGTAGGAAAAAAAGTCTTCAATAAATTATTTGACTTTTTTCTGAAACAGAATTTTGTCATAACCATAATAATATTTTTCAATTCTGTGTAGTGTAAATAATGAAGATGCGTTAAACTTTTCAAAAAATTTTTTGGTTCTTGCAATCTAATTTAGATTAAAGTCACCTAAAATGATAATCAATTTGAACAAAACGTCAAAGAAACTTTTCTTTAAATTTAGTTCTCAGAGCAAGTGTTTGATGTTTGGTGCATAAAGAAAAGATAATTTTGAAAACTTTTAGATTTATTATTATTATTATCATCTAAAGTCATGATTTCTATGTCCTACTTTTATCAATTATATTTTATGAATTTTTTAATTATTTATTTTTTGTTAGAATGAACTATTCCAACTGTTTGAAAAATTTTTAGTAAACTGAAAGAGAAGTCATATTCAAAGTTATTGAAAAGTTTTTTATAAACATTTAATTTAAAAATGGCTAACAGGTATTTTAAAAACTTTCATAAAGTACTCCATTCTTTTTTTTCCCTTTATATTTTAACTCGTATAAGTGAAACTAGCGAGACTCTAGCTTTTTTTCCTCCAGTAAATTAAACAAAGTCAATGAGTTATATTTTGTTTTAACATAGAGCTATCTTTATATGTAAGGTTATTAAAATGCTTCATATAAACATAACTTGAAAATATCACAGTATAAAGTGAAAATCAGCACACATGTGTTTAAAATTTCAAAGCGTAGACTAGTAGTAAAAAAAAGCGTTCAAAGCGTTGATAAAATAGACACGTAGATGCGTCATTCTATAAAGGAATGGTGGATGAAAAAACAATATAATGATAATATTCCAAAAAATTTTAAATTATCTTTTCTCATTGAATGTTTTAGTAAAATGGTGATCAAAAAATGCATTATTTTAAATGAAGATATTTAAATATTTTGGGAGCAAACTGTTTTCATGCATATAATAGAGTAAAACTTTAATATGTGGTTCATAAAAAAAATTTGTAATGAAAATAAAGTCTCATGGAGTTTAGCAAAACATGTACTTCTTAGTTTCTTAGAGTCTAGAATTATATATGCAAAATTCAAGTTCAAAAAGCGTCTTACTTTACTAACTTGTAAGGGATAAGAATTCATTTTCTGGGTGTCACAACCTTGCAGTACACAATTCATGATATTCTACTAGATTCTCCGATACCGCTGATAGTTTGCAGGATCCACGGACCAATAATTCGGATTAGCATAATAGAAGCTGGTCTTAGCTATCTATTTTAGTAGAAGGCAAAGTATCTACATTAATTCTTATCTAGATTCACCATTCGTATACCAACGTAAATTCTGAAATGATATTGAATTCTAAACTTAGAGTCAGAATTGATGCACGAAATACAATATAATTTCAAAATTTTCGAAATACTTGCAAATAAACAATATTTAAAAAAATATTTATGAATCGTAGTAATTTTATTATTTGAAATAAAATTCTCCTAATAATTTAAATCGTATATGTGCATTTTAAATGTGTATCAAAGGTGTTGTAGCATAATAATATTTGAATTCTTTTTTTTTAAATCGTTGTGTATGGCATAAGTATTAAATCAGCAAAATTAGCAATATTTTTAAGATGGAAAAAAGAATTTAAATATATAGTTTTAGAAATAAAAATTTATGATTCATCCTACATTTATAAACGAAAAGGAAGAAATGCATTTACATGATAGAGATGTTTGATGTTATTGCGAGAAAACTAATTTTCTTGACAACATTCGATAAGTAACTGCTATTCTCAAAAAGGTTTTGAAATGTTTATTATATGTCAGGCATCTAATATTTCACCTATTTATCTTATTGCTTTAACCAGTCTATTTAATTTTGAAACTAGCTGTTAATATAACTTCAAAATTTCACAAAATGAAGGGAAAATCAGCTCACATGTGTTTAAAATTTCAAAGCGTAGACTACTAACAGTTTAACTATTCTGTAAGGAAATGGTGTATGAAAAAACAATATAGTGAAAATATTCCAAAAAAGTTAAAATCATCTTTTCTTATTGAACGTTTTAGTAAATTGGCTATCAAATAATGCATTATTTTAAATGAAGAAGGTCAAATATTTTGCCAGAAAACTTTTTTCGCGTATTTATCATATATTAGAGCAAAGTTTTGATATGTGGTTGATAAAAAAACATTTTAAATAAAAATAAAGTATCATGGTGTTGATCAAAACATGTATTTATAGGTTTCTTAGAGTTTAGAATTGCTTTTGCAAAACTCAAATTAAAAAAGAAAGAATTTCCAGAAAGAAATGCTATGAAAAAAAATTATTAAGTGAAAGATATTGGTTTTAGCAATTTTTATGAAGTTAAAGAAAAAATAGTTTTAATTAAAATATTACTTTTATGGAAATCAGTAGAGAAAATTTGCAAACACTTATATTTTAAAAACTATAAACAGATAAAATCAGCTTTTTAAATAAAAAATATTACATTGCTTCATAAATTTCAAAATATAAAATAAATATTAAAAAATTCGATAACTTAAAGGAAATTTACCATATTACAAGGAGCTTCATCGATTACTGCTCTTTGCCTTATACATCATGGACGTTTTTGAACCCTTATTTAAATGATTTGCTGTTTAATGCAGCAAATTTTAAAAATATCGGTAAAACAAATTTTGTATTGTTAATTGTTTAGCAATTATTGTTTATTAACAAAGTGAATTTTTAATGAAATGCACATTTTTTTCTTATTTTGAACATATTTTATATATTAATGAAACTCCCTTGATAAATACATGATGTCAAGAACATAATTATTAAAATTAATCATGCTTGCTGCAATTAATCTCAGACATAATTAGGTACTATTTATAATATGCCTGAAATTTCTTTCATTCCTTGACGTGAAATTTATTTCAGAAAATTCCAGCCCCATGCTATTGGAATTTAATTTATGGATCAATATATGGTCTTATTTTGTGTGCTTTAATAAGTTAATCGTTTTATATTATAATTACGAAAAATTTTACCTGTTTTTGCAATGAAAAAAAGACAAATCATTATACTCCAAATAATAAAAATTACTAAAATTGGTGAATTGAATGTACTGATTGCCTGTTAAGAACCCTCACTTCTTACTGGAATACTTTTATTTTTCAATTTCTTCATGAACGCGAGCATTATTCTATAATGTTATCTATCTATTTATTTTCTTACAATTTTGTCAAGTTTTTCCATAATAGTAGTTATTTGTCTATTTCTCTATTATACAGGTTGTAGGGCTTACTATAATTTCTAATAATCAACAATTCCTTGTGCTAATAATATTTAAACGATGCTAAAAGCAAAATTTAAAAAAAATAAGTTCTTTAATTAGCTTTAAAATTTCACTGTATTTATGTTTATTCAGACGGTTTCTCATTAAATTGATCACATTACATTATATATATATATATATATATATATAATACTTTTTGCATTTTTGAAAACTCTCAAAAATAAAAATAACACAAAATATGGTATCACAACAAAGAGAATGTCCTCAGTCAATGCATTTTATTAAAGATCAATTGATCAATACATAAAATCAATGCATTTGAGTTAATTTCTTATTTCAGTATAACAATACACCGGCATCTATGAAGTAAAGAAAAATTACAGTAAAACTAAACCTCGTTTATAAGGAAACTATTCGTTGCGAATTTGTGTAGTGTTGAATAAAAGTTCTTCTATAAAAAACAATATGAAAACTAATTAGTAAATAGAATACGTCATATGTAAGTAGTATAAAAATAAACGTGTAGACTAGCTGTTTAGATCTGAATAGTTGCATCCTTCCTATTACTTCAAAGCAAAGTTCGCCGAAAGAACTATGATTTGAGAGATTAGGGAAAGGATTAAAATCAGACAAAGGTAGACTGAGGATTAAATATCAATCAATTTGTGATTCTTTTGCCAATAATTCGAAACCACTTATTCGACAACCCAAAGGATCTCCTAGGACAGCCAAGAATTATATCGAGCGCCGATGAGGTTGTTTATATGCATGCAAACCAAGAAGAACCTCAACCTAAACCCAACTAAGTTCAGCCTTGCTTCAGCAACTTGAAAGATGATTTCAACATCTAAAGCTTCTTAAAAGTGACTTGTAAGTGAAACGTCCACACATTTGTGTTCTGCTCACCTCCACTTACAAGAGGGAGCGTTTCAGTTAAACACATAACCTGACACATTTTATGCATTGTATATTTTGTCATCCTTTCTCTAAAATCAACTTATAGTGGTCAAGATATAGTAATTTTTTTTAATTAAGGGAAACCAGCATAAATTTGAAATAAATTAAAACATTTTATGAATATATTTCTCTATTTATTTCATTTATGTATCATTTTAAATAAAAATCAACATTTAATTTCTAAATACCTAAGCTTCATTATTGACTTTACATTTTTAACATATGCTAGTTACCAAAGCATAATTTTCCCTTATCCTTTTTAAATATATTAATTTTTGCTATCTTCGAAAAGCAAATTGTATGGTTATTAATCTAAGAGAAAAAAATACTTTAAACTCTCTTTTGGGATCTATCAAACTAGAAAATGTCTGTAAATCTTTCCACGAAATACAAAATGCCTCTCGAATCAACTAGACTGGAAGTCAAAAGAAATCTTTAAGTTCATATTCAACTCGAAAACCGAAACTTCTAGCCAGTTTTTAATGGTGAAAGCGTGAGATGAAATCCAATACAAAAGGTTTCATCAGTGCATCGCTCTCTTTCAATTTTTCTTTAGAGACCAAAAGTATTTATAACGTTTAAAGTACTTTATAATCTTTTGCGATTTCTAAAAATAACAAATTTTGTTTTAGATATTTTTTACAGAATTATAATTGCTTATATTTTTAACAGTCGAGTACATTCAATTAATTTTGCGCGCTAAATCTTTTTCTCAAGTTCTATTTCTGTATATTTCAAATAATTGTCAAATATTCAGTTTATTTTAATTTTTCTCCTAAATGTGTATTCATTTTCGAAAGTTATTTGTTTAAATATTCCTCTTTTCTATATTCTCCAGCTTAATCAATTCCGTTTTAAATTTTTGATTATATCGAATAAGAGATATAAAATAATTTTTAATCCTGCGCGTATGCTTGTAGGTTTAAAAAGAAAAACATTGTTTTCCTAAATTTATTTGTTACTTTGTTTAAAAAGGGCTTTCTTTCCTTACAGCAACATAAATGTCTGACAATGTTGAAATTTTCTGCAGAAATATGAAAGGAAGTAAAATAAATTGTCAATGCACAATATTGTAGTTCTTGTTCTCCTTTATATTTTAAAAAGGAAGCATATATACACATATATGATTTTGTAGCTATGATAATATATATATATATATATATCATGTACATAAGTTAAGTTTATAAAATGCTTTTTAAAATGTTACCCAATATTCTGAAAACCTATATTAGTGCAGTCAGATTTTTTTATATTAAGCTTGAAAATACGATAACGTAAGATTGAAAAAGTTTATGATACTCTTTTTTCAAAGAAGATGCACTAAATTAGGCGGAAGGAGACACGTCTGGGGTGGTCAAAACTGTAGATCGATGAAAATCTTCAACGTAAAAGGATCCACATCTCCAATAATTTTCAGCAAATTGCACGTGTCAGCATCCGATAGAGATGAAACCATGCATTGCAATATCCTCGATTACTGGACGCATCGATGTTGCTATAGGAACCTAGATGCAATCAGCGTTGCTAAGGCTGAAGCTTTAACTTCTTAGAAGAAACACCGCTCAATACTGCTTAATTATTTTAGTATACGCTGAAAAGTTAGCTTGGTTCAAAGCAATATCAAATTCTTAAATAATTGTTTTTAATCAGTTTTTTTTTTCTAAAAGAGTACATAAGAAAAATTTGTTTTTCTAAATATGAGTGTTAAATAATGAAGAATATTTTCGTAAATGATTAGGAAATTTGTATATACAATGGATACTCAAACGTTTTGGATTACTTCATTGATTTTTTTAAAAATTCCATGAAATATTTTCTATATCTTAAGTGATGTAAAATCAATATATTAAATACTTATTTATTCAAAATGATTGGCTAATTTTAATAATTAAATTACTGGTGTTAGGTTATAATGTATAAATCAACGTATTATGTATTATTGATTTATACATTACAACCTAACACCTGAGAAAGTTACGTTAAATATATGTATTGAAAAGATATTTTGAAAATAAGCAAATTGATCTTTTAATATTTATAAATTAAAAATTATTTAGACACAGTAAAAATTTCGATAAATATTAATATGTATGAATATGGCTCTTACATATTATTGCTTATCCTTTTGAATTGAAGTTCGAAGCACATGTGATAGAAATTGAAAATAAAGAAAGCGTAAACAGTATTTGTACAACTTTATTTGTATTATAAAAGGGCCTAAAATTTCAGTCCTTGTAGTAAAAGTTTTAAGCAAAACTAACTAATATACATAAAGCATATATTTGCGGTTTTACATTTTATTTTAATTAAAACAATTGCTTAATTTACACATTTAAAAAAATCGAATTAACATTTATCTAACAGCGTAAAAACTATTAGTACTGTCTATTCTCTAATTCCCATCCGAGAAGACAGTTTTCTTCCAAAATTCAGAACCATAGTGTAGATTTTTTTTTCTCTGTGGCAAAATGTTTTCTTCTAGCAACTTGACTTTGAAGCATTTTCTCTCCGTACAATTTGTAGTGTACTTATTGATATGTGTAGTCCAGTATTTGGAAGTTGAATTAATTTTTGCTTCAAATTTATTTTCATTTAGTGAACAATGAATCGATGGCCATAACAGCAGCGGAGAGATCGCTTCATGTTTCATTAAGTAAGGATGAAAAAGTACCAAATCTCTTAGTTATTGAACTGTCTAGTGAAACGAGTTCTACCAATCAGAAATGAAATTAGATTTAATAATTAACCTTCTTTGTGAAGTTGTTAAACTCGTTTACATTGGGAAATAAGTCTCCGAACGTTTGTATTGCATTTAAAAAATGAATTTTAAAAGAGTATTTATTTCAGCATATAAAAAGCGTCTAAAACAATGTGCACACTTTTATTTTTAAAACTATCATAAATCTTAGTAATAAACTTACATTTTTCGCTCGTACGAATACTTTTTACTCCTTCAAATTTAAAATGTCATAGGGTTTTTTGTTATTTTTAAATAAAAAGTTATCATTTTTTTTTTAAATTCTAAATTCAAATAGTTTTTGAAACTTCTGATAACTGTATACACGAAATGTGCCCTGTATTAAATAATGAAAAAAGGTTTTTCATTATAAATCCTCTCTATACGAATACGTTCTACACGTACTGTATCAACTTTTTAGGAACTCCGGAGAAATTATTTTAACAGTCATATCTCTTGTTTGCTTTTGTCTTTATTTGTTTATTATTCTTACTTTTTTTGAGGTTTCATACCCAATTTTTTCAAAAAATTTTCAATCGGATTCCAATTCTTGAATTGTTCAGATCCTTTAAATACCTTGATCTGATTTTCAGTCACTGCTCCTTCATTTATCGATAACAATAACGATTGTCATAAACCCATTGGTACACAATTCTCTATCCAAGAATATGTTTACTTAAGGAACGATTATAGTATGAAAGTCTGTTATGTATTGTTTAGAATTCATTATCCCAATGACAATGCAACGATGCATAGCTGATAAGCTTCTTATTAGTGACAGTGCTGTAAATCAATAATTAAAATGCAACTCTAGATCAGTACTTTACTTGCATGTTTAATTGAGATATCCAGGTTAACACCTTTATAATGTCGAGTATTTAGCGTGGTTGAAAAAAAAAGTTTATTTCGTCACTGATTATTACTTTGCCTAATTTTCTTCCAATATAAATAGTCTTTGCCACATTGCACTTATCGTTGTTTCAGAAACTATGGTAGGAAGTCCTTTTTCAAGCTTTTCATTTCCTGAAGCCTTTTGTCTGAAGAGTGCTATTCATAGTGCGGGTTAAAATATTTTTTTCCTTCAACACCATCTTTCTCATACAATTTATAAAATAATTAAAAATATAATCCTTTATCTATGTAGCATTTCTTGAATGTCCGGATGTTATCACTAATTTTACCTATACCTTAAAATGATTTTGAAATTTCATAAAAGAATAGTTTGCTTAGCATAAGGGTTTCTGCTTTTTGTAGCTTAGAGAATCATTTTTCTAAAATCATAGTTCAAATACAATTTTTTTCGCATAGCTTGAAAATGGCTTCATTATTAATTGCAGGGAAAGAATAACACATTAGAAAATAAAATCTATATCCTCCAGTAACATTTAATAGTAGGGTCACCGTCTGGTGGTTAATTAAACATAAAACTTGATTAATAAATAATTATGTTAAAGGTGTCAAAAAATGAAGTCATTGTGCTTTTTATAATGCAATTGTAAAAACAAATAACCCTTCATAAAATTTACAAATTTTAAAATTTGCTAAAAATTGTTTTAAATTATTATATACTAAAAAATGCATAAATATTGTAGAAAATTGCAAACAAGAGAAAGATGTAAATTTTTTTGTAAGCGCGTGTATAAATTTTGAAGTATATTTTAGAATTTGTACTGCAAGTAGTGGTTTCTTATAAATCTAACCGAATTAAAATTATTTTTACCTATCAAAAATCACTAGTTGCTTACATCAGGTTTATAAGATTATTAGTAAACCAATATGTTGCCAATTTTATAATACATAATTTGCTTTTAAATACACTCATGTCCATAAATTAAGGATAATTCAGAATCACACAAAAATTGAACTCTAAAATAAAAATTTCACCTGTAGAATTATCACACACATCTTGAAGAAGAATATGCAAATTACAGGAAACCACCAGATGGCGCGGATAGTACGTCACAATGACGAGAGTGTAAGAGAGGGGTATATAAGGAATGGTGGCAAAGAAGTAAAATTGTTCACAAGCGCTTTAAAAGCCTTTCAGTGCAATAACCGCATAGTTATGGCACAAAGGAAGCATTTGGATGATTTTTTACATGGTAGAATTATCGGACGACTGGAATGTGGGCGTACCCAGCTGAAAGTATCCGAGGAACTTGGAATCGCCCAGAGTGCCATCTCCAGGCTTTGGCAACGATTCCAAGATGATGGTAATGTGAGTAGATATTACAGCACAGGTCGCCCCCCGAGTTACAACGCCAAATGAGGACCGGTATTTAGCAGTTACTGCCAAAAGAAACAGACGGAGCACAGCATCAGACCTGTCTCGCCTGAGATTAACCTGGAGTATAGAGCATGCATTGTGGACACCGCAACAGTGGTCTGGTGTGATGTTTTCCGACGAGTCCAGGTTTAGTTTGCAGTCTGATTCTCGCCGGACTTTCATATGGAGAGCGCCAGGTACCCGTTACCACCAAGAGAACACCATTGAACGACACCGTTACGGTGGTGCAGGATGGCTCGTTTGGGGAGGAATTATTCTTGGTTCCAGAACTGACCTGCATGTTCAGAGTGTAACGATGACAGGCCACATCTATCGGGATGTCATTCTGGAACAACATGTACGTTTGTTTCGGGGCGCCATGGGTGCTGAATTTCTGTTTATGGATGACAACGCCCGTCCTCACCGTGCAAACATTGTAGACGAATGCCTTCAATTGGAGGATATCACCCGTATGGATTGGCCAGCATACTCACCGGACTTGAATCCAATAGAGCATGTGTGGGATATGTTTGGCCGACGAATTGCAGCCCGTCAACCCCCTCCCACCTGTCAACCGGAACTTCGGAGGGCATTGCTTGATGAGTTGTGTAATATTTCCCAAGATCAGATTAATAATTTGATACTCAGCATGCCTAGGCGTTGTAAGGCCTGTATTGCATCGCCCGCGCGAGACATACTCCATATTAACCATCATACTAACCATGTTATACTGTTTTTTTTAAATAGGTTCTTTTTTGAAATTTGCTCCAGGGAGTAAAAATCGCAATTTTTATTAATTATGTCAAACATATAGCATCTTTTTTGCTCTTTACCTTTTGTTTAATAAATAGACTTTACAAATAAGTCAAATTTGTTTTGCTTCTGTCTCTTTCTTTGCCTGAACATCATTATCCTTAATTTATGCTGCTATGTTTAAACATAATTTATTAGTAACATAATTTAACATAATTTAATATATCTTTTTTTTATTTTTTTATTTATTTTATTATTATTATTATTATTATTATTTTATTTTTTTAAGGGATTTAAAATTAACCTCAATTTATTTTTTTCATCTAAGAATATTCTAGATGGATGAAATTTGTAGTAAATATTACTTTTAGAAAAAAATGTTTATTGTGAGATCCCTTTTTATTAGAAATTGGTGTCAAGATTTTGTTATAAAATACTGAATGATCTTATTAAATTGAACGAGTCACTGTTACTGGTAAAAGAGTCGATTGATATCAATGGAGATAGGACAGAAATTTTGTCATCGACTATCAGAGTGCTTGATAGGAGGGTTCCAGGTTATCTCCAATGTTACACTTAAATGTTGGTTAGTTGCTCCTGGTAGTCCTTCCAGAAGAATATTTTTCTACCACTATTTAGAGGACGGCAATGTCATACCGAAGTAGTGTCTACCAACAAAAAGATGTTAATACTTAAAGGGTTCGGGGGGCCATATGCTATCAGCAGAAATACCTTTGTATTGGAAAAAAATATTTCGACACTACAGATGTCGTTCAACTTATTCTTTTTTTCATGAGAAAAATATTATAAGTAAATAAGGAAATAAAAGTCAGTTTTTCAAAACATTACCTGTCAATGCAGTTTTTAAATTACTTTTGTTTATACAGAATTAAAAATTGAAAAATTTTATTAATTATTCAATTCATTTATGAATTACAATCTTGAAATTTTGTAACTAACCTATTAATAGAAACTAACACATTTTAATCCAATAATTTAATTTACTGTTCCAAATGGTGTAATAGTATTATTTTCAACTGAAACATTTTATGAAACTAAATTATTATAGGTATTAAAAAAGGAATTCCTGAGGTCTTCTTATCCTGTCTATTTCTTTTGATCTTATCTGAACAAAAAACGCACGCAAGTAAATGGTTTTGTTTTAGATAATCTAATTTTGCTTCCTCTGATCATGATAAAATACGTGCACAATAAATTTTCTAGATCAAAAATGATGAAGTGAAGAAAGTAATCTAATTCTTTTGTGAAACAAGTGCCTGAAGCTATTTTAAGTAAGTACTGTAATAGAAGTCCTATTTTTTATACTTTCTGAATTGGTTTGTTGAAAAATATTCTTTTTTCTTCGTGAAAGATATTCGAGATTTTTTTTCATAATAACAGAAAAGTTTGGGTATCGAATAGTTGATTTAATTTAGGAAAATTGAGTATGCAAGCAAGTTTGTATTAATTTTATTCTATTAATTAAATGGTTAAAATATTAAATTATTATTTTCTAAGAATCACTGTAATTCGAATAATATAGATCTAAATAATAACTATAATTTGATTAAATTAGTTAGTTTCTATATCATATCGCTTTAGTATTAATTAGAAAGGAATAATTCCTTTAAATATTTATCTACAACTTCGTTTATTTAAAATGCTGTGATTAATTTTATTAATGCTTTTAATTTTTTTATATTTAGAACATTATTTATTATGTATTGTAAATAAATTCGTTGACCTGTGACAATAAAAGCGAGCTAAAGAATAAGAGGGCGAAAACCCTCTAATCGCATTTGCCTTGATTCCCACTGAACTTCATTCTCCCTAACATCATGTTTACTCACTTTGAAAAGAAAGCGAACACGGTGGACATTTTGAAATGTTTCGTATCGAGAGTAAAACCAGCTTGATGCATTGTAAGGAAAAATGAAAATTTTTAGTTGTAACTTTCATGCCTTTATCTAACATAACACATAAATTCAAGGCAATAAATATTGAAATTCTTCTAGGAATCTACTTCCACATACTTTAAAACAGATTACTACTTATTTTTACAGATTACTTCCACATACTTTGGAACAAACTTAAGGAGTATTATCCATTATAAAAAAAAAAAAATCAAAAAATTTCTTAGGGGGAGGTAGCCAAGCTGAAGAAGATATAGAAGCGTTGGAATAAAAAAAACATAGTAACAAAATAATTGATTAATTTGGATGGGAAAGGAAATTATAAAAAAAAGGGGACTGGTATCCCAAGGAGCGTTCTTATTACGGTAATATTTTGAACTTTATCTGAAGACATTTACATTACTTCATACGAAGTCAATCAAATTATCCCAAAATGTTTAGTACTACCACTACTACTACTTCGGCTCTTCGGGCTTTCTGGCAGATAAGGCATCGAGCCTACTTCTCCAAGCCCTCCAGTACCTGGCCTGGCCCCAAGACTCCCAAGTCCCGAAAATCCGCAACGCATAAAATCCTCCTTCTTCTGACGTTGACATGTCACCTTGGGTCCTCTCTTTTTCTCTTACCATCAGGAACCCAAGAGAGAGAAACGTGTGCCGAATTCATTTTAGACATGCGCAGGATATATCCAATCCACCTTCATCTTCTATTTGATATTTCCTTTTCAAATGAAAGAATACCAGTTCTTTTCAAAATTTCATTATTTTTTTGCTTTAATTTTTGCCAAAGAATTTTAAATGTTGATCTTAAACATCTGCACAGGAAAACTTTTAATTTATCACTATCTATTTTTCTTACTCATCATAAAGCAAGATAGCTCTAACCACTATTTTGTAGATTTTAATTTTAGTCCTTAAATTAATATCTGATGATCTCAAAAATTTACTCAAACTCCTATTCAAGCTTTATTGACTCTGTTTTTGATGTACAAATATGTTTATCCAGTTTTATTTAGAAGCAATGGAATAAAAAAAACCAAATTAATTAAAGTAACAAAATAATTGATTAATTCGGATGGGAAAGGAAATTTTAAATGACAAGTAGACTAGTATCCCAAGGAGTGTTATCATTACTTTAAAATTTTGAATTTTATCTGAAAACATTACATTAATTCATACAAAGTCCATCAAATTGTCCCAAAATGTCTAATAAGCGTGGAATTATTTCCTGACAATTTAGGAGAAATAATGCTCTTATTCATAAATAATGCTGAACGGTTACATTTAGCATGACATTGGAATTGTCAAGTTCATCGAACTGTTGAACCCACCGTCATTGTTACCTCATTGAACATACCACGTTCATTGCTTCGTTCTAGGCACCCCCGTAGCTATAGGTTTTCTAAGAAGAAAGATCGGGTCAGAAGAGGGGGTTGGAAAAAGGAAGAGAGGGACAGGCGATATTAAGGTTGACGTGAGGACAGCAGATATTCAATTGTACATAATTAATTTTAAATAAAAAAAATTGTAAAAATGCAAAACAGTAGCTTTCCCGTCAATAAACGAACCATCTTTATTAAGGGTATCCGGTAGGATATAAGAAGGTGGATAAAAGTTCCTGTGTATTATGAATGGTGTGGGAGAATTTGGTCTTTGAATTTGCTCTCTGGTGCAAGATTGGAGTTCAGTGTTGCAGGGTGAAAGCTTTAGGTCTGGGATCGGTAATTGGTGATTGTTGCTGTTGAATTTTCTTCTTTGAGAATCATTTATTTTATTAATTTATTTATTTACTGTTAAAAATAACAGGGGGTAATACTATACTGGCTTATGATTTTTTTTATAACATTAATGTGAAAGTATTGTTGATCATCTAATGTGAAATGTCTAAATTTTAGCCTTCATTTAAGATTAGTTTATTTTGGTTGTCGGTCATGCTGGAAGAATTGTCACAATCAAGTAGTGGAAATATTTTAATATCTGCGATTGAACCTCTTATTGGAGGAAACATGTAAACATTTCATTTAACCTTTGGACGGATAAAGAAGATATTAGGCCTTTGGTCCAGGTATGTGTGTCTTTAATGGAGAAGTTGCATGAAGAGGTTTTGATAAATCCAGAGGTTTTAAAATCATTGGAAGAAAGAAAGAAATATTTGTAAGAAGGAATCATGTCTGGGGAAAAGAAGGAGAACTGATATAAATCTGGAGGAAAGAAGTATTATAGATGAATCAGGAGTATTTATGAACTGAGAAGAATGACAGAATACCGAATTAGAGGTATTCACTGCTTTGGTAGAAACAGATAAAGCAAACTAAGAAGTAAATGAGACAGGAAACAGAAAGGGGTCTTTATTGTTATCTCAAGTAAGAGGATATTGATCACCTCCCAGAACCAAGAAAGCACATGAAAAATACTGTGGAATCCTTTTCTAACAGAATATTGCAAAAGATCAACAGAAACGGTTTGGTCGTTGTCTCAATGAAGGATTCAGAGAAACTGGGTTTTTCGTTGAAGTTTCGAGTCTAGTTTTAATGGATAAAACTTGTCCAGGGTTGAAAGTATTAAAGGAACTCGTTGAAAGGGAATATCCATAAGCAATTAGAGCACTTATTAAGGACATGAGATGTAAAGTTTGGGTGTTTTGAAAATGTTTGATGCTGTTTTTAAAATATTATTTGTATACTTATGTAAGCTAATATTTAATCCAACCAAACTTTTGTTTTGTGTCAAAAATATTACTTTTAAGTAATGTAATTTGATAAATAGATATAGCTGATTTAAATGGGAAAGTAAGTAGAAATTGTTAAATCAATTGCGGAATGGTCAAAGTTAATTTGATCACTAGGCATGAACAATTTTGAAATGGCCAAAGTTATCCGATAGAAGATAAATGATTAATTGTTATAATGTTGTATTTGATACTTTCTAAGCATCAGTATTATATAGATCTATAAATGAATAAATCTTTTAATTTTTACTTCTTGTTGAGTGTGTTGTATGCCTATTATTTTCATTCTGTGTTTGTTTCGGTTATTGTTATTTTTCCTCGTTCTATTTTATTATTTTATTACCACATGTGGTTCTCAAGGAAAGATAGATACACTTCAGGACGTCGCAACTGAATATAGTTTCTATGTGAGGGACTAGTTACAACAACAGAAACAGGAGGAAAGGTATCAAGTTCAAGCGGACTGTTTATCCCACCTATACCTTGGGTTCTTCTAGGCACGCCAGTGGCTAATGGAGATCTGGATGGGAAAGATCGGGTCAGATGAAGAGGTAGGAAAAAGGCAGAGAGGGATGGACCATGTTAAAAGAAAGTTGACGCCACAGATATTCAATTGTACAGAATTAACTGTAAACTAAAAATTGTAAAGATGCAGAATTGCTGCTGTATTTTGTTTTTTTCAATAAATGCACCATCGTCTTTAAAGGCTTGGCAAGCATAGTTAAAAATTTTATTTCTTGTTTCTAAATAGAATTCGTCACATTGCAAAATACCTTTTTATGCATATATTCTATCTTTTAAAAGGATTTTATTAATATTGATATTGGACCATCAGTAGACATTTGTTGCAAAAGACAATTAGAATGTTTTTTGTATAAAAGTTTATGGGTAAATTTCAATTCGTTATGCATTGTAATGAAAATAAATAGGAAATTCCTACTTAAAATGCATAAATATATTTGTAACACATATTCAGGAATTAACAAGACATTTTATTGATATCATTACTGTAATGCAAAATTACATGAAAGTGATACCCAGTTTCAATGTTTAACATATTTTATAAATACCAGTGGGAATATTCTTTAAAAGTTTGAAAAATGTTAAACCATTAGGATGTTAATTCGAATATTCTGAAAATGCTAAAGTAATTTGAAAATGGGGCTTTTTAAAAGACACTCATTTTATAAAGTTATTACTAAGATTGCAAGCCTCATTTAGTTTGTGGAACGCTCTGATAACATTTTTACTTTAAAAGCTTCATAATTGCGCGATTTCTGTTTACATCTTAAAGTTTTCTAAGAAAGAAAAAGATGTTAGTTATAATTTTTTTATTATGATTGTATAGTATTTTAATTTTAAAAAAATGAGTAGTTCTTAGATTTAATTAAAGGAATGTGATCGAAATTATTAGATAGATTATGATTTTCTCCTTTTAAAATCTCTTTGTTATTTTTTTTTTTTTTCATTTTTAAATTTAAAGCAGTATAAACTTTGGAGTATTGCTGTATTTTCATCTTATTAGTACAGAAATTATAGAAATGATCATAGTATGCGAATAATAAGTTAAAAATAAACAGCAAATTAAGAATTTACAAGGAATTTCTTTTAAATAAATTAGTTATATATATATTTTAAGATACAATATAAAAATAATAAATAAAACGTACAAAATTAATAAAATATATTACACTTCTAAAATATATATGATAGGGCATATAAAAGGACAGAGTAAGTTAATGTAAATGTTTGAATAGAAAAAGGGCATATACAATCAGACTAAGTTCGATTGCAATTAAAAAAGGGTTTATTTTACTGTTTATCTGCATAAAAATGTGATTCATTAAAGTACAGAAATTTAATACTTTGAGGAAAATAAAAAAGTTTTCTATCTATAATATGAGATAAAGGGGCAAATTTAACATAATGACACATTTTTGGAGATTAATATTTACAAATAGTTGTATGCAAATTTTCGTGATGCAACTAACTTCATTTTGCTTGTGCTGAAAAAATTATCATTCAGTTATAGTTAAAAGAAATGTTGATCCCATCCCATCCCATTAGATCTTCACTAATTTATTTCTCATAAGAGAAACTAAACATATCGTAATTTACATCTTGAAGTCTTTTAAAATGCATTAAAACAGTTTAGATAATACATTCCAAGAAGAATTTTGTAATACTACATAAATATTTGAATTGTTAATTTCGAAATAAGCATTAGAATTTAAGTATATATAATTAGAATATATTCAAGAAAAATATTGAATATATTTAATATATTCAATTACATTCATAATTAAATATATATAAAAAATTTTATTATAATATGGCAAGTATTAATAATAGTTTTTATTTATATTAATATTCTAATTCTTTTTCTGTAGTTTTGTAATAATTTTTTTTCAATTTGTCTTCGTTCATTCAGTAAAATGCACCGAAAGAAAAATTTCAGTTTCTTCTTTTGTAAAATATCATTTCTAAACCAAAACATTCTTTAAAAAGTTTCAGATTGAAAAGAGTATGCGACTTAAAAAATTGCTTTAAAAAATTACTGTGTTTTTCAATCCAGTCAAAAAACATTTCTTATTTCAAGAATATCTTGAGAATCAAAAATGTGTTTGTATTCTATTACTTTAGATATTTTTTCCGAAAGTTAAGAAGAATATCGGATCTTTTTATTCCTTGTATGTGTCTTTTTGAATCTAAAATCCAAAAAAAAGTTATTTCAAAACTTGTGAGACATTCATCTACCGGGTAAAGAGAAAGCTATGTTCGTCATATCCTGTTGCGCTTACCTTCCGGATATGACGTACTCTTCAATCTCCTGTCTATCATGGTCCAGTGGTGCACAAAATGTGTAATGAAACAGATAAAAAAAAAGAAAATCGCTTTCGTTTTATTCCAGACATAATTCTATGTTTAACCTCACATTTTTTTTTTCAAGTTATTTGGCATGAATTTTTATCTTCTCTTATATTTGTTAAATTTCTTAATGTTAGCATTAAAATATTAGCACAGAAAGTGGCATAATATATTTTAAAAATCACTGATTTCAATCACATTATACTAAAAGCGATCCTACTTATATATTTAATATTCAACGACTCAGAAATTCATATGTGTAAAGTCTATGAGTCATGATATTTATAACAATTAAATATTAATCACAAATTGTTTTAAATAAATCAAAATATGAATAATAAGTGTAATGGATATTTTACAGTCAATACAATTTTTTTTATGTAGGAATAGTACATAGCTGTTGATGAGCAGATAACTTGGTTATTTTTATTTCATTGTTAAATCAATTATTCACGAATACATATTTTATCAAATTCCACCTTTTTTTCCAAATTCAAAGTAAATTTAAGTTCTGCCAATTTAAAGAATAAATAAATATTTAATTTTTAAATGATAATTTGCGGTTTTAACATTTAATATATATTTCTTAAAATTAAAGTTTTTATTTTTTGTAAAATATGCATTCCGAAATTACTTCATTAAAAAGACAGAGACAGCGGAGTGTGTGCTTATATATTCCCAATTTATGTATCTATGACACAAATATTTTGAAACGATTTCATTTTGTATCAGCATTTTTTTAATGAAATTATGAGTAGTTCATTTTTAAAGAAATAAGCTACAGTATTGATACTGCCTCTTTCAATTATACATGATTAAGTAAGAATGTACCAGCTATTTCAGAAACTGCGTAAATTGGCATGAAGAATGTACTTTCCTTATAGGCTTTAAAATAACTTTATATATAGATAAAGTGACGATAAATGAAAAGAAATACATCTAATCATATTAAAAAATAAATGTTCAGTAATCTGTTCAGCTTTTGTGTGATTAATTTTGTATTAGAAAAATAAACGTTTAATAAATTAAAATGGTTGTTTTGTATTTGAACTAAACATATTTTCTTTAATTTTTAGCATGAATAATTGCTACTAAATCGGTACACAATGGAATGTGTTTTATATCCTCATTAATTCAGCGAAAAAGAAAAAAGTTTATTTTTTTTCGACTACCTATTATTCAATAATTGCTATTTTGATGAAGATATTGAAATAAGTATTCATTTCAAAACTAGTGCTAACAGTTATTAAGGAGGTGAAAGAAAAAAGTGATTAAAAAACAATGAATAATTATTAAATGCATTTGTTCGTAATTATATCATTTTGATTAATTTACTAAGTCTAGTCTTTTACTTCTTATATAGCTAATTACTCAACAATTATTTGTGCTTTAGGATAATTATCGTTAAAATTAACCAAAACTGCTAAAATCTTTTAAAAATTGCAAATGTATACAAAATAAAAGTTATAATTATTTTTTCCATGTTATTCTGTCTAGAGTATTCTATAAGTAATTTTCCAATCCTAAAGATAATCTTTCTAATTAATGCTAGGTTATTATATCAACTGAACTACCAAACAGTTGCTTGAAATATGACCATTTAACATGAGATAGGTAGGAACATATATATTGTTTCTTAGTTATTAGTCTGCAATTTCCTTACTCCCAGACACAATAAATAACATATATAATTTATATTTTCGTTCATTGAAGTAATATATAATAATATATTGTTGCACTAGCACAAATCATTGGCATATATATGTTTAGTTCATTTTTAACGCAAAATGTGTTAAACATTAATTTGATTAAATTAATACCAGATATATTAAAACGTATGAAATTGCTGTTGAAATTCTTCATGCTTCTTCTATATATTATAGCAGAGTAAAAAAAAATTATATTTTATACTAGCATAGCACCTCAGAAGTATGATATAAAAATAATATAAACGGTTAATTAGCTCAGAAGATATCAGCCTAGTTAGCTAAACTCATAATACAATGAAGTAATTATTTTCAAATAATGTAGTTTTCTGATTTAGAATTATAACTGTTTATTTTCGTTTTTTTTTCTTTTGATAATCACAAATTGTTTTACTGATTATTGTAAGCTGAAAAAATAAGACAAATATTAATTAGTCGAAGAGAAAATATACTCAATTATTTAATTAAAAATATTAGGAATTTTTGAGAACAGAACTAGCTTTTATTTCTGTTAATATACCGGCATAGAAATGGGGCCGTTGGTCTACGTATACTCGTAGGACGGCCAAATGAATTAACATTAATAAAAAGCAATTAAATAAATACTAGGACAAACAACTAATTTACTTTTACCCTTTAATGAATACGAATAAATACTATTACAATAAAATTTAGGATTTTTAATATTTGACAGAATAAATAAAATAAAAAAAGTTTTATAGAGAATGTTTATAGAGAAATGTTTACAGAGAAATGTTTACAGAGAAATGTTTACAGAGAAATGTTTACAGAGAAGTATTCATAATATTTCGCACGCATACCTCAATCGAAAATATTCCTTTGAGTGTGTGGGCAGTGGGGTACCAGTAGCCTCATATCCTTTTTACCAAAAAAAAATGCTCACCGACAATTCCAAAGATGGACATAACTCTCCATTACAAATTATCCCTGGAGCCATTCTCGCAGCAAAAATTGTGCACCAGGCTCACGCACTATCGTAGATCGTTCGCTCTGCTTTCAACGGGTCTTCCTTTCTGCCCGCAAAAACTCCAAAAAAGGGATCGATCCCACCAAACCGACCGGTTCTTTTGGACCTGACCGTGTGACCGGGATGGGTTATCTACCATTCCTAGATTCATACAAAAAATAAAGGAAATACCCCTTACCCTCACACAACAGGATAATTACCAGTTACAACAATTTCTACAGGTTGAAAAACAAATGTAAATAAGCAATTATGTTTTAATACATTAGATGAATTGCAATACTGAAAATACATCTTCGCTAACTGAGAAAGAAATTAAAAATGTTACTATTTAAATTCCTTCATATGGAATGTAATTCTACGATTTCATCAGTAAGCAATTTTTTTTAAAGATAAATAATTTAAATTGAAATTTGTGTGTCCTTAAACCAACTAGATCATATCAAAATAAAATAAGTAAACCTATGTATTTCATTTGAAATCACTATAAACTAAGAAATAACTACATAAAAATCCTTTCAACAGCATTAGAAAATTGGAATTTTATACGAGCTCATAAAATCGAAGAATAACATATGAAAGAATTGAGAATAAACAACCAAGTAATGATTGTTGTTTTAGGTTGAAGTTTGGTTGATTATTTAGAGCATTTAAAATAATAGGATTATAATAAAAGGACCCAAAACATTGTCGTTCCCTTAATATTAACATAATTAAAAATAAAGCATAATAATATTTATTAATTATTAAGAAAATCTGTAAAAATCAAAGTTAATATGCCACTAGGGATACTAAATCATATGCTAGTACATTTTTGTTGTTATAAATGCTTGTACTTTAGAAACTGAAATTAAAAATGACAAATATGTTGATTATTCATCAAAATAAGGTATCTTTGTTTACATTTATTTGTCAGGAGTTTTCCAAAAAATGTGCAAATATAAATTACGTGACGTGTAACAAATTCTTCCTACAAAATAGGTTCTATTTTTTGTTCATATTATTTACAGGACAAAAGTTATTATTCGAAGGAGGATTAGTAATATTGATTCTAGAAAATTTAATTTCAAGACTAGAACAAATTGTTTGGTAAAGAGAATAACCGGCAATTTTGTTGTTCTAAAATAAAACACTATACTATTTTACACGATTTTACGCTAATTTTTTTTTCTGCACTTAAATAATTCCAAACGTTTTACAATTATTTGTCATATATTAAACTTATTTATTTTATGTGATAAGGAATAGTTTACAATGAACGAAAATAAGTATGGAAACACACTTAGATAAATTCCTTTTTAAAGTAAAATATATAGTAAAATAATAATCATTGGGTCTAATAATAATGCAGCAGTGAATTAATTTAATGGCGCAGCTGTTGATCTTATGGTGCCTCTTTTAAGAGGAATATGCCCAAGTTTTCTCCATAATCTTTGCATTTATGTCCACGGTTTGGTTTCTTTAAAGTATCAACATTAGAGTAAGATTCACCTTGACAATTATTTAGCACGTTTCAAAATTCTGGATATGATCATTATGTTACACTTAAATCTTTTTGCAGCTAATATAATTACACATTTTTGTATCTTTTCATTTTTCTTTTAATGCATCATGAAAACTCTCTTTTTTTCAGCTTACTTTACAATGGGTTGATATTCAACTGAAATAAAGCAGTAACAGAGAAATTAAAAAAATAGTTATAATTCCTAATAATTAGCTTAATCTAAAAATTGAAAGATGTGTCAAAACAAACGACAGATGCCATGAAATGATGCCCTTTTGCGCTACAACTTAATTTTTATTATGGAACTGAGGGAATAATGGTTAATAAAAAATTTAGCAGTAATAATTCATTTTAATATAAAAAGTAATGTTCATTTTATAAATTTACTTTCAGAAACAAAATATAATTTAAAAATTAACAAATTCTATTACTGGCGATGTTTCATTAAATTTTAGAAATATAATTTTGCGCTACTAGCAGATAGGATTCGGCGTTTCTTCGTTTCAGCAAATAACATAATATATTTTGATTTATAGATAAAAAAATATATATTAAAAATAAAGAATTTCATTGCGTTTGAGTTTTTCATATCTTTAATCAATTATGGCATAATTGAAAGCAAAAAATACTAATTTAATGTGCATCTGAAATTTCATTACAACAAAGTAAATGAAACAAATGAAATACTGACATTAAATAAAGGAATTGACCAAAATTAAAATATTAAAAAAATAATTGAATAAATTAAAAATAAGATTAATTTAAATCAAAAAAATATATTCCACAAAATTATAGAATGTTATTGCAATTGATCGTTTCATACCTCTACACTTTCTTGGCAACAATACGTACAAAAAGAAATTAATCTAATATCAGTCTGAAATGTCATTAAACAAAAGTAGATAAAATAAATGAAAATTGGATGTTAAATAAATATATTCATTAAATACAAATATGAAAAAAAACATATATGAATTCAAGTATAGAATATATATAGAAAGTATAGAATTTGACGTCATTTTTGTTTTGTAGATAAATTTGTTATAGAAAATTGCAGTTTTATTTAATTTAAACAAAACTAATTATTATTCTTTTTGTGATTATTTGGTACGTCTTTGAAAGCTGTCCAATTAATTCAGAAAAAAAGAAACTTGACTTGCTTCATTATACTTTTAAACTTAAGACCAAGCATTTATAATAATTCACTTAACATAATTTTTTTTTATTGGATATTAAAATAATTTTGATTAATGCAGATGGTCTTGAAATAGCAGTTTAAAAAGAAATCTTGCTTATTAAAATTGCTTATATTTAACTAGAAATTTAAAATTGCGTGAAAATTTTAAACTAAATGAAATACAAACACACGTATACATAATAAAATCTCTTTTTATTATAATATTTAGAGAACAATTTATTCTACATCATAAATATGATAAGGTTTTCTATTTTCTGTTTAATTTCTATTTTTTTTTTTTTTTTTTTTTTTTTTTTTTGCTAAACTAACATTAGAAATTGTTGCAAGACTTTTAAAAAATGCATTTATTAAGAATAAATTAAGACTTTTTACAATTTCTTTAAAACTTAATTTAATTTCAAGCCACAGAAAAAGATTTTCTAATTTATTAATATATTGAGACTAATGATCGCCATGTCAAATCTAAATGATATACAGATATGGTAAGAAAGAGCCGATAAAATTAAACGGAAAAGGAAAATCATTGAATTGGTGTTCATTTACTAATAAGTTCTGATACTGTAATTATTTAATTTTTTAAATCTCCATCCCCAGTTGAACTAAATTTAACAAATAGGATTCCCCCAGCAAATAGATCCATAATTGATATTTTCACTGCCATTTTGATTATTATTATAATTTTGTTGCTGAGAAAAAATTGACATTTATGTACAAAAGTAGTTAGTTATTTTAATGATTTGAAATTTGGCTATTTTTGGTTATTATACAAAAGACATAATTTTTTTCTCGTTACTGTAATCAACTTTATATATTATTCTGTAATCAAATTTATGTATTTTTTAACTAACATTTAAAATATTTCTTCTGATCTGCATTATTTGAATATAAATAAATTTACCTCCATTTTACCAGCTGAAAAAGAAATCAGAGAGAGTTGAAAGAGCTATATAGCAAACAGCCGCAAGAGAGTAGAGACACATAATGAGAATATTTGATTATTTTAGAGAGATGCATTTGTTATTTTCTTTTAGATTTCCCTCAAGTTAAATATCACTGTCTATTATTTATATAGTTAAATTAACTATTAAAAATTATACTTTATCCGCATTCTACACTGGCCTCCAAAAGTTAAGGAACAATATGTTTTTCGAAGCTCACGATAAAAAAATTTATAGTTTAATAATAAAATTTATAGTTTACATAAATGCTAAAAAGGAACTTTATGCAAAATTATGCAAAAATGATAGCTACCACTTTTTTTTATAGAAAAATATGTAAATATCAGGCTTTCGTAATTACGTGTGTAACTTTTGTTGATTGACAAATTTTGTTAAAAAATTTGTTGACAATAGGCAGTGAGGTCCAGCAATGTCTGAGAGAAGCCGTTTGCCCGATTCGTTTAGGTGGATGGATGGAAACGGGGTTGTCCCAGGCTGATGCTGCTAGGCGTCTGAATGTGCCTCGCAGTGTCGCCCACCGTCTCTGGAATCAATATCAATCCGAAGTTTCTGTGCCCAAAAGACATGTTACAGGTCTGCCACGAGCTACAATACCTGCAGAAGACCGTTTTATAGCTCTTTCGGCCCGAAGGAAAGAAGCATTTAACCATTGCAGACCACTCTGTAACATCAGGGAGAAGAGTACGGTAGTACGGTGCAAAGAAGTCTTCACAATTCAGTTCTCTATGCAAGGCGACCATTTGTATGTGTCCCCCTCAACGGACTACAGAGAAGGGCCCACTTATCTTGTGCAAGAAAACACGTTTCCTAGGCCAGACAACGATGGGCGCCTGTACTCTTTACAGACGAGTCCAGATTCACAGTGGAAAGTGATTCAGGACGTCTGCTGATCTGGAGGGAACAAAGCACCAGATACCATCAATCCAACACTGTTGAAAGATATAGTTACCGAGATGGTGGAATAATAATTTGGGCAGGAATCTCACTCACTCGGTGGTCACACTGACCTGCATGTGTTCCAACTGTAACTGGTTTGAGACATCGGGATGAGATCCTTGATCTATATGTCCTCCCATATGCAGGTGCAATTAGCAATTTTTTTCATTTTGATGGATGATAATGTACGGCCTCACCCAGCTGTAGTTGTTGAGGAATATCTTGAGGGTCTTGGTTTGGAACGAATGGAATGATCAACTCGATCTCTATCGGATTCAGGTCTGCTGAATCTGCTTTAAGAGAGCTGGAACAAAGCTTACTCCGCGTCCGGTCTTCGCTTCCCATTTCAGTAACCGACAACTTTATTGACTGCAGAGAAAGTCGATACCGCCAATGCAACCAAGATAGGGGTGGGCATATCCCTTATTAAAACTAATTTTTGTTATGTTTCTGTGGCATTTTATCCCCTAAAACTGTGATTATTATTTTTTTCCAAGAATGGACCTTTTCAGCGAGATTGCTTTTTGTTGTTAAAAATCATTTTTGCGTTTTTCTTATGTAAACGTCTATGTTGCTGTCAATACATAACTGTTTTGTGCACATGTTATCCAAATTTGGTGTTTCTACATTCATTCATTGGAGGGAAGCATGTTAAAAAGTGCGACTTCTCACTCTGTGAATAATAAAATAAATGCTATTTAAAAAACAAATTAAAATCCAATTAAAAGGTTTTTGTAGGTATCAATTTTTGAAGTCCTTGGCAAAATTTCTGAAATTGGCATAATTTGAAAACAGGAGGCAAAACACCATCTAACAGGATTATGTTGCTATTCAAATATTTCAAATGGATTGTAGGTCAGGAAATTTTCCCAAACTAGAAATCAATCATTCATCATTAAAAGTTTGTTGCAAGTTATCAAAATAGGGATATGTAAACTGGTTGATTTGCTCTCTAGATTTGTTGTCTTTCAACCTTGAGGTTATCGTGAGTGAAAAGATTACATTATTAACCTTAAAAATTTTTAACTATAAATTTTAAAATTGGCAGTCACTTTCATACTTGCTCGTACGAAACTTATTACAACAAACATTTTATTTTATCGTTTATAATTAATTTTTTATCGCTTATAATTCATCTTTATTTTAAATATTTAGAAATTCATACCGAAAAGAAATGCTGTGTTGATGCATTTTAAAACACCTTGCATGCTAAGAAAGTAATAAATTTCATCAAATATTAATTTTTAAGCCCTTTAATTTTACAGAAAACTTTATACATACTTATGTATGTTTATCTTCATTCATTGAATTTTAGGTAGTGAAAAAATATTCAAGCCTTTATCCCGAAAGAAATTCGTACATATTATAAATTTAAATCTACAGGTTAGAAAATACGTTATTAAAGCAGGAAGAGAACAACATCGTTAGGACATCCAAATATTCTCTCTAGCCTATTCCTCCAACTGAAGCCCCAAACTAAGCAAGCCAGCGCAGTAAAATAAAAAAGTGCATATCTGTAGAAGCAACAAAAAGATTTCTTGAGAGTTCAAAAAATTCTTTTTGTTTAACCTAAAAATTCTTGCTCAGTAAAAAAATAACATAATCTTGTGGTGTTCCACTCAGAAAAAAAAATATACATGTGTAAAGCTCGATACAAACTTGATTGGCAGGCCATCTTTTTCATAAAACGTCAAGAGAGGAAGGAAGAATAAAGTAAAAAATACAATGTTTTTCATCTACACATTTGAAAAAAAACCCTTCAATGTTTCAAATCTAAATGCGATTTAAGTTTTTTTTTCTTTAGTTATTATTACTGGTTAGTTGCACATATATGATGTACATATGAGTTGCACATAGGAGATGGTTGGCATTTGAAAAGGAAATATAATTTATTAATTTACATATATTTTTCATCAACAATTCTTAGTCATGGAATCAGCTGCCAAAGTGCATGAAATATTTATAATGGTTTCTTTTCAATGTTTTTTAAAATAATATTTTTTCATCATTTACAAGAATTTGATGTTTGTTTGAAAATAGACATTTATTTATTTCGTCTTTTTTTATAAGTACTATGATCAATTCACGTTATATCATTTTTACATTGATTGAATAATAAGAAATTGAAATATTATTAATATAATGTTTTGTCAATTTCTTAATTTCTTAAGATATTTTAATTCTAGTAAACTTATTGGTCCTTACGAGAATATTACTTTGAATCCTTCAAATGATTCGTTATAGAATTTATAATGAACCTTGGTAAATAGTACGAAGCAACCTTTAAAAATTAAGTATTTAAAATTGTTTCAAAAGAAATAAAAACCGATATTTTCGATATTAATAATTGACAAGATCTATGCGATGTTTTAATATTTGGTGATGTTTTATTTGGGTTTATGGCAACCTAAATTATTTTTATTAATTATAAATATCTATTAGCAACATTCTGTCCTATTTTTATCATCCTATACATTTCGGACACTATTTTTATTAGAATAGTGAATGTTCATAAATGTTAATGTAACTTTAACGTTAAAAGCTACATTAATGTTCGTTTGGATTAAAGTCTGAAAACTATGTTGACAGTCTAATATACATAAGTTGTCGTACTGAATTCATTTCATTAAAGCAGGGTGTGTTCATTATGCAGAGTGTGTTGCATTATTGCATTAAAATTTATAGACATTCATACAAGTGTCACCTACTTCGCTACAAATTTATGATCCTACTTATGCCACAAGTACGTTGACGTATATCAGACTACTCAAACAATCTTTTCAAATAAAAAATTCCTACTTTATCAGACTCCGTAAAGATTTAAATCATTTTGCTTTATTCCTATGTTTTATGGTGGGAATTACACATTCAGGCCTTATAATTCTCTGATAATTTAATTCACTTGAAATGTACCAATTTTACAAAACACTTAAAAACTACAGCACAAATCATGCTTTTAAGAAAGCTGGAGTTTTCTAAAAACTTTTAGACAGCTTTGATGTATCATTATTCAGTGAAAAAAATTAAGAAAAGACTAACCCAAAATTTGATTAATTAAAAAATAGAAATTTTGGCCAGTCTTTAAATTGACCAGCTGTAAAGTTACTTATGTAATAGAACTCACTTTAACTTATGAAGTTTCTTTTAAAATGCAAGTAGTTCTTTTTAGCTGGTCTTAAAGTATTGTATTTCAGATCAGCTTTTGTAAATTCTTTCTTATAGTTCTTGTGCTTTTTGACCATTGTGTTTTCTTAAATAACTTAACAGGTAACTGAAATGAAGTTTTTCTCAGATTTTTTATTCATTTTCAAATCAAATAACTTTGCATTTGTTTTTAAATTTTTTTAAATATTTTTCCTATCCATGTGAGAATTTTTTTGTCTAAAAATCTACAATCGATATTGTATTACCCAGTATGTTAATTTCAACCGTTTTGGCAATCTTAACCTGAGATTTTTCATTCTCATGTAAAATCTTTAAAAATGCATTAAACGAATACTAAGTTATCTAAATTTCAATACATCTCAAACAAGTCAATAAAATCTATGATTATGAAAATAATTAACAAGCCACAATAAAATATCATTTATCAAATTAAATTTTTGCTTAACTAGACGAAATGAAGTTCCTTCTATAAAGTAAACTAATAAGGAAATAAAAAAGCAATTTTTTATTGAATTTTAAATTGTAAAAACATAAAAATTAGGTTAAAACTATTTACAGAAAAAATTTAGTGCCTTCCAACTTTTATTATGGCCTATAGTAAAACTTTATTCATTGTAAAATTTTGAAATAATTGTATTTTTAAAAGTTCCTTCTATCATCTGGTGAAGGTTGAATGAAAAGAACTGCACCTGAATACTGCAGAAAACTTTTAAGGAGTTTCTGTACCTTCTATACTGGCAATGTTAAAATGACAATTTGTGATGTATATTTTTTCAGAAGTTTGAACTGCAGTTAGAACTTTGAATTTTTTTTAATAGACAATGTACACATTATAAATTATGCTTAAATAAGCCTTTAAATAATATTAAATGCGAATTTTTTTTAAATTGATCATAAGCCTATTTACAATTTTAAAAAGGAACATTTTTTAAAATTAAAATTAGTATAAAATAAATAATTTTACAGATATTAAAAAAAAATCTCATTTCAATATAATCTGCAGTTCATGTGGCATAAATAGACAAAAAAATGAAACGTATATGTGCAACAGTTTTGTAGAAAAGATGAATAGAAATTTGAAAACTTACATTTTGAGAATAATGAATTTTCAGAATCCTTATTTTTTAATATTTTATTATCGTCGCTAATCCTATTAAATATTTTTGTCTTTATGTTTTAAAAGAATAAGCATATTTACGCTTTGAAATCTGATACCCTAGTTCTATGCCCAGTTTCAATAAAAACTTTGCTGTAAAAACGAGGATGTATTTTCGTATGAAAATGTGTATAAAAACTATTTGGATGGCTCATCGTGTGGTTATTGGGTGTTAAATTTTAAACAATATTCACAATTAACACATTTCAACACTAGATTAATAGTAAGGGCAGTATTACTTTTCTCACAGTCCAATGAAAATCTACTGTCAAAATGTTTACATTCAACATTCAGAGATTATTTTTCAATTATTTATTTTTTTTTTCATTTAAAATCTGATTACTTTGACGTTTGTCCTGTTTCTGAATTTCTTATTAGAAAGAGGCATATCTTATAAATATATAAGCAAACAAATTAAACAGAATTAGTGAAAGTAATTGCTTAAAGAACAGCATAAGCACTTGAACTCTAGTGTCAGTAAAATAAAAACTAAAAACCACAAGCCTAATTTAACTACGCATGTGAATTTCAATTAACAAACTATTCAGTTACAACTACAGTCAATTAAAAATCTAGAAAAGTTAGGAAAATAAATATATTCTCAAGCTTTGAAATTGTTACTTTGAAAATTCTCTCAATGTTTACAAACTAATCTGTCAGAACTGCGTGCTGCTGTTTAATTTTTTTAAAATCCATTTTAAATACACTTCTAATTGGAATTTTTTGTCCCTCCAAAGTAATAAAACTCCTTTAAATGCTTAGTTTAAGATTTATGATTTAAATATAATCACCATAAATATTAATTGAAATCCTTAATAGTCAATATAAGTAAAAATAAATAGAATAAAATGATTATTTAATAAAAATGAACTTTTATTTGTTTTTAATTGACTTCAATAGAGCATCTGCTGAAAAGAATTTTAAACAAAACCTTAATTGATTTTAGAAACAACATATTTAATCATTTTATTTAATATTACAACCACTTGCTTGACTTATTCTTAAGTATTCTGTTTATTAGTTAAAATTTTCACATTATTATTATTCATATTATTTTCACGTTATTTCACATTAAGTGATATAATTTTTTCTGGCATCTTGTTGATGAGGAGCATACCCTCGGTGCAGTAATATCTTCTGGGAAGACTTTCAGAGATAAATACCATGATTTTTCATTCGATGGGAACCAAAGGTACAATCAGGCCGCATGACTGTTAATCTTGGTTTCTTAGTTGCAATCGCTCACTTACTTAATTGCTCACTTACCAACTGAGTTATTCAACTTAACCCATCTCAAACCAATAGTACATCATCATTCTCTTACAATGTCCCAATGCCAAGAGCTTGATGGGCATAAATAATTCATTCGCCTGCAATGCATTCAACTTACCAATTATATTTTCTATATACATAGAAGTTTATTTTATGAAACTCTGAAAGCTGATTCTCCTGCTACAATAGAATTAGTATGACAATACATATGCAAATTGCCCATATTTCAATGTTCTCACAGGAATGTTCTCTTATGAAACAAAAGATATATTATGTATGTCTTAACTTACACATTCTTAGCTTTATAGAATCCCTCAAGGATAGTTGAAAGCTTCCATTTCCTTATTTTAACTTTACAAAACTGAAGCCCTCTTTCATTAATACTTTAACAATAGCACCGAGAAACAATAAGCTATTCCTAACAGTTCGATTAGTGACCTTCCAAAGGGAATTTTAAATGGAACAACTATTCACACACAATTAAATAAATCTACTTTACTTTTTACTTAAAAAATAAAAGTTTAAAATTGAGAAATTTAATCTCGATTTAATCTTGAAATATGACATTATAGAGCTAATGTACCAGAAACAGAATTCTTTGATTTTTTAATTTTCTTACTGTATTCTCTCTAAATCGAACATATACCAATTTTAACAATTGACTAAAATATTTAATTTTTCTAACTTTAAGGTACAGAAAATTTCATTAAAATTTATATTTACTTCAATATAAAAGCAAAAAGGTAATATAATATGATTTCATGATGTAACATACAAAATTATTTCTTCAAAAATTACAAAAAGTATACTGAATTCAGTATTAGGAAATTCAAGAATTTTTTTTAACTTATTTTTTATGTTGTTCAAGAAAATGAATATTTCTTTGATCAGATTTAAAAATTTTTGAAAATGAAACTAAAAATAAATCATTTCAACATATGAAACAAATATAAAACTTTACTTAGCATTAATGCCAAAAAATTTGGTAGTTTTTCAGATTTCTTAAAAATATCAAACTTGAAACATTTTTTGATTTAGCGAAATTCATAACAAACTACTAATTACCAAGACGATGATTATTAAGGATTATAAATCAATTTTAACACAAATAAAAACTCCCTAAAATACTATTGAGTATATAATGATTTTAAAAATGGAGTTATTTTGTCACTAATTCCCTCATACGTATACTTTTATTTTAAATTTTAAATATATGATAATATTATAAAAAATAAAAAAAGAGAATTCATAATTATTTAAAATACGCTTTAACTATTTGTTCATAATTTTATTTAAAAACTATTTGTCGTGATGTTTTCCTTTATTCGTTACAGATTAAAACTGGTAAAACAAATATAATTATTATAATGTAAGGAAATTAAATATACGAAAAAGTTCATTTGTTTTATAACAATTAAAATTAGTTATAAAAGTTTTAAATAATTAATTTAATACGAGAATAATTAAATGCAGTCTAATATAAATTTAAGGAGGAGAGGATTATTAAAATGTATATGTTTCGAAGTATAAATAATTCGATTTTCACTATTAATAATCTTAATTTAAATTTGAATATTTGAAGAAGTTTCTGTTACATAGTTTTAGGCAATATTTTACAAAATAATTTTATTATAAAAAGCTATGTTATATTCATGTAAACAAAAAAAAATTACCACAATAGAATTATTTCATTAAAATAGTATTTATTACTTATTCAGTCTATGAATTAATTTATGATAAACTATAAATGTGTTACGAAATATTTAATAGCCTGTTATTAAATTAATAAATGAGCAAGGAAATTTATAAATGACTGGCTATCAAATAAATGTTCTGAATAAATTCATCATCAGATGAGGAACCGTATTAATTATTCTAATTATTCTTGGAACGAAACTTCCAAACAATATTGATGGTAATATATTGTGGCTATAGAAATTAGAGTACATGAAAACAATAATCAGCAAGGTAATTTTTGTTTTAGAAATACCTTGAAGTTAACAAATGAATGGATCAATTCAAATAATTGTATGTATTGCATCCATCCATTATAGCATTATCAGCTCTGTTCTACTGATCCTAATGAACTTAGAATTGAAGTCTATGAATTAAAAAGTTGAGATTGAGTTCATGCGATTTTACTTTTTATAAATAATAGCTACCTAAAGGTATGCATGGAATACGTGACACAAGGACTTTTCACATTATACTGTCAAACTTAAAAGCTATTTATAACATAATTTTTTTGTTATATCCTAGCACATTGCTTACATAATAGCACACAAAGACCTTATTTCATATTAATTAACTTGTATGCCTTTTAGAGTGAGAAATATGTTCCGACTTCTTTCTAGTCGAGGCGTTTCCAGTGAAATCAACTTGTTGGACAAGGGTTTGCACATGGGATAAGCAGTAATGATAATGATCCTTAAAACTCTTTATGGTCCATAAAAAATTGTATTTTATTACATTAAATTACATATATATATATTACTCTATGTATATGTTAATCAAATAGTATTTATTTTCTGGATTTTGCACTATTATATCTTATTTGTTTCTTTGCAAGAAGTTTTTCAAATCAGATATGTATTTAATCTACATTGCAGGAACGCATTATTAATATATGAAGGTAAAGCAATTTATTTTCTACTCATATTTATAAATGTAGAGCTTGAGAATTATATACTAATTTTTAATCAAACTTATTTCTGTATGTTTTGCATTTTCATTCGTACAGCAATTTAATATCAATGATTTTAATGGCTATTAAAATTATGTTTTTTATATTTTAAAATTTTCTTAGATTTTAAAACATTTCTTGGTAAAATTTACTTCAGTGAACCTAAAAAAATGAAAATTCTAAAAAAATGTCAACTAACCTCTCCGTTTAAAATAATGTTATAGTAAAAAATATTTTTCTCAATTTAATTAATATGCATTTTTACACAGTATAGTCACCAGCAAAAGCAAATTCGAAATTCAAACTTATTTTTTATTCTTAATGTAGAAATGCAGGAACTATTTCATTGAGTAGTAATAGGTTCAGATTAATATGTGAACACTATTAAATAATAAAATAGCATCCATATCGATCATCCATAAGAAAAATAGTAAATTTCAAGAAGATAATGTATTTCATCTATAGTATGAGAAAATATCTTGTGATAAACCCAAAATAAAAAAAGTGGGTTGTGAAAGTGGTTGAAATCCTCATTGAATTATGAAATTTCACAGATGGAAGAAGAAATTCGCATATTTTATATCTATAGCCATTTACAAATTTTGTGTTGATTAAATATACTTACGATTTGCATTTAACTACCATAGATTATTTATAGAGGTTTTTTTTTATCATTTGCTTCTCATAGAGATAAATGACCTTCAAGAAACTTTTAACACACATATATAATATAATGATATCCTTTTATAAAGTATAATAAATTCTCCAAGTTGTCCTTCTGTGCATTTGTGTTCACATATTTCTTCAAATACCACTTGGCTATTGCAAATTGTTGCATACTATAATTTTAAGAAATTTATGTAATTCTGATTATCATGACATGTAAATCGACATGTATCTCAGGATTCATTTTGATTGATAATAATATACATACTACTACCAGGTATTTACGCTTATATATATTGAGCATCTAAAATACACTATGTGGAAGAAAGTGACGGTACACGACACTATAACGACATAAACCCATATTTATTAAAATTAATAGGAGGTAGGGCCTCCTTTGGCTGCGATCACAGCTGCAACACTTCTGGGCATGCTTTCCACTAAATTAGCCAAAGTGGCAAGAGGAATTTCCTTCCAAATTTTTAACAGGAAGTTCCATAGTTCAGGCTTGCTTTTGGGGAGTGGGGTGCAGGCCCTCAACCGACGGTCCAATTCGTCCCAGAGATGTTCAATTGGGTTAAGTTCAGGGCTCTGCGCCGGCCACTCCATGCGTTTAACATTGTTGTTCACATACCAATCAAGAATCCTCCTTGCAACATGACATGTTGCGTTGTCATCTTGATACCAGCAATCATCCATACCGTACGTTGCCCACAAGGTAGGAGGGACATGATTGTCGAGAATATCACAGTATCAATCGGCATTCATCGCACCATCAACCTTCACCAGTGGGCCAGCCCCATACCAGGAGAAACAGGCCCATGCCATCAATCCTCCTCCACCAAACTTTACAGTTGGGACGACATACTCGGGCAAAAGGCGTTCTCCTGGTAAACGCCATACCCAAACACGTCCATCGGAACGGAAAAAGGTAAATCGTGACTCGTCACTCCAAAGGACGCGTTTCCAGTCATCCAGAGTCCAAGTACGGTGGTCTTTGGCCCATCGAATGCGCGCTTTCTTGTTGGTTTTCGTAATCAAAGGCTTATGGGCCGCCGAACGTCCAGTGTAACCTAACTTATGGGCCTCGATACGAAGGGTCTTGGTCGAAACGGCCCCACCTGTGGCTTGTCTAAACTCATTAGCGATGTTATCCATGGATGTTTGACGGTTACTTCGAATCTCCCTGCCGAGCACCCGCCGGTCCCTGCTGGTGAGAACTGTAGGTCGTCCACTTCGAGGTTTGTTCTGACAGTGTCCCTCAGTCTTGTAGCGAATCACAACACGTGCTACAGTTGATTTTGAGCAGTTACGGAGACGGGATATCTCCCTAATTGACGCCTTGGCAAGACGCAATCCAACCAACACACCTTTCTAGAACTCAGACAACTCTTCCCGTGGCGGCATCTTGACAAAAAACATCTCTAGTCGACTCCACAGAGTATTTATAGGATATGGCTGACACGTGATACCTATTATTGCGCATGTGTCAGCTGTATTGTCGACTTTTCTACTTTTCGACGGGTGTCCCGTCACTTTCTTCCAGATAGTGTATTTTCAGCAATGAATTTGTTTTCGTGATAAACTGGTGGGCGTCATTCTACGAGCAGATCAACTACAGGTAATGAGAGGATGGCGGTACTAAGAAATGGATGATAGTGTGCACTTCATAAGTCATTTTGTGTACATAGCTGCTTACATGCATGACTTAGTATTAGTCTCCACATCATTTGCATTTCCAATTAGAGCATCAAATATTTATAAAGGATTTATTGTTATACATATTTTAAGTTACGGAGATTTATTATTTTTAAGAAAATAATAGAATAAATCTACAACAGACATATTTATTCGAGAATTTGAGTAGCTCTATTACGCAATAATTATGAGATATATAGTTATCTGAATGCATTTAATCATTAAAGAGCTTCGATTAAGAAATTGCGCTAATTTGTTTAGCTTTGGAGAAAGCCCTAAGCTCATCAATCACTCTACGTTTAACAGGAAATGTAATTATACAGTCCTCCTTAACATATTTCTCAAAATGATAATCTGCTTGACGAAATTCGTATTCTCTTGTGTCCAAATTAAATTCGATCTTACATATTCATATAATAGAGGATTAAATGTAAATAAATAAGCATTTTTACATTATTCAGTTAATTTTCTAGATAATAATAATTATGAATCTTAATATTATTATGCAGAATTAATTCATTAATTACTGAAGTGCTTATGTTATAAATCTTAATGAAGAAATGTAAAATGTAAAAATATAAATCTCATTTTAAGTTGTACCAAAAATCTGAAATAAATTTCTTCTAAGGTTTTTTAATCAGAATGCACTAAGTAATTTTCTTATTGAATTATTCTCAAATTTTTCTATACAATTATTTCTCTATTACCGAGTCTATTATTTTGCTTATTCTATTTTGTTAAATCATCGTAAAATAATTAAATTTATTCAAAATGCTCCTTGAAATTTCATTCTCTGCAATGATTTACAATCCCTTTAATAATATATTTAAATGAAGTATTCAGTATAATAATAATAAAACAAGAAATAAAAGAATATCCAATGTGTTGTCTCCCATGAAATACACTGATAGCCTGCTTACATACAAACATACAAATTAATGAACTTAAAAACAATAGATTTAATTTGAAAACTTAGAAAAATTACGGTACATGAAAAGATTAGAAACTTCAAAGTAAAAACAAATTCAAAACAATTTCATATCTATTTTAGTAATTAAAAGACTGGCAAACTTGCTTAATTACGAAAAATATAAAGCCAATGGAAACAATGAAACAAAAATTGTGAAATAAAAACAACCTATCTTGCTTGTAGCCTCAGATCGTGTGCTTTGCAGAGGAATTTCAGGTTTCCTGCTATGCGTTGAATGATGTAAAGCCATTAGTTGATATTATTTTAAAGCATTGTTAGGCATAAGCATTACAATATATTGCAATAACTTTCAGATGATTATCTTAATCTGTTCTGGAGTATTATGAAGTAATTATTTCTATTGTAAAATTAACCCCGGTTTGCAATTAAGAAGAAATAAATGAAAAAGTAGATTTTAGACAATTAGTTTCCTGCTCAAGATGCAGATACATTGCATTATAGATCTAAATTAATAATCTCTACTTTCAATATAAATTTCAAGTTAAAACTATAAAATTTAATTAGTTCACTGTACAGAATTAAAAAAAAAATATTTTACTCTATAATTCTAAAATAACATATCTATTCAAGAAATGTGTAAAACTATCTGTTGTTTATAGAATAATTAAATTTTAAACTGAAATATTGAAATAAAACAACTTACAAATAAAATTAATTTAAAAAAAAATGTTATTCAATTTTTTCATAATACGTATGCATCAAAGTCGACATATGGAACATAAGTTCCATATAATCGAAAAAAGCTCATTTTTGCTGACACCAGTAATGCTGAATCAAATCCACAATACGATCGCAATTGTAAGTCAGCATAGTATTGATTCTACTGAAGATCCTTGAGTGTTCTAAGTTAATTCAACTTCTGTAACTAAACCGAAGTAATTGATGGATTAAGGACAGTTTTCTTGTTGAATTTATTAATACTAATGCTCGTCCAGAACCAAAAGTTCTTTGAGAGCTTTTACCGAAAGATATGTAATTAGAGAAAAGAAACTATAAGCAGAAAGTCACTCGATCTAACTCTTTAGAGACTGTTTCTTCCTGTATTTTCAAGAAAACATTTAAGGTACAATTTTGTGGTAAATCTACAATCATCATTAGCCCAGTCTCTCGACAGTTATAGCGATAGTTTCTTCTAATAGCCTGCGAGTCTATGATCTCCATGCTGCCATTTATTTAATTGAAGCAGATGTAAAATTCCGTGTATGATGATGTTTTCGTTATTTGAAGCGTAGCAATGGGGATATTTCAAGTGTTGTAAAAGTTTGAGAACTTGAATATCAATTAACAGTTTCCTATAGGGTGTTAAATTACACTTGCAGTAGATGATAGTTTATGATTAAGTATGTTCGAAACATTGAATAATGTAATTTTTTCTTTTTCATATAGTAAGAATGATGATTAATTTTGCATATTTCCACATGATTAAATTTAAGAAGAGCATCTTTAGTTAGATTATCAGTGAGCAGTATGTTTTAATGACAGCAACAATTATTTGTTTCTTTGTTTAGTAAGCTTAGACGGAACTTTTTATGCAATAGAATTAATTGTCATTAGTAGTAGTTATTGAAATTAGACTTATTTATTTGCATTAACTTAATTTTCTTTAAATGTTTTTCAGGAATTTTTTATGGACAATGACTAGTGAAAATAGTGAAATTAAAATTGATTTGTTTATTATTTTTATGAATATAGCTAGCTACAAAAAGATATTAAATTAGTAAATAATCTCAGTCTTTACAATGATAAAGTTGAAGTTCCTTTATTGTTTACTTCATATAATACTTTTATCTACAGCTTACTTTTAAATGTGGCATAAAATTATTTATTGTACATTGCTAAAAGTAAAGGGTTACGCTTGTTGGTTTAAAAATTAATTGGTCATACAATTTTCTATAATTTTTTAATGCGTATCTTCAGATAATAGTCAAATAAAATATTAAGCTATTTATTTTATCTATTTATTGCATATGTTTAAGCATATATAATGCTATTAATGTTATTTAAGAATATTTCTTATTTCAAGTTATTGAGATCTAATTTATTTATTCATTTTCAATATTCATTGAATAGCTCATTATTATGCTACATCATCTAATAACTTCATAAACTTGACAAAAAGTATATTTTTTCATGAAAAAATGTTTCCATTACATTTTTCAGTTCAAAACTTATTTTCTTTCACCACTTCAGTTGACGAAATATGCAGCTGAAAAACAACAGTTAATAAGATTATAATTACTTTTTCAAAGGCTCTCTTATAATATCTAAAATAAGTTTTTTTCTTTTAAAGACTTGTTTATTGGAACCAGTAATTATTCCCAAACGGTACTATCAACAAAAAATTATTGAGTTTTTAAAAAATTGTAAAGGCAGGAAAAATTATACTTTTTTAATTTCATATGCAAGTCATTTCAAGTTTATTAACTAATGTACCTAGACAAGTAAATTCTTAGTTCTTTCTAACAAATTGTGACGCACGTGCAATGGACAAAAAAGTCGTCTCTCGATAATACTAAAATATAATGCAATTTGCTTTCCTAAAATTAAGTTAGCAAGAAAACAAATAAAAAGTCTTGTTGTTTTAGTACCGATAAAGATTTTGATGGTAAAAATTAACTTAATTAAATAAAAACAAATTCTGTTTGAAAAATTGCATGATTAGTTAAGGTTAATCGTGTAACTTGGTAACATTACGATAGATATACACTCAAGAGCCAAAACATTATGACCACCCATACCTTTTGCAATGAACTCGCCTGGATGACGTGGAAGGCACGTGATCAGGTGGAAGTGGTATTTAACTGTTGCTGGAGAGTCTGAAGAATCATTCTTTCACTTACTTCTGTGTGTGATGGGAAAGGCTGCGGATCTAAGCGACTTTGATAGAGGGCAGGTTGTAATGGCTCGAAGGCTCGGAACAAGTATTTCCGAAACTGCACGACTCGTGGGTTGTTTGCGATCTACAGTTGTTAGTACTTATGCAAAGTAGATGAATGATGGTGAAACCAGCAGTAGACGACATGGTGTTGGATGTCCACACGCTATCAAAGAAAAAGGTCGTCGGAGACTGTCTCGCATGGTGAAGCAAAACCGGAGCCAGACAGTGGCTCAGCTGACAGACCAATACAATGCAGGACGAAGTAGAATAGTATCGGAGCACACTGTTCAGCGGACACTGTTGGATATGGGGCTACACAGCAAACGTCCCACTCGTGTGCCTTTGCTGACCAAGCGTCATCGCCAACTGCGCCTGCGGTCACGGTTTGTCATTCATCACGCCGATGGCCGTGCCAGGATACGCCGTCTTCCAGGCGAACAGTTGCTCCCTCAAGGTACAGTATGTCATACACAGGCCGGTGGTGGCGGTATTATGCTTTGGGGGACATTCTCTTGGGCGTCTCTGGGACCCGTGGTTGTGGTAGAGCAGACCATGAATGCTACAGGGTATCTGCACATCATTGCGGACCAGTTGCACCCTTACATAGCCTCTGTTTTTCCAGCTGGAAATGGAATGTTCCAACAGGACAACGCCCCTTGTCACAAGGCTAAAATTGTGTTGGAGTGGTTCCAGGAACATGATGCTGAATTCCAGTTAATGTCCTGGCCACCTAACCCACCGGATCACAATCCGATAGAACACATTTGGGATGTCCTGGGGCGGCAGCTCGGATTTGCGTGACCGGTGCTTAAACATCTGGTACAATCTGTCTCCGGCCATCTACCAAGGACTTGTGGCATCCATGCCAAGGCGGGTTGAAGCTGTGTTGCGCGCCAAAGGTGGGCCAACTCGTTATTGACAGGTGGTCATAATGTTTTGGGCTTTTGAGTGTATATCACAGTGTTTAATACAAATTCAAATATATTCAATACATTATTTACTAATAAAGAAAATAATAAAGTTGAATTTCTTTAAATTTCATTCAGGATTACCCTATGGAACTGTATGATATGAATATTGAATTGCCAAATTATTTTTAGGTCTATTTATTTGTTTGTTTATGCCTACTTTTTATCTTTAAAATTTAATTCTTCAGTTTCATACAAAATAATTAAATTTTATCAAGCACCAAATATGCTATATTTCCTCCTTTGCTTATATCTTAAGCTTTATTTGTTAAAATAAAAATTGAGGCCACAACTATTAGTAATTTCATAACGTTTTTTTACAATATAAGATTCTTCATTCGAATAAAACTTTGAATGAAATGGCCAAGTAAATTGAAAAATTATTAAGATTAGCTACTGCATTTTTCTCAAGACTTATTTAAAAATGAGAAAATACTGTTCGTATAATGATCCTTTATTTGTTGTAGTAAATACTAAATTTTATTTTTAAATTGTGCTCATTCAACTTTAAATATAATAGTTGAAATTTACAAAATGGCATTGCTTTTTAACTATCAATAAGAAACATACACTCTTCAACTATATTTTGATGTAGTCACAAGTCTTGTGTACATTTCTTTTCAAGTCAAACAGAAGTCTTAAAAGGTTTCAAGGATATTCTTGTATTTATAAATAGTTATTTACTACCAGAAGAGACCCTAGGACACGAAGTACTTACATAGCTAAAACAAGTTAAAGCCACACGGACTTAAACTATAGAGATGCATGGCTAAGCAAATCCATTACCCAAGCATCAAAAAAGGTTTGCAAAATTTTCGAGCGTTTCAAACATAAACAGTAATACTGTGCATTGAGGACTTACCAGTGGGTAGGGTGCATTAGTAAAATAACAAAAATTCCATATTGTTGACAATATTATAAAATTTTGATCTTTGAAATTCGTATATCCCATTCATCTTCAAGTTGCTGAATTTCATGTTGTATGGTACATCAAATTTTGATCTAATTCATTTCTTTCTGGTTTAGGAAACCAATAAACAGGTAAAGTAAGCTATATTAAAATTCTAGTTCAGTTGAAGTTTCGGCTTCTGTACGCACATACACGTTAAGTGTAAGAAAAATATTAATTTGTCTTGTGAAAACATTTGTAAATACAATGGTTTCAAAAATTAAGAATAAAGAAAAATTAGTAAATGCTCATAAAAATATCACAGTACACATAAAAGATAAAGATATACGCTAAAAGATATACTTTAGATATACGCTGAAAATAGGGGGAGCTTTTGTCGTTTAATTTTTCTTTTCAATTTACAGATTAATAGTTAAAGTTTCATTTTGTACTATCAAAATACATTTCTGAACAAATTATTCATGAATTAACAATATTTGTCATATTATTCGTATGCTTATATAATTTGTCTCTAAGATTATATGTAATAATTCACTTTTTTTAGATAAAATAAATTTTTCTTCGAACTTTTGCCATTTATGTTTAATTATAAAGTAATCTGTTAGTATCATTAAAGCATATAGATGTTTCATCTATTGTCAGCAGATTTAACAGTAACAGATTTTTTTAGTCAGTTTTCTGCTTCCCCAGTAGTATTTGTAGTATTAGCACATATCTGAACTCGATTTATATAGGCTCTATCATCAAAAAGAAATAAGAGACTTATATACTGGAATCGATTAAAAATAATGTAATTATATAAGAAATTATGTAAATACATGTTTATTATTTTCAGATTAATGCAATTGGATTAATTTAAGAATTATTAATTCAGAATTTAATTTAGATATAGAAAGTTATAAACATGAACAACATAAACAAAAGTATACCAAAATAAAAAAATTTCACTATCCTCTAATATAAATATAATTGCTATTTTATTTAATATTTTCAGATATGAGTTATATAAACTAACTTTATAATTTTTTTACTCAATTTTTACAAATGTTTCGCATTATGTGTTTTAAAGAACGTGGTTTATTAATACCTTTAATAACGTATAAATCGTGTTATTAAATAAATCTTATTATACATAACAGTTATATTTTATTTTGAAATACTATGCATATCACTTAACTCGTATTATTATAAACTGGACAGGACGAATTCATAATATTGTTTGGATTCATCGCTCACTGAATTTGGTATTCCAAAATCTTAGACAGGGACTTCGAACTCATGAAGGGACGACAAATAAACCATGATTTTGATGGACGCACTATATTTTGCAAGCAAACTTTCCCATTCAATTGAATCCAGTTTATTCGGGAAATGCTAGGTGTGCCAAGAATCGATTCTCTCAGATTTAGTTCAGAGGAGCAATAGAAATGGGCTGCGTTTTGTTGCAAATAGTTTATCAATTTCTTATGCATATTTATTAGAAAATGATATTGAAAACTTAATAAATTTGGTAATAACATATTTTAAAAAATGCATTCACACATGCATGATGGTTGTTAGTTTTTCTACAAAATTTTCCGTAAGAAATAGAAAGTTTATCTTTGTACTATGAATATTTTAGTATAGTTGTAAAAAAAATGGTATATTTACCAGATTCTTAAAATCTGTTTTAAATTATGTTTTCTAAAACTATAATTATTATGAATCCTTTAAAACTTTTGATGAATCTTAATGAATTTTGTTATCTAGTTCTACAATCAGATATTCACAACAACTTTCATATTACAGACTATTGCAAATAAGTATTAAACACGTGTCAAATACGTATTTGTCTTTAGTTTACAATGGTGAAAATAATGAGTTGTAGCATTTGCTTTTTTTAAATTTATTTATAGTCATAAAATCAGGATTCATAGCTATTTCAAGAAAAAATAATTTTTATCTTTTATAGTGAGATGAAACAAAACGATTCATAAATAACTTGCAGTTTTAAAAACAATGAATTATAAATTGAAATAAAAACATTAATTAAAAATAATTAATTAAAACTACATTTCAGCAAAAGCAGCAAGACTTTGAATTTTTTTGAAACTTTAATATCTAAAAACTTATTTATTTAACATTCTTTTAATAACTGACTACCAAAAATACCCTTACCCAGACAGTAGTTGAAGAACGGCATTTGATTAAACTTAAATTATCTTGTACCACTACCATTCTACTTGGTTAAAAGTATGTAACAACTTTTTGAGTGGATAATCGTTGAATGCTAAATATGGTAAATGAAGGGGATGTTCTGAAAAAAAAAAATTTCTGTATAAAAGAAATAACGCCAGAAGGGACAATGGTGCATGTTCGGCGTGTTATGAAGTTCTAACTCTCAGGGTGAAAGCAACCTACTACATAAGATCATAACACTTCAAGCATGTACAAGTTGTTATTTCTGATGTATATTACACTCATACTAGATATTGTTCCTATTGATGAGTACTATCATACCTCTTGTTTTATCAAAGTATGTAACACATGGAGGAAAAATATAATTACCAAAATAGATATATGATAGTACAGAAAGCAAAGAAAAAACAAATATATATAAAACAATAAAATAGCATGACATACAACCTTTTCGTCAAAAAAATTATAAATTGTTGTAAAAAGAGAGTCATATTTAACTATGTAGGGTGTTATTTCAATATGTTTGAAATTAATGTATGTACCTATCCGAATTTATGTTAAAATAAAATTTTAAATATAAAAATTATTTACAAATAATTTTTTTATGATCAGCAATCAGATGTATTAAATTTTGGAGACGTGCTGAAATGGTCTTACATATAAAAAAAAAAGTGTCATTTGGAAGGTTTACAGAAAATTTTAAATAAGAGCTATGAATTTAACAACGGTGTTGATGTGGAGAAAAAAAACGCATATTGTCCAAGAAATATCTCAAGAAAAGGTTAGAAAAATTAAGAATTGGAGTAAATTAAAGATTTTCTGCTGATTTTTTATTCTGCTGATTTTCTACATTTGCTGCCGTTGAAATTAAAACCAATAATTACACCTTATATTTCTCCATATATATAGATTAGGGTATTATATAAACCACAAATGATTTTGTTAATTAAAGACACACAACGGTATCTTAAAACTAAATTTTATTTCATTTTTATTAGCTTAAGTATATATTTGTGAATAGGATATTCTCTTTTTGCTTCACAGCATTTTATAGTCAGCGCAAAAATTTGAACATTGTGGATCTTAAGATGAAGATGAAAATTTAACAAACAATTGTTAAAACATTGTTGCAAAATCGCAATCTCAAAAATACATAATAACGATTGCAATTTCCGTTCCTCATGAACGAACATTCTTATGTCATTAACAGTGTTGCAACAAATAATTAAAATAAAGTAGAGAAATTATGTAGCATAACTTTTGAACTAAATATTATGTCTTTGTGGAAAAGGGACTTACACCACTTTCAAAGTAATTATATTTGTAATTTCATTAACAACGTAAATTTATATTGACAAAATGATGACAATTTTGGAGGATTGTTTTGGGAACTGGTTATAGATAAAATGCTCATTGCAGGTAGCATTCATTGTTATAATTAACAAACTTTTTGTCAAATGTGGACAAGCACCACTTCAAAGAAAACTTCTCATTTACTTGGTCACTCATTGTTAAATGAATAATGAGGATGAAGAAATTTTTACTAATTTTGTCAGAACTAGCGCAAACGTAATACCAGTTATAACACTTTAATAAAGTGACAAATGCATTTAAAATTATGCAAGTTATATTTTTAATGATGCAATTTTTTTAACAAGTACCAAATTAGAAATTTCAATATTTTTTATACACTTCTATGTAGATTTTTAGTAGCACAAATAACATTCCGAAAATTAATTTAGAATCCATGTTAAGATTTCACTGCTTTTATTTGTTTTACTTTGATGAATATTAAAAATATTTATAAAACTGCTGAATTACAGTTTTAAAAATGAAATGTTTGCTGTGATCAACAATTTGCAATTTTAAATGTATCTTTTAAACTTTTATAAATTTTTATGAAAACTAATTTATAAATATATTGTATATAAATACTCTTGAATGTTTCACTTCATATTTTAATTTATGAAAATGTTTTCTTTAATCAAGGTTATAAAAACAGAATAGAAAGAACTGTAAAAAATTGCGATCATAATTACCTAAAAAATTACATTAAAACATTTTCAAACAAATAAGATATATGCTATGCATTTTTAATGGGTTGATACTTAGAAATTTTTAACATACTGACAAACAGCACTATTATAATAATAAAGAATTCTACAAAACGCTACAAATTTTCATTTTACAGTAGCTTCTTACTTGTGTTTGTTATCAGAGGAATCCCAGAGAATAAAGACGACAAAAAGTTGCAAGCCCTTAACAAATCGATACTTCCCAGTGAATCGATTATCACAAAAAAGTTATCTTGCTCTTGTAACTTGTTTTCATTTTCATGGACTTGTAACTTGCTTTCCATGCTTTTGAAGCTCCGTTTTTAAACTTTGAAATAAAAAATTTTTGCGAAAAAATTTGAAAGCATCTTATCCAGGCATGGCAAATTGTTTCATATCCAAATTTCAAAACATCCGTTTGATAGATGCATTTGATCGCAAATAAATTTCTAGTTTCCAATTATCTATTACAAAACATCTTTAAACATTATGCATCTTTAGGATATTACATTGGATGTATTATAGAATCGATTAAAGCTACTTTGAATTCTAACCAGATTAAAAATATTTAACACTTTGTGAAATGATGGTGTCATTTCTTATAAAAATATTTTAAAAGCTTACATCTAGATTATTTTAATGTAATTTTGTGATATGATCATAATTTATATTATAAATTCAAATCGTCATAAGTTTAAACAAAATTTTTCTTTTCTATTGTCTTGTTTATGTATTAATGTTCAAATTTAATAGTCTAATCCCTTAAATAGGTTAGTAAAATTATTTCCTTATTTCACACATTATCATAAATTTAACATTATTATTTATTTAATATTATCAGACAAAAATTTCGTATTTCTTAAAATAACTAAAATACTTTTTACATACAAAGGCATTTTAAATGTAGCTTTAAAGTTGTGAAAGTCCTTTATTATTTTTTAGTTGTATTTATATAAACCCATGTATGTTTTTCACATATAGTATTTTCAAATAAAATTATTATTTTTCCTAATTACTTTTTATCGGAGCAAAATATTTTAATATAAATGTCATTAGAATATTTATATTTTGAGCAGATTATATAGAGATTTTAACGAAAGTAAAATCAACTACAGTCATAAGAAAAGTGACTTATGAGATTTACGAATAAGGACTTATCAGTTTATGAGTTATTACTTTATGAGATTTATAAATCTACATAATACTTTTAAGCAAGTAACACATTTTATTTATTTGTACGCTTCATTAAAAGCTCAAACTAAAGCGTCTTGGGGCAAAGCCATGTATTCATACTGTGATTAAAATAATTTCATTTTATTGATAAGCAACTTGGAATTATCACTAGCTATCTTAATATAACGTACAATATACAAATTTGATGATAAATGTTTATTAATAAACAAAGATGATCTTGAAAATCAAAGATGTCTAAAGATACGTTTAATTAATTTATAATTCCTAAAAACTACCTAAATTCAAAACCAACTTACAAATAATAAAAATAAATGTATGATTAACATAATTTATACTACGAATACGTGAATTGAAAAAAAAATTTATTCAAACCACCTTATTAAGTTTAGAGAAATAATTCTTTTGTAGTAATGAGGAATTCTAAAAAAAGCCTTTTGTTAATAAAATGTGTCTTTTTCTGTCTTCTAAATAAATCAAGCTTTTAAAATGTCTCAGGAGATTTAGTTAATGAAGCACCTATTAAATATGACACATTACTCAGGTGTACAAATTAATTTGAATGAAATATTTACTTAGCTGAAAAATTTTAAACTTTTTATTTATTGAATATATGTTAGCTTGATAACTAAAAACATTCAAGCACAAAATTTACTTCATTATAAGAAAAATTAACTCTTTATAAACATGACATTTTAACAAAAACTACTCGAGGTAAAATACATTCTTCAAATGGCATGAAATGAAATTTAAAAAAAAATAGCCAATGCAAGTGTTTTTACCGACGGCTGTTCTCATTTTATATTACGTTCCTAATTTATTAATAATTGAAAAAAAATCAAATTGTTTATTAAATGCAAAGTTTTTACTTAAGTTATTCTCAAGGGAAAACTTTCTTTTTAGAAACTTTTATCTCGATTTATCCAAATTTTCTGCTTTTACACAAAATATATATTTTTTAATATTGTTTAGCTTTGAAGTATGTCTTTAATTATTTTAATAGAATTTTCTTTATTTATACGGAGATGTGTTATCAAATGTCTTGGGATTTATTCAAAATAATTGGCGCAGAAAGCAATTTTTAATAGTTTGCAAAATAATATCTTTTAAAGTTTTTTTTCAGTCTTCAATTAAAATATTTAGAAAAAAACGATGATTGATTGAGTTCAAAAATCTTTAGAATGGAATTTTTAATTTATTTTATCTATCTTTTTAGATAAAGATATTGTGCAAATCTAATTTTTTATTGACGTTTAATACCCAACACTCGGTAAGTTTACATTATACACCGCGGAGATTTGAATTATTTTCCATATGAAATATTTTAATATTACTCAAGGGATCTTTTATTGTGTATTTAGAAATCTTGAAAAAATCAGCATTTGGATATAAATAAGTGCTTTATTATTCTAGCATAATTGTTTGAAAACCTCTATTATTTTAATAAACAGTTATTATGTTCAGTATATCAATGGGCATAATAAGTAGAGTTCTCGACCAAAGTCAGCGTTTGCTGGTTTGCTACAGCGCACAGTTTTTATAAATCAACAGACTTTGTTTTGATTTGGAGCAGCATGTGTAAACACTTGAATACACTTAATCTGTGTGTGGAGCGTTTAATTACCTGTAAAAGGGAAGGTTTTCTCACCATCAACAGGCTTTGGCTGTTTCTAGTTTTTCTTAGGAACCCCAAACCAGATTCGAAAAGAATACATTGCAATTCTTTTAAAAGCTGTTTAAGTATATCTTTCCTAAATTAATAAAAATATTAAGAGTGTAGTTATTAATAATAATATTTTGTTTTTATTAATTACGCTAATCGTGATAAGTATTGTACGGGATTCAAAGAAAACATAAATAAATATATGATTTCAAAACTTCGGAAATAAATGAAAGAATAAAAAATATACGTGATCGTTATAGCTGTGACTGAAAATTTACCACCCAATTTCACTCAGACTTTATTCAACTTTCGAAATTAAGCAACTACATTCAAGAAAAACGCAGTCAGAAAAAGTATATCTCAATATTTTTTTTTAATTTCCGACTTCTATCCAGGATATTGCATTCATATATTTTATTGGCAAAGCATTTCTCTGTTATCACTAGTGCTGAATATTTGCTTTGATAAAAGACTGCGTTCAGAAAAATATTTATTCAAAGAGAAAAAAAAACTAAGTAGAGGTGGATGGCTTTTACAGCTGATATCATAATAAAAATGTCGCTATTAAATAAAAGCGTTAGTCAACGTTGCATACACATTCAAATATAAAACCATATATTTTTAAAATATACGGTCTTTAAAAAACAAAAAAGCTAAATACATTTATAGCTTAGGAGTTTTTAAATGAAACAAATATTTGGTTTTATGAATTTTTAATACAACTCGACTTTTATACAGTAAAAACCGTTGAGAAACGTTATTAAAACTCTTTGTATAATTTTCAAAAAAAAAAAATTAAATAGATGAGAGGGATTTTGTGATTGGTATCATTATAAAAATGTTGTAATAATTCTATTAAATAAAAATGTTCGTCAACGATGCATACACATTAATATAAGATCATATATTTTTAAAATAGGTGATATTGGAACAAAAAGATAAGTTAAATATATTTATAGCTTAGAATTTTGTAAATTAAATCCACATCTGATTTTACGAAATGATAACGTAACTCGACTTTTAGACAATTAAACCTTTGAGAAACCCTTATAAAACATTTAAATTCCTGTACAATTTTCACAAAGATTAAACTTACTTTTCAGTCCAATGTAATATTTCAATTACAGTAAAGTTTTAAGTAGAAGAATTGAAAGCAATGTATTTTTAAAGAACTAAATTTGCTTCGAAATCATAAGAAATACATAATATTCAATAAAATGTGATAATAAATACAGGATATATACTAAAATACTATAATATAGCCATGCGATACTACATACGCCATATCTACAGATAATTGCTTAGTACTGCAATCTTTATCAGATAACCATCGAATCTGCACGATCAGCATTTATTTTATAAAAACACACAACTATTACCCCTAGTGTGATGGTGTGGGATGTTAATCTTAGACAGCAAATCGTCCATGGTACGTCATTCTGGGGTCATTTTCCAACAAGATAATGTCATTCCCCTTATCCATATCTCTGGACTGTCTGCGTGTTGTTGATATTTATCCTTGTCTGGGAAGTTAACCAGACCTTTTGTTAATTTAACATGCGTAATTTATGGCTGGCCGTTAAATACGGGCACCCCAAAATGTCGCAGATCTGAAGTAGCGATTAAGGAGTACTAGACAGAATGTATCATAGTACGATATTAATACTTTATCAATTATGCTTATATAAGCATTTACAAGCATGTATCAACAGCAAGGAAGGTTTTACCAATTACTGATTTGAGCATTAATGTACAATTGGACCTGTATATAGACTTTACGCATATTAAATTTCAATAAAAAAATGCCACTTTCTTTATGGCGCTTTTGTAATTTGCAAAAAGAGTATATTCTTATTAAAGAATTCAATTAACATTGTTATTTTACATAAAACATTCTATTATTTATAATTTTTAACTTAATATGCATAAATATGAATATATTCTAAGCCAACTAGTAAATGTCAAAATTCTTTCTGGAACATTTCAGATAATCTTATGTAACTGAATGAAATTTAATCAAACATTTTAGATATTTTTTTATTTATAAAAAGATTCTTTATGAACTATCTGAAATATCATATTATTGCTTACAGAAAAGTACTATAATATAATTCCATATTACATAATTTAGTCAAATTTGGCTGTAAATTTCTCCTCCATAAGATATGCTACAGTTGACAGAAATTCTAAAAACCGGCCGAACAATGAAAATTATAAAATATAAGGAAACACATTGTCCTAAATTTTATTCCCGAACACAAAATGTGAGCTAAAAGCTTCTATTCACGAATCAAATCATTGATTAATTATAATGTTTTTGTGTTTTGAGGATGGCTACAATGGCTTGATATAACAGAAAAATCGCATTACCTAACAGTACAAAGATAACTATTTTCAATAAAAATTGCTTTTCTTTACATAGTTCTACATTTAGCCATTGAACTAAATATCAGCAGTAACAATTTTGTGATCATACTACTGTGCCCAAAAAGTAAGACCAATTATTTTTCTTTTCAAAAACTCTTTATTTATTCTTCCAAATTTATTTCATCGCCTTCAAAGTAATCCCCCCCCGGACACAATGCACTTATGCCAACTTTTTTTCCAATCCTCAATTCATGCTATAAAGTCATCGGCAGGGATGGCCTTCAAAGCGCTTCAAGCGAGATTGCTTCAAGTCTGAAGAATAAATAAATTTTAGGTTAGAGAGAAATGAAATGACGAAATCGCATGATGAACTTATTCTACGAATGTTGTAATTAGGATATATGCCTTCATTTTGTCGTTTAAAAAATGCTTAGAAGCTTAATATTAGAGAGAAGTTTTTAAAATATAAACAGGCTGATGGTTGTATACAAAGTAAGCATTTGTTTGACTAACACGCAATACTATCATTTATTTCCAATAATTTATTAAAAAAATTATTGAAATTACTTAACGTTGTTTTGTTTTCATTTATTTCTATTTGTTACATAATGAACAGTATGAATTGGTATATCATTGTAAAAGGTTTTGAAACAGAACAAATATTTCTAGTTTGATTTTAATTTTTTTTATGCAGAACAAAGTGTTTTTATTAAATATCGAGTTGTTGATTAGGTAGTTAACTTTATCAATGACTAAATTATTTATATTGATGTTTTTCAATTTATTATTCTATAATTAATTCTTTAATTAATTATTATTCTACAATTTATTATTCTATAATAATATATAATAATAAATACAAAGCAGTTTTTAAAACTAGTTGTTAGTCCATAAAGTGACATATGTATTAATTTACTTGATGTGTATGACTCAGCAATCAAGTAAGTTCTAATTTTGTATAAAATTTAATAATTTAAGTTAATTATGGTAAGAATTTTTTAAGCATTTATGGAATGAAAAATAATAACTTTTTTATATAAAAAAGCATATCTTCACCAATAACATTTTCTAAAGTACATTTACTGGATAAATTTTTAAAAAATGTGTGTGAAACGCAGTCAAAATGACCATGTAATTTTTTGTTTGTTTGCTCATTCCGTGTGAAGTGAAGCAGAATAGAGAAACGAAAATCCTTTAACTGTTTGGGAAATGAATTATTTTTCTGCCTCATGGCAGACAGTCACGATTGACAAAAGAGAAAAACTTACAAACATTTTTAGACTTTTAAAGTGTTTAAAAGTAGGTAATAAAATCCACAATAAATCCAATAAATCCACATAAAATTGATGATAATCAGATAGACAATAGAAGGCTTCATCTCAGATAGTTAGATGAGATCGAAAAACTTTTAACATGATGTAACTGGCAGGCATTTTTAACGAGGACTCGCCCTAATTGATCTCAAAGAAAGATGGTTCAAACACCTGTGAGGAAACCTTTTTTAGAGGAGCAGTAATATCGAAAAAAATGTAACTAAACATCAGTCAAGTAGAATAAGTTGATGATGAATTATGTTACACCAAAATAAAAAGAAAAAACAAAAGTTGTGCAAACTGTACAATCAAAATAAAAAACGTTAGAAATACACTAAAACAATTTAAAAATATATATAGGGGATTAGAAAGGATTTTGAAGGTAGATACATTATCCACAGATGTGGTAAGATCTATGAAAAATACCACTCATTTGTAGAAACAAAAAATTAGCTTTATTGAGTATTTTGGTAAAATATGATTATTAACAGGACTGTAAAACTTTTCTAGTCGCTAAAAAGAATATTACTCCATTTTTTTACCCTCCAATTTAATATGTTCATCTGTCCATTCTCTGTGAGCAGCATGATGATCTGCTATTAATGAAACACATCCATAGGTTTGAAAGCATACAGGAATCTACACTCATGTCCATAAATTAAGGATAATGAAGTTCAGGCAAAGAAAGAGACAGAAGCAAAACAAATTTGACTTATTTGTAAAGTCCATTTATTAAACAAAATATCCTGTAGTAGTATCCTGTGGTTTCCTGTAATTTGCATATTCTTCTTCAAGATGTGTGTGATAATTCTACAGGTGAAATTTCTATTTTAGAGTTCAATTTCTGTGTGATTCTGAATTATCCTTAATTTATGGACATGAGTGTAATGTGGAGTCGATTTCGGACAGAAAAAATTTCGAATATATTGCATTTCGAATACAATTTCGAAACACTGCTGCCTATAACTGGACGAAAGAGTTGGTGGAGATTTGTGGCGTACATCTTTCTGTTACTCCTGGCTGTTATCCACGTTAAATATCGATCCTTATTTGGCGTTATTATTGGTATACAATTTTAGTCTAGATTTTCGGCAGGCATTTCCAGTCAACAAATTCGATTCCGTATCCTATAAATCACAGTTTACGATACTCTTGTGGCTTTCACTACTACTGGGTGTGTTTGGTGTTCTTCTAGGAGACTAATTAGTTTCCAGTCTTCCGATTAAGGCAAATGGATTCGTTCAGTCAATGTACTTGCCGATACAAAGCAGTTAAAACATTTCTATAATTTTCTTTCTCCTATTTCATGAAGTAAGCTGAAAACCAAAAACCATTTTTTACAGCTGACACATAATTTTCAATATCATATACAAAATTTTGCATATTCGGACTTTCGAAAATTTGCAGGCCTCTCTTACATGTTTTAAAAAACCTTCGGCTATTTCATTATTTCACAGGATCTTACAAAATCGTGAGCAGTGTAGTTTGATGTGTGCTTAAAAAAATATATCCGTTAAAAAATTACTTGATAAAAAATCATACAATGTAGGCATGCAAATAATTTGAATGCAATATATTAATAAATTATTTATGAGCTAAATGATAATGTGTATTTATAACATTCCAAAATATATAATGACTTTGGCACTTACAAAATGCTAAATGATTTTTTTTCTTTAGTAAATGTGCGTTGAGTATTCTAAAATAATATTTCTTTTCTTTATTAATATATATATATATATACATATATATATATATATATATATAAATTCATAACAGCAAAGTTTCAAAGGACATCGAGTCATAAGCATGCAAAGCAAGGAAGAAGATGACAAGAATTACAAATGTAAATTTTAAGATGGCATTTAACACTCGTAGGTCCCATAAAAGCATTCTAAAAATAAAAAAGGAATACAAAGCCTATCTTAAAGCTGAATGGAAAACTTGTTGGAAGTTCTTTTCATATAAAACTATTTGAATACTTGAGAAGAAAAGACTGCGAAAGAACAACTTTCGATTTTCTGCAGTCCATGTATGTTAAAATGAATAAATTTTCTTTTCATAACTATGCAAGGAATTTTGAGGTAATAGGAAACTATGAGTTAGCTTCAAGCTAACACTAACCTTCATTACTGAGAGTAGAAAAAGTTTCTTTTATAATAAAATTTCCAAATAAAAACTGAAGTTCATACTTTTTGAAGTCTTTTTATGCCTCAAAACTTTGAATAAATAAATTAAAATTTTAATATATAAGCATGAAAGTGTCACGGCTTTTTAACTTTTTGGATGCAGCAATGAATAATGTTAGCTTTTTACATTGTGCCACTTCGAAATTGCAATGAGAAATGAACCATGTGTTTACAATTTATTAAATAATCTCAGGATTTATTTTGTAATACAGAAAATGGATATGGTCTACAAAATCATTTTTATTCATTTCATAAATCATATAGGATAAAACAGATTGTGCCATTCAAAAATATATGTAGTTTCCTTTTTGAAATTACTTTGTTGAAAAAAAAAATATTTTAATTCGAAAAAATATTCTGCATGTTAAAAACAAAAATGTCTTGTAAGCAGTTCTTTTAGAGTGAAATCATTGTTCAAATGAGTAAATTCCTTCCTTTAAAACATTTTGTATTTGATTTTTTTCCCATGAGCAATGAAAAAGACACATGATTAAAAATACTTTGCTTACAGAAGAATGCAGCTAAATTATTTTTATCCAGACTCCTATTCAAGGACTCTTAATTTAAATCAGTGAACTTGAAACTTTGCTTTTTAAGTTTTAATTTCTTTGAGGAAAATTACTTAATAGAAAAATTCCAACAGGAATATAAATTAAGTTTTACGTTTATTTTTTAGCAGTTACGAGGGACATTTTTCACCACTGAAACAGAATTTTAAGGAAAAGTTTTTTTCAGAAACTTAAACTATTGACAAATTCATAAATATTCTGGAAATTTATAATAAATATTGATTCATAATTAGTTATATAAACCAAATTTGTCGGCTTATTGAAATCTAGACAGATTTATTTCATTAAGCCGACAACAAATCAACCGTAATTAGGCTTCATAAACAAAATGTTTTTTATTTATGCATCTTAATTAAATAAACAAATTTAAAAACGTGTAATTAAATTAATTCCATTACAAATAATAACACATTATGATTTATTGATGAAAGTCATAGATAATTTGAGAATGCCTTGAAGAACTATGTAACTGAATTTTATTTATACTGCATATACTAAGTTCGTATATATATACTTTACATTAACTATGCTAATTCAAGCGCAACATGGATAACAATTAATCAAAGCTCATAAATCATTTGTTTCTCGTGAAAATTTTAAAAGACGTCTTGGTATTTAACTATTTACTGGGGCACACCTTCAGAGAATTTCCTCGCGGAAAAGTGTCTCATACTAATTGTGGAATACGTGCCGGTGTTCACTTGAAAAAATGATATGATTAAAATTACATTATTCATGATGGTGGATCAGCTTAATAGAATGAGTTGAAGAATGAATGAGAAAGCTGTTACTTGTTTCACCGCATTGCAAATGAAGCACGATGTAATTAATACTGCACATAAAATTCATTAACTAACTGCTAAGTAAATGATATTAACAAAATGTGATAGAACGCATTAATGAAAATAATGCATTGTGGTGTGAGATGATTATTATCAACATGCGGTAAATTATCATATGGAAATGCTAATTATGAATATCTTAACGGTCATAGTTAGAAGCAGATTTTAAAATTTACTGCTTTAATAAATTGTACGTTTCAAAAGTATATTTCAAATATAAAAGCATTATGTGATATTGTCTTTTATATTACCAATGGTTTTTGTGTTTTTGAAAGATACATTTTATTAAAGAAATATGTACCATAAATCTTTATGCAGACACTGAATAATAATATAATTTTTTAAGTCGGACATTTTAAAATACTCTTATACTACAACAGTAAAAATATTTTGATATACATCACTAAAAGAATCAAAGCAATTAAGATCCAGTAATTTCTTCCCCCGAAGAAGCAAAGATCTTACAAATGCTCTAATCTTCTTCTCGGGGAAAACGAACGAGAAATAAGGGTGAATTCAATGGCATTTGAAAACGAACTCTTTCGATTCAGCGAAATGCAATATGTTCTTGAATAAATTGACAAATTTCCCTTTAAGCAAAACCATTTACTGTCACATCAGCATCGTTTGCATTTTATTTAATTGTGATAAATTCTTTATTACCTAGAGAATACAGTGTATAGGAAGTGTACCATGTAATCGGTATTGAAGAAATTTTTTGCCGCGTCTTTATTCTTCGGATGAGAATAAAATGCCCAGGAGCATTTAATATTTCTAAAAGTCGATATTTGATCTTGCTGGTAGCTCATTATTCAGATCTGTCAAGTATAGTTTCAGTTTGAAAAGTCGATAAGAATTTAATTCATAAAAGATTGTAATAGAAGAAAATATTTGAAACCACAAATCATTCTAATTTTTCATACCAAAGAAAATATCAGAATTAAATGTGTTTTCTCTCCAAATCTCTCGAATCTATTCAAGTTAAGAGATAATTTAATACATTCAGTGATTTTTTTTATTGTTACGTTATTAATTTTCGAAAATTTCCGCATGAACAAAAGAATTTCCTTTTTCAGTCACAGATTCTGTTTAAAATAGCAGAAAGATTGATTCATGCCACTATTTTTTCATGCATTTAAAAATTTATTCACTAGACAATATTTTATTAAACATGAGTGTTTTTATTTCTCAATAATTTTAGAATGTCTTTTCAAAATATTCTTTAAAGGATCAATTCATTGAAAACTAGCTTTTTATATAGATAAAGATGTTATCAATGAAATCTACTTTAACGTCTTAAGTCATTTTAATAAACTTTCAAATGAAGTATTTTTTTAATTTTTCATTGAAATTAAATTTAATACATCAATTTTCAATAAATATTCTTAAGTAATTTCAAATTAATATTGAATATTTTACAAATTTAAATTTTTATGTCCGCATTGAATCTATTCAGCAATGCTTCGATAAAAGATTTTTTAATAAAGTAATTATTTTTCTTCAGAAATAATTTTTAATTGAAAGTTCGGGTTTAAATAAGCTAACTTATTCCCCTTAAATGCAATTATTTTCTCAAATTAAACAACTAAAATTTATTGCTCAAATTAACAACTAATTTTTATTTCATCTCCCAAATATATATATATATATATATATATATATAACTACTGAATTTCGGGGCCCTTTTTTAATTACTCTGAATATTTAACTTCACATTTAAATTGTTAATATTTGATTGTATGTTTCAGGTAATATAGTTTTTATGGTAGCATTAGAAGAATTTAATTAAAAACCAGCAGTTGAAGTCTTCAAACTGCATAGAAAAATGAACACGCTATTGTATATTTAAAGATTGGCCATTGGAATTCTAGTCATTCAAATAAATTTTTAATTTAAAAAATATCCGAATTGTGTAAAGACTACGGATGTAAACATTGAGACAAAGGACAAAATGGCGTTTTTAAGTGAAATGACAACACTATTAAGAGTTCAAAAATATTGTTTATATTAATCGATTTATAATCATGTGGTAATTGTTCTGTCACATTTATGAATATAAAACAATTTTAAAAAAATATTCTTTAATTTTTTTCATATACACTGGAGTTATGATAATCCAAGTTGATTGGAAGCGTCACCATCTCGGATTACTGAAAACTCGAACTAAGCTGATCTTTCCATCCCAAAATTAATGTCCAAAAATACTAAAAATCTTAAGCAAAGTCACTTTTAAAGAAAAAAAAACCCATCGAGTTATAAATAAAAATTTGTTTTAAATAACGTAACGTTTATATAATTTAATAGAGCAAAAAAACCGATAGTTTTTTTCTTAAAAATTCCTTTTTTTGTAGAATTGTTTAACATATTTTTCGAAATACCTCGTTTCATATTACAGCATTTGGTTATTGCTCTATGCAGAGAAGAGAAACTACTAATGTTCCCATACGTCAGACATCCGATATAATTTTCAACTTTTCAATGTTTGTATATTCAATTTCATCATTTTCCTGTTAACAAATTTACTCTGAGTTCTAGTACATGATAAAATATTTTTGAATAAAATCCCATTCATCATATACCGGTGTGACAGGCTAATAAGAAAGTTAAAATTCTAACGCAATATATGCGTGGTCAGCGAAAAGATTTTATAAAATGCAGTATGCAAAAACGGCATGAGAAAGCACACTTTGGCTTTAACTGATTCAGCGGAAATTGATTTACCCAGACCAGGATTATCAGCTCTATTTGTATTTAAAATAAGAAAGAAAATATTTTTTTGTTATTTTGGGTAATCCATAGTCAGTACTGTCCAACCCATGACCCTAGGTCTCATGCTTTTTAACTACTCATAATATTCCTTTTTTTGGACTCTAATTATATAAAAATGTTTATAAATAATGAAACAATGTAGATTTTATTTTACTATACTATCAAACAACATTCAATACTTTGATTTGAGAAATGCATTTTTTATTTCAGTGATTATAATGTCCTGACCTGCTTAATGGCTAAAAAAAATTCCCTGCTCGAAAATATATCGAAGATTATTAAACTTCTAGTTTAATATTATGGTTAAATGTCGTGGATGATGTATTAACTCATATATTTACAACCTACTTTTCTTCATGATATCATTTATTTAGCAGTATTTTTTGTGGGGCTCGAAACAATTATTTCGTTTCCAATTGTTGCAAGGCTTAGTTTTTTACGACCTGAGGAAGTTAAAAGGTTAGACACCCCTATTTATAAATAAATCATTGCTTGAATTTCCAGAAATTATAAATTTATTAATAATGATATATTTTGATGAAAAATTTGAAAATTTGTGAAACCAAGATAAGCTTAGTTGAAATAATTTTTGCAGTTGTGAAAGTTTTGGCTTTCGTGGAAATAAACTTATTTCCTTTTTTATTTTAATAAAAAAGATGTAAGTTAGATATTCATAATTTTAATACAGCTTGCTGACTCTTTCCAGCGTTTTATGGTGTGTACTTTAAATTATTAATAAAATCTTATAAGACGAAGTAAGCAATTTTAAAATCACTCATAGATCTTTACTTGCCTTTTAAATGGGGCGAAAGATAAACTTCCAATTGAAATATGAATTGAAAACTGAAAATTTCAATCAAATTTTCTTCACGATTTAATAAGAATTTTAATGGTCAAAACTTTTCTAATTTGGAAAACTGTCAATCTCCATTCGTTCATATCAAAGCCATAGCAATTTTATGGAATTAAGTAGTGTTTTTTAACTTGTAATCACGTTCAAAGAAGTTTTACACCACTTTTCTGCATTATAGAAAAACTCCCCAAATCGCAAAAGCTTTTCCCGTAAGTGGCTCAATAATTTAGAAATTCTACATTAAAATTTGAAAAGAAGACTATTTTTTTTTATCATTTTAGGGTATTGGACTCGTAATACTTTTACCATCAAATTTATTTTTCAATCAATTAAAAATACGATTTACGGATTACAGGTGCGTGGGATAAAGGCTGCAAAAATGTTCCTAAGGTTACTGACATTGAAGAAAAATCAAAATTCCAGCGAAACTTATATTGTTTCGGAGATAAAATGAAATCCTTTTTAATGTATCATCGGTCAATTGTACGATACAATTTAACATATTTTTAGTGAATAGATATTTTGAATGTCTGGGTCATTTTACCCCCATATGTACACTGAAATGTGAAGCTATGAGAAACAGGAAGTATCTGACAAATTTCATAACTTGTTAGATTTCATTTTCTTTTTCAAACAACCTAAAAGAAAAGAGCTATTGTTGAACTATTTAATGCAAAATAAAATTTAATGCATAATTTAAATGCCTTCATGAAGAATTAAGTAAATAAACGTTCTTTCACTTAGTTTATATTTCCTCTATTGCAACAATTTTGTACGGAATTTCTCCTGACACCTAACATTCAACCTATAACTCACAATGGAATGGTTAAATTTCAATTGCTATAAAGTCTATTTTTGGCCAGAAAATTGCAATAAAATAATACCTATTTTTTCACATCCAAATTTATACGATTTACCCTATGATATAATTGCGTTTATCTAATTATATCACTTGTTCTATTATTGTGTATTTGCTACAAATATAAAGTATTATTCCTGAATTAACTGTGCACCATTTCAGAAAAAAGTTTGCAAAAAATGTTTAAATTGTTCTAGAACTTAAATATAAAACATTATTCACTTGATTTAGTTAATAGCTTTCGTTCTTCTTTTTAAACTCTTCGTCTATTATTTAATTAAGGCCAAGGGCATTGTTTTGGTAAACACGTTTTTTTAAAGGAGTACAAATGAATTTTAATGTTGTACTGACCTGTTTTACGGGTAAGGGAGGATTTCTTTTTTTAACTTTCTAATTGTTGCAAGTGGGCAATCTAAGAAAATGCACAGGATGGCGTTAACCCGCAAACCAGATATTCTAAGGGAATTTGAATTATCGAGACAAATTTAAACATTATTGAATAGATCAACACAAGACTTAAACTTTGCTGGGTTTAATTTCTAAACCGTATACTTAACTTTTAAAGTACTTTTGAAGTGTAGATTTTAGTCAGTTTACAGTAAAGATTTGCAGCAACCATGTTCTGAACATTGGCTTTGTAAAAAGATAACGTTAAAATAACATTTTTTTGAGATGTGCTATTTTTATTTTAAACAGTAAAATAAATTTTTTAATATGTTTAAAATCTAATAACTATTGTACTTAATTATCAATTAATATAAATAAAAGAGTCACATTAACTTTAGAAATTAAGAATTTTAAAAAATTTATTACAAAATATTTCTAGATGTTGAGTGAAACAATCAAAAAATTTATTTACCTGATATTTAGAACAAAAAGCACTACACGTTTCTTTAATCAATAAATGAGGTTTTTTATGGTTATATAAAAAAATTTTAAGAAATTCAAATAAGATCAATGACTTTGTTTAAAAGTATTTAAGAAAAACCTTTTAAACCTTTCTTAAACTGTACTATTTAACTTTGGTTACATGAATCTTTAGTTATTATATAAAAGTTTATATATATTTAAAATTAAAAAATATTTTAAGCAATAAATTAAGTTAGTTTCGTTTAGTTATTTATTTATTTTCATGTTTCCTTTTATTTATTGATTTATTTTTTGTTATTTTCTTTTTCACATATTAGATAAATACCTTATGTAATAAACTATTAAAATACATTATTGTTTGCACGCAAAATATTTTTATTTTATATAATCTACTTAATAACTGTCATTAAAAATTTATATGTTTGTATTTGATTAACTGATAAAAAATGTATAGATTTTAACTATGAATGTTTTTTCAATTTAACATTATACAGTTAAAAACATTTCTAGTTAGTATGCAAATAATTGAGGAAATTTATTTTTTAAATTTTTTATAATTATTTATTATTTAAATAGCTTAAAGGTTCTGTGAAAATGTTTTATTTTGTAAAAATAAGCTTAAAGTTCCTTTGCAAAAGCTACAAATTAAAAAATCCTTGACAAATTTTACGAAAAAGCAATATTTTATTCTTAAACGATTAGGAGTTTAGTGAGTGACAAATATTACAAACCAAGAGACTCGTCTCAAATTTGCGGCATTATTCCCTCACAAAGATAGATCACGAATTATCCGTCACTGATTTGTCATCCATTTACTCTACGTTTCACAAAGATTGCCCTTTGAGCAAACATGGTGTACCTAGTGATTTCTCGCTATGGAATTACAGCAAATCACAGGTCTATAGAAAAAATCCTTAGTTTTTAACAGCTCTGAAAGATGTTCGTTAATTGACAGCATCTATTCCCGTTGCTATGTTGCATCGTGCATAATCCAGCGCTACCACATGTCCTGTTGCTGATATATTGAGTATTTACTGTTTAAAGTCAAGATGATATAAATACATTATTTTATAATTATCACCTCAATTTCTTGTCAAGATTTTAAGCAAAATATTTTTACAAAATCCTGTGCCACTGTGATCTGCCAACAATATGTTTTTCTTACTAATATATCTTTTTTATTTAATTTTATTTTTTTAATCATCCTGTTTATATTCCTTAATAAAGCTATTTTTAAGATACAATAATTGTATTCGTTTTGTTAATTTTCTGGATACACATGATTTTTTATTCATCTTCCCACGTATTTGTTTTTTGATTTGATATTGCAATACTTGTTTGAAAGTATGCAGATAATATTCAATTGAATCACTGAAAGTACTGTATATACTTTGGATCTTAAATCAATATATCTTTCTGCTTTTTATGGGTCTGACTTGCTAATAAATATAATTTTTAAAGGAAACGTCATTTCTTTATTTTAGCTGTACAGATTATACTTCGATAAGTCCCATAACATGTGAGTGCTATTTGAAATTTATTTGAAATGCATGATGATAATTGAGGGTACATTTTTATTTAGAATTATGTAAAAGTGAATTCTAAAAAGTTTTTTCAAAAATATGGCACACAACTATCTCTTCTTACTTGAGTGGTAATTTTATTTAAGCTTATTCAGTCCTGGAGAATTGGCATCTACAACATGAGAAGGATCCAATAACATATTGCATTTTATATGAGCACAATCATTTGTTCCGATTTGTAGCAGGTAGTTCTCTCCAATAAATCTATTCGGTACAGTTCTCTTGATTTCGATCGCGTGTTCAATTTCAAGAACATTTGAGAACATTTACATTGCAAATATTTGGTGAAGGAGGTTGCAGAAAATGACATTTTGAATTGAGTAGGAGGACATTCATTTCTAACCCACTTGTTCCGCTTTCGTTATTAAATATGTACATTAACAGAATTGAGTAGATATTACAATAAGGACTGTAATAGTTTCGCTAACAACTTAAATAATATTTCTGAAGGTATTAAAAATTCTATGCACTTTTAAAACAAGTATGATTTCTTAAAAATATTATAAAAAAGAATTATTTTTTCTTTATAAAACGAATTCAATAAAGCTGCATCATTAAAAAATACCACGTTAGTTCTGAAATGTTTAATACATTTGAAACATATTAACCTGGAAGATCTATTTTTGTGCATATTTTAAAGAAAATATAAATTTCGCATTTCAGTTAAAATTTAAAAATTTATGAATACCAATCACTTAAAATAATTAAATTTCATTTACACATAATAATGCGATTCATGTGCTGCATATTTAGTACTTTTTTAAATTATAAAATGCAGTTGCTATCTCATTTTCTACAGTGCGTAATATTTTGTGCTTTTCTATTACTGTCAGCAAAATTAACATCACATTTAAAATAATACTGAAAGTTTTTCTAAATTAAAGAATTAATAATAAAATACATGGGGCACTTGTAATTCAATCAATCTATTATAACCATATGCTGAAAAAAATACCATAATTTAAATTAAGCTAATACTGCCTTGAATTAAATGATTAAATAGTTATAAATACTTCCGCGCACCATGCAAGTATCATAAAATAATTTTATGAATTAAACTTTTGACATAATTTTCTTTTCTTTCCAGATACTTCAAGAATACAAAGAAGCTGAATATTGTATCCACCATGTAGTAATTTGTATATCTTTGATTCAATACATAATATTAAAAATATTCACTGTATCAATGGATAACGGTTGTTTTCACGGATTATAATTTTTCGAATAATATGCCTAATAAAGAAAATTTTACTTTTATCATTGAAGGAAAATAGTTAAAATGACTCAACCAACAAGTAATAAAGCTAAACAACAAAATGAAATATCAATGGAAGTTATTTATTTCTCAGTAACTTACCACCTAGACAATTAAGCACCAAGCACGTCAAAAAGCATTATACATTTTTTCAGGTAATAAAGCTCCATTTTATAAGGTTAATATTAGATTCCCACGAAACTGCAGGACTATAAAACTCTTATCTTGGTTTTGACCATCAAACTTCCCTTAAATGAGCTTCCCGCATTCATCTTTTAGTTTAGACTCCTGAATATTAGAAAAATATTCTTAGCAGTTTAATAAAGCTTTTAGGAAGACAGTTTGCTTTTAATGTTGCCAATATATATGCTTTTAGATTACGCAACGACTTAACGTGTTTATTTCTATGCAAAGTGAAAAAATAATAACAGTATTCAAAAGAAATCCGTATGAAAATAGAACATTTAAAAGTTTTCTTTCATCCATTTTATGTCCATTGATTTAGTTTGAATGTTAACTTTTAGAGGGTTTGATTACAGTTATGCAGCTCGAGGAAGGAAGTAGCATTCATTTAAATACTCAATAACAGTGCCTGAAGTACATTATTAATCTTGTACAAATTGCTGATCTCATTTGGAATACGATAAATTCTATGCAAAGAAAATTGTCCGTTTACCCATCGCTTTTAAGGACATCAATGGCTTTAATGCATCATTTGGATTCATCGTATAGATAAGAATTCCTTTCACGTTGATTTCTAATTCTTATTGAAGAATACCTTATCCTATTAAGATTTTTACCTTAAATTATTCAAAAGTTTAAACGAAATTGGAGAAATAGAAAATATATAAAAAATGTTATTAAAATATTTCTATTACTCTGACTTTTTTCACTGGGTCATAAATTTTAAAAAAACTGTTCATTGATGAGAATGCAGAAATTGTATTTATAGGAGATAAACATACTTTGTAAGTTTCTTCATGATCATTTAATCTTGATTAAATGCATGTAGAATATTTACTCTTTTTAAAGGTAAAACTTGTACAGGAGTTCAACTGCATTTAAAAAAAATTCAGTTTTTTTTGTGAAATCCATACTGAAGTTTCATTAGTAACCGAAATAAGAAAACGCATGAAATATATTAATTTGATAAATAGGAATATGTTCCAATTTATCTGATAAATAATTATTTAAATATAAAATTCGTTTTAGAATTTTGCATTTAAAAGCATTTTCAATCCAAGAAATATTTATCCCCATATATTATTGTACCCTTTTATAAATAATGAACTAAAATAAATAAATTTACTTAACATGATATTAAAAATTTAAATTATATAACTTAATTTTAAATTTTCATTTCTAAGCTCTATTTTCTCAATATATTTAATTAAAATTTTGATATACATTTTTGTTTTAATCTTAATCTAAACTTGAATTACATACTTATGAACATTGATTCAGGCACATTAAAATTACTAAAATAGTAAAAAATAAGTTGAAATTATTAGAACTATTCTCTTAGGAATATAATACTACTTTAAATTATAAAAGAAAATATTTGACTTTGTATCTATATTTTAATAAATTGTTAAATTAACGTATCGCAAATATTTCTTTATATTAATTTAAAATAACTTGCGAAGCAACCATTGCATGCTTACATTTGCTCTTTCTAACATTAAATATTAAAATTGCTTCAATCAAAAAACCTTTCTTCTATCCTGCCTATCAAAAAATATTTTTCTTAGCCGCCCTCCTTTTTTACGGTATATTAAATGTAAATTAGCTGCTGCATAATCTTGCATTAAACATTGTTGAATATATAAACATTTTAAGTAAAGATTTAATATTTATTTGATAAAGAAATATTGAATATATTTAAAAATATTTTGTTATGAAAGTTTAAATGTATTTGATTCAAATTTAAAATGAATATGAGAAAGGTTTGAGGACTATAGATTTATTTGAAATATGTTTTTTTAAAAGAAATTAACAAACGTAATTTATGAATAAAAATTTACATAATTACTGATTTATTTAATTAAAAATTGCCGTTTAAGAATAAATATATATATATATTAACAAATTTTTCATTTGTTATTAATAAACATAATCTTTAGTTTTATAAGTTTTGAATCGAAGAAAAATAAATACATTTGAAGAAAAATAATCTGCTAACCAAACGACACATACATATCACATGAATATATATATATATGCCAACGGCCGTACCATGCTGAATATACCGGTTCTCGTTAGATCACCGAAGTTAAGCATCATTGGGCGCGGTCAGTACTTGGGTGGGTGACCACCTGGGAACACTGCGTGCCGTTGGCAAATTTGGGACCTGAATGGCCGAATGTCTAGAGCTCTGGCGCTCGGTGCCACAGGTTTCGGGTCCGAATCCCGGCGGTGCCATGGATGTTTGTAGTGGTTCGGAATCCACTTTAAGCCGTAGGTCCCGGTCTTTTATGACTGTAAGAGCGTCACGGAGCAAAAGTCAGGCTTCTACCTACGGGTGCTCCATCACAACAGAAGCTGCTTCCTTCCCCTTCAATCATGAGTCCATATGGGCTTGTGGGCTTGGCCAGCCAAGTGGGATAAGAAACAACAACAACAACACACACACACACAGATATATATATATATATATATATATATAATAATGACTTTTCATCCTTCTATTGAAGCATAATGCAAAGAGATTAATTAAAATAGCATATTATTTACAAATTACAAATAAATGTGATTTGAGCCGTCGCAATAAAAGAAGCCATTAAAGAAGTTTAATGTTATTATTTTTACAACTGGTAACATAAAGCTCCATTTCTACGAATAAAAAGTATATTAGCTATCAATTTCACTTTTAGAAGCCTCATTTATTAAGAATTCTGCAATCCTTTTCTAAGTTGCTTGAACATGATATGCATTTGATTTTAAATAGATTAATAGTAGTAGTACATATCATATTTAATTTTAACATACTTCAGTGATTTAACTAAAAATGGAAAATATTGAGGTCTTTTTCAAATCTAAGTACAAAGATTTTATGGTTGCTCATTAATTTATGATTATTTCACAGTGAATAACCAGAATATATGTCTGCTTCAAAAAATCAAAATGGGAAGCCCTAGATTTTAAATTCTGAATCTATGGGGATTCTTAAAAATACCCTTGCGCCCTCACTCACAGTTTCTCACTACCTTTGATAAACACAATTGTTCCTGTTTTTTGTTAAAATGCCTTGATACAGAATTCTTTACAAAATTTTAAAATTGGAAAGGAATTCTAAAATAGATTAATCACTATAATTTCTGTATTCACTATTTTTACGTTGTACAATTTCCTTTAAAAAGTAATAGTAATTCTCGTAATCCCTCCAATGCATGGAAGTGGGCAAATGAGCAAAAAGTAATATATTATCAAAATAAATGCTACATACTGCTACAAAAAAGTCTAAACATCTAGCATTCTTGACAACACGAAATATAAACAGATTCTAATAATACCAAACTTTATTTACTTAAAGTAAACGTTAGTAGTAGATTTCTTTTTATCAATAAATAACTGAAGTTTCATTTAATGCTTCTTCAGTTTATAAATTATCTGCATTAATTTAATTTTAAAATATCATAAAATTGTCATTCCGTTTAGAACTATTAATAGTATTGATTAAAATTTACATTCTTTTAAATCTGCCAAAACAATTCCAAAGACTAATTTGAACAACTATGGAAAATTTCGTCTCTTGAACTAAATGGCACTTTAATCGATTTTGATTAGAATCCCTTTCATTTCAAACACTGTCTTATAAAATCCCTCTTCCCTTTCGTAAACTTCCTAAACTCTTTACCATCGTTTCTAATTTGCTGTTGCAATTACGTTCGGGTGATTGTGCAATCTCAACAATGATGCGTTCCGTCTTCATTCTGTCCGCTGTCCCAGCTAGATATATCTATCAATTTGGCAATAGTTCATTTACGCATACATACACATGACGTAGAACCATCCCTTTTAATCCTCACCAACGTCGTTTGGGCGGAGATGGAAGGTTGGATTAATTTCAACCACGACTATTGAATCACTGTTAAGCGCTATCGATTGATTAGGAGTTAAGCGGTTCTCTCTTTAAAGAGTATCTGCTTTCACAAGAAATGTGTTATAGCAATAGGTGTATTCAGTGGAAATAATGTTTACGGATGGTCCAATTAATTGAGTTTAGAAATAAATAGTTTTTGTTTCTATGGTTTTATTGAAAGTTTTAACTGTAAAGAGTGTTATATTTAAAAGGGATTCAGTTAGGAAAGCACCCACTTGACTTTTATAGTTTTTAATGGAAGTCATTCTAATGACAACTTTTATGAAATACTTTTCATAATTCCATTATTATTAAAAGTGAGCATAGAAGAGCGGAGACCGAATAGCAGTTAAAATCATTAAACTTAATTATGTAAAATTGCAAAATAATCTATCCAGGCAGTGTAATAATAAAAATGTAAAATACTAAGTTCCCGTTTTATTTGTAATGTTCATTTCAACGCACACAGGGATTTTTTTACGATTCTGAGTTCCTTAATTCTAAACTGAATTCATGGATGAAAAAAAATGTTATTAACAACGATTGAATTCTAGAAGTTCAATCTCATTAATCTTAAAAAGGGCATTTGAGAATTAAGAATAAAAGTGCAATAGAATTTGAGATATGAAAAAAATTACAATGACAAATAATAGGATGTAGATATTTTTCTTCTTTTTTTTAAATTTAAGAAAATCACAGACAAAAAGAAAGGAGAAATAGCTCACTGATTTTATACATAACTTTCACAAAGAAACTGGTAACAAACGCCAAACTTCTCACAGCTGAGAAAAGTAAATATATTTTTATTTATTTTAAAACCAACTATTGGTTTATTTTTTATATAGGAAATAGACCTAATTATCGATATGTTAGACTTTTTTTCCAAGAACTAGTTACTTTTTAACAAAATAGTTACATGTAAAGAAATAAATCAAGATTAAAAAAAAAATAATCATAAACCCAAGCAACTTTTTGGGCAGACCTATGAATAAAAAATTATTAAATGACTTCCTTTACTCAAAATTACTAAAACTTACTGTCTTTATATGTATATATAAATATATATATATATATATATATATATATATATATATATGTGTGTGTGTGTGTTTTAAAATACTTTAACATTCACAAATGATTAATTTTATGATAGTTAATTAATTTTATTGAATTATAATAAGAATTATTTTGATAAAGTAATACTAATATTATCACATGTTTATTTTATTCAAGAAAATTTTTTAAAAAATAAAATATTAATTTAAATTATTTAAAATAAAATTTTAACTTTTAAAATTAAAGCGTTTTTTCAACATGAAAATTTGTTAAAACATTCCTTGAATGTATAAACTTTTATATACTTAAAAGGACAGACTACATATTTTTATTAAATAAACATTAATAAAAAAAGATATAAAATTGTTTTTGTATTGTAAATTATAAGATGCTATTCCTATGAATTCATAGATATAGTAAAAAATATGATAATATTTACGCGATTTAATTGATGCAATTTTTTGTACTTTTTAAGATTCCGATAAATTTAAGGCAAGTTACAAGATTGATAAGATTGACGCGTTTCCGGTTTTTGTCAATCAGCAGTTATTTCAGGTTATAATAAACCTAATTTTAATTATTAATATTTAAACTTTTCCTGTTTATTATTTTGTAAATACTACTTACATAAATGCATTAATTTTTAAAAGTCATATTCTTCATATATGAATCTCTCCATTGAAAAAATCACAGTAAAGACTATTATTGTAAATTGGGAGAATAAGTCATTTTAATATAACCGCATTAATAGTTATAGCACCTCATTGTTTATAAAATATTAAATATATATAGTTATAAGCGAAAACGGCTATGGATGTGACGTTATAGTATCATTTATCTATTTTCTAATTTAAGTGCTTTGAACTTCAACATTTATCGCCTATATATACTGCCCTCCAAAAGTTAAGGAACAACATGTTTTTCGAAACTCACCATAAAAAAATGACAGTAACAATAAAATGTATAGTTTATATAAATGATAAAAACGAACTTTATGCAAATTTATGCAAAAACAATAGCTGTCACTTTTTTTTATAGAAAAGAACAAGTATATATGAGTGAGAGAAAAATATGCAAATATTAGGCTTTCGTAATTACGCGTGTAACTTTTGTTGATTTACAACTTTTGTAAGCAGATTCATTGACAATAGGCAGTGGGGTCCCGCAATGAAGTGTTTATCTAATTCGTTAAGGTGGCGGGTTGGCAGATGGATGAAAATGGGATTGTCCCAGGCTGATGCTGCTAGGCGTCTTAATGTGTCTCGCAGTGTGGTCCACCGTCTCTGGAATCAATATTAATAATACTTCTGTGTCCAGACGACATGTTCCAGGTTGACCACGAGCAACAACACCTGCAAAAGGCAATTTTATAGCTCTTTCGGCCCGAAGGAGAAGAAGCATTTCTATGAAGCAACTTCTTGCAGACCACTCTGTAGCATCATGGAGAAGAATATCCTCTGGTACGGGCGAAGGCGTCTTCACAATTCAAGTCTCTGTCCAAGGCCACCAGTTGTGCGTGTTGCCTTCAACGGACGACAGAGAAGGGCCGGCTTATCTTGGACAAGAGAACACGTTTCCTGAACCAGACAGCGATGGGCTCCTGTACTCTTTACAGACGAATCCAGTTTCCACTGGAGAGTGATTAAGGACGTCTGCTGATCTGGAGGGAACAAAGCACCAGATACCATCAATCCAACACTGTTGAAAGATACAGTTACCGAGGTGGTGAAAAAACAGTTTGGGCAGGTATCTCTCTCGGTGGTCACACTGACCTGCATGTGTTCCTGGGAGGAGCTGTGACTGTTTTGAGATATCGGGAAGAGATCCTTGATCCATATATCCGCTCATATGCTGGTGCAATTGGCAATTTTTCATTCTGATGAATGATAATGCACGACCTCATCGAGCTGTAGTTGTTGAGGAATATCTTGAGGGTCTTCGTTTGGCCAGCTTGGACTCCAGACCTGAATCTGATAGAGTGTCTTTGGGACTACCTTGGTAGATAGGTTGCTGCTTTAAGTCCTCCTCCAAAGTCTTTAGGAGAGCTGGAACAAAGCTTACTCAGTGTCTGGTCTTCGCTTCCCATTTCGGTAACCGACAACTTAATTGACAGCATGGAAAGTCGATGCCGCTAATACATTCAAACTAAGGGTGTGCTTATCCCTTATTAAAACTCATTTTTGTTATGTTTTTATGACATTTTATCACATAAAACTGTGATTAATATTTTTTCCAAGAATGGACTTTTCCCAGCGAGATTGATTTTTTTTTTTTTTTTTGTTGTTGTTGTTGTTGTTGTTGTAAATCATTTTTGCGTTTTTCTTGTGTAAATTTCTATTTTGCAGTCAATACATAACTATTTTGTACACATGTCATCCAAATTTGGTTTTTCTACATTCATTCATTTACAAATTAAGAGCAAAAAACGGGTAGTAACTTTTGGAGGGCAGTGCATTATTGCGCATGTTAAGGAATTATTATTTATGTAGTATATTAATATCGTTGACATTCAAGGTAGTAGAAATGGTTTGATCACAAATTTTTGTTCTCGAATAGATTATTGTTTTCGCAAGTAATTAAAAATATATGGTAATTATTAGAATTATTTGAATAATAAATTACATGTTTAAGAAGATCTATTACAGGTTTACGATGTAAATCTCGTTGGAAGACAATCACTTCACTTTCTGGGTCTTTCGTTATTGGGTACAAAGTCCATTATCTAATTTGAGTTCAAAGTGGTTATAAATACCTTTATGGTAACATAGAGAACAATATATTTCACTAAGATTCGAAAACCACCATCATATTCAAAGACTATTTGCAAGGAAACGTTGTTTTTTTTTAATCAATTTGAAAAAGGAATTTCTACTTATAATAAGGACATTTGACAGCCTGATAGTCAATATAGCGCATGAATGTGAAATTTAAGTAGAATAACTTTCTACTAGGAGAATACTCATTCTTCATAGGGGTAGATTATTACATTTCTAACATTTATTTGTAGAATGCTATTTTTTATGAAGATAAAAATAATTTTTTTTATAATACATAATAATTTACCTATAACCAAAGAAATAAGGAAATGAATCTTTACTTCAAAAATTAACATAAAAAAATATTTCTTTCTTTTTGTAATTTTACTAGATCCCAAGGAAGGAGGAAAAATAATTCTTTTCTCTATCTGATATAAGTACATTATATGAATCTTATTACGTTATAGTATTCTTTAAAAGATTATTTGATTTTTGTCAAATCAGAAATAACTTTCTTTCCAAGATAGAATTATTCGAAGCAGATTACAGAATTAAGCTTTTACATCATAGAAAAAAACCCTCTTGAATAAATCTCTTTAAAGATTTTACGAAAATAACATTTTCAGCTATGGATAATAAATTATGCTTCATTAAGTAATGAACTCAAAAATTTCGTATTACTTTGCAAAATATTTTTTATTGCATGACAGCTTCCAGGCTTTCATTTCTCTACACATGTAAGTATACTTAAGAATAATTAAAATAAAAGTGAAGTTAAAAACAAATATTTTAACTATATATTAGTATATAATATCTTTCTAAAATTTGCCTTTTAACGCATGTTGTTATTAAATGCTTTGAATGCTTGTTATTAAATGCTTAAAATAAAATAATATGAATTGTCTTTATTATTTAATGGATGTCGTAATTAAATTTTATTATGTCGTAATTTATTATATTATGTCTTTATTAAATTTTTGTGAAAACTTATAGATTTAATTTAGTTCATTATATATAATTTAAGATGCTTTTACATAAAAAATAAATTAAAAAGGGTTTATAATGCATTGCCCCCCTAAGGGGGCGGGACGAGTCTTTCCTCGATATCATTAATATATCAAATATTTTCTTTGAGTTTTCTTATTTAGAAAATTTAGCTGCAAATTTTAAGAATTTAATTACTTACAGAAGGTGCTTTTTTTCAGATATATTAAGAAATCTTAATATTTAACATTCTTTATAATTAGAGTTCAATGTAAGAGTTCTAATAAAGATTTTAAAATGGGATAAAGCCATTGCATTTAGTATAAAAATGTATTCAATTTTTAGAAAAATTATCATAATAGTATATATTTTTGTAGATAAATTTAAATTTCTTGTAATTGGAAGCGTCAAAAGTATTTGAGCATAAAATTTCTTTCCCTAAATCTGTAAAACTAAAAGTAATTTTGCTCTAAAAATCACCTGCGGAGCTAGGTGTTATTTATTTTCTTATAAGCTTATCTTATTTTTGTCACCGGGCAATATTAATCTCGAATGTGTATAAAGGGAAGAGAAACTACTGATATGAAAAAAAAATTATATTGAGGTTTCATAATCAAAGTAAATTTCTAGGAAAGGGTTCACACTCTACTGGAAGACCATGTTCTGAAATCCAAAGTTATTTAGATAGTATTATAGACATTATGAACGAAATATACTGTTCAAAATATGCCACAAAAAGAATGTTCAAAAGAGTTAATAGTCAGCATAAACATTTGCTTATACAAACAATTAACAAAAATCCGAATTCGAATACACTAAAGATTCAAACACTCTTTAACCAAAGTTTTACAATAACAGATTCTACAATGCCTCACATTTTTGATGAAACGGGGTTTTATGGATACGTATCTAGAAAAAAGTTTCATCAAATAAAACAGAAAAAAGACTTTATCATTCACTCCGATGCAAGTTAACAAAGACTCTTATTTCTGAAATATTCTCAAAAGAGAGTAAATTGAATGCATCTGGATGTAGACGAATCACGTGGCTTGAAAAAAAACAATCTGTCCGCGATAATAAAGCATGGCGGAGGGAGCGTGTTAGAGTGGGAGTGCAAGAGAGTACACAGTAGGAAAATGGTATATTATAGATGATATAATTGATGACAGAGTATACATTGACACATTAAAAAAGATTATTAAATTTATAGAGCAACGCAAATGGATCTATAAAATACTTCATATTTCAGTAAAAAGATTATCTGACCTACTTCCGAAAATCTTATTACACCATCATAATCTGCCGATATGAATGTAAAACGCCGGAAATTACCAAAAAAATTGGTGAAATCAATGCCCAATAAAATGAAATTTATAGTTAAAAATAAAAGACACTCAACAAAGCTTTTTGTATTATTCAGACTTTTTGTAATATTTAGTGAGTGTATGAATACTTTTGAGACAAAAGTTATGTTTTCGAATTCCTATTTTATATTATTTATATAAAATGTATGTATTTTGCATTTTCCTGTAGAATATTCAATAATAAATAAAATTATTCATGGCATTTGTGTTTTTGGCCAAATATAATAGATTTTAAATTATTAAATATTAAATCTATCATATCATTGTAAGAATACTTTTACAATAACTGTATATTTAACTCTCAATAATGAATTCATTTCTAAGATTCATAACTTTCTTCTTTTATAATTCCTATTTCAGTCTTAAAATAAATGGATGCCATGGATGTTTGTAATGATTTGGAATCCACTTTAACCGTACGTCGAGGTCTATTATGGCTGTTGGGCGTACGATTGAAAACCCTGCCTAATAAAAAGAAAAACATCTCGAAAACTGCCAGTAGGTAGACGGACTTATCCCACCATGAGGCTGCTGCGCCGATGATGATGAGTAAAAACGTACAGTAAAGATTGTAAGATCAACTTGATTGTCCGTGATTTTTAAAAGTTTTAAGCCCCTTTTTAATTATTTATTTTATTGTTTTCTATTATTTCGTTATCAGATTGCTTTCATTTTCTCCTTCACTAACAAACGATAAAACAAGCGATTTTATAATATTTTTATTATGAATAAAATAAACAACTAACTATTTTATAGCCCTGTCTTGGTAATTCCATTTATTTTATAGCTCGCTTTACCAATTTCTTTCTAAGATTATTGTTACTAATTTATTATTCGGGACTCGTTTGAATTAATTGGGCTTGGAATTTTTCAAACGAAGTTAAAACAGTTTTCTTTCAGAATTTCATTAAAACTATAATTATAAAACGATAAATGTAAGAATAACAATTAGTCCAAGATACAAATAGCAATTGCTAAAAGAATTAATATTAAAATTAATACTACTTGAATACAGCTTCCAAAGTCTTTTTTAAATTCTTCTTAGGGTTCATAGAATGATCTCAGTTCTTCGCGTAATTTATTTTGTTTTGAACGTGCAAGGTTAATATATATCTTAGAATCTCTACTAGAAATTTTTTCTCTCAAATTCTTCAAAGATCCATCAGCCAACAATATCAAACACCCAGCCCAGCCTGTGGCTAAAATTGCCAATATGGCCATATTTTTATTTCTATTTTGTGCATTGTGCAATGCGATTCTTTTATATAATGAACGTGATTAATTAAATCAATTCAAAAACAAGAAATTAAAAAAACTAAAAAAAATTACTAATTAATTAAATATAATTTAATTACAGTGAATTCTTTTACAAACTAAATATTTTTGGTAAAATATTCAAAAGTTTAACAACAAAAAATAGACTCAGACTCGATATATTCTCAGATCTTTTCCTTTTTTTTGCAACTGTTTACAAAAAAAAGAAGAGAAAACATTGATTTATTTTTTTAAAGTGCAAGACAACAGTTCCATTCTTAAGTGTATGAAAACAGAAAGCTATTTTGCAGATGAGAAAATAGATTGCTTTTACCCAATTCCTAAAAGAAATAAAAATTATTTTTATAAAATACCTTTTAACTTACTACAAGAAATATTTCTATACTAAAAGGAGGATAAAAATTGTCTCTTCCTTCTTAGTCCACGGGAACACTATTCTATATTTTAAAAACATTATAGATGATTGAAAAGCATTATTGAAATCACTTATGCATCATTTCTGTAAATTTGTATAGTGGAAGCATTAAAAGGCTTAACTCGATAAATGATATCATAGAAGTTAATGAAACGTATGTATCTGGTAGGGAGAAAAATGAAAGATGTCAAATGTGTATCGGATAGAAGAATTCATCTCCTTTCGGTCTAGTTAATATACTTTCATAAATAATATTTTACTGTATTTATTTCACTTTTTCTCTGATATTTTTCCAAGTACGAATCTGTCTCTACAAATATACGTGCAACTAATTTAATTTTCTGTAATCTGGAACTTAAATCAGGTTTTGTTATTTTTGTGAAGATTTAGTAAAATTTTCTTGAAATAAAAATTGGCAAAAAATTATGTTATGTTTTATTTAGATTAATGTTTGTAAATTGTTATATTTATCAGTTTTACTTCGTATGAGTTGAAGAGCTCTGAGAAATTATTTATTTCTATTTTAAAATTTTTTCTTACTTTTATGAATTCATCTTCAATAAATCTCTGTTACTTTAGATACAGTCTTTACAGACTTTAGATAAAACATACTACTTTGGAGAGCAGAAATATTCTCCAATTATTATGTTAAAATCATAAAAAATTAAATTGTATACATACACAGAAGTGCCAAAAGTCATGGGATATATCCAGGTATTGCGTGGAATTAGTGGCAAAGTGCAGCAACTCAATGTGGCATTGGCTCAACAAGCTTCAGAAATGCCCAGAAGATATATTCAGCTATGATGCCTCTACAGCCATCCATTCTTTGTATAAGTGTTGCCGGTTCAATATTTCTGCTCTAAATGACTTTTCAATCATGTCCCATGTGTGTCAAATGGAATTGATGTCTGGTGATTTTATGGCCTAATCATTTTTTGGAACTGCCCAAAATGTTTTCAAACCAATCGAAAACGATTTTAGACCGATGGTATGACGCATTATCACCCTGGAAAATTCTATCATTCTTTGGATACATGAATGTCAATAACAAAACAATTTCCAGTCAATTATTAATTCAATTTGACCAGAGACCATGTTTTCAGGCCATGTAAAACACCTCACACCATTATAGAGCCCTACCATCAGCTGTTAAGAACTGGAACTTTAACTCATCAAGCCAAGCAAAGTTTTTTCAGCTATTTAGTGGACTTCTACTATGATAAATCATTAACCCCAAATTCCAGTGTACTCACAGACATGTCTTTCGTATGTTCCATATTGATTGTTGCTGTAATATGAAGCAGAATTGCTTGTCTGATAACACTGACTACTCTATGCACTTGTCGTTGGTCATGGTAATTAAATAGATTGGGTCGGCCACTGCATTGTCCGTGGGGGAAGGTAATACAGGAAATTATATAGTTTTGGCACACTGCGGACAGAAGAATGTTCCATGCGTCTAGCTCCAACTAGCATTCCATGTTCAAAATCTGTTAATCTCCATTGTTCCATAATCAAGTCAGAAAACTTTTCACATTTACCATTAAGTACAAATGAAATCCCTGACAATGCACTGGCTACTTACACATCACGTAATACAAAAACTAAAGGAGAATGAACAAGGAGTAAAATAGAAACACGACCACTTTTCACATCAAAAGCTGCTACAAGTATTCCAAAATATTCACTACACGCAAACCGTACAACAAAACAATTCCGATCTCTTTAAAAAATTGGTCAATATTCGAAGTGCGCATAGGTTGCAGCAACGAAACTAAAAATCATTAAATAGATAAAATTTTAAAAGGTTGAAAAGAAAAAAGAATTGTAAATCATTAAAGAAAAATCAGTGAAAAATCAAAGAAGAATACAAAAGTTTGTATGAATTATTGATTTGTGAATTAAGCAATAATTTTTTCGAAATAGTGTAAATATAGATTAGTCAGTATTGTTGAATATTTAATTCCTTGTGGAATACTTTGAGTTTGGATGCAAAGATAATCCTTAATGTAAATGTAAACATTAAAAATTCAGAGATTACAGTGTTTCATACAGTAATCGAATTTGGTCAGTAATTGAATTTGGTAATCGAAGGTTAAAGATAATTTAATTTAGTCATTTGAAAATTTCAAAACAAGTTAATTGTTATGAATAATTGTTAAACAGGTTAACTGTATTGAAAACAGGTTAATTGTTAAGAAATAATTGTTAAACAGGTTAATTGTTATTGAATAATCCATGAAGTTATTTTTCAGACACGAAAAATGAAAAAAAAATAATAGTAACCGTTATGATAATAAGATGTTACGTCGTAAAATGTGATAATAAAGTGTAAAATAAAACATATTGTATTTATCAATAGAAATAATTATTAATGAATTTATTACTAATTGCTTGATTATGAAACAAACCACAAAACATCCGTCTTTGGTGAAAACATCGGAACAATTGCGTAAAAAAATATAGCCTACCTTGGCGGGTGTGTGGGTATGTTCTATTCAAAAAGATTCGGCAAATCATATTTTTTTAGAATGCAGATCTCAAGATCCGAGATCACTATTCCTCGAGGATTTAAAAAAGTGTCGCTTTTCTTACTGACTCTATTCTGATGTGCATAAATAGTAAAGTAGCATATGGCTGCGAAATTCATTGACAGTATCGATGAAAAGATATAAAAGAGAAAACTTAACGATAACAAATAATACTTTTTTCATTCTTATTGTATTTGGCGTATCAAACTATTTGTATTGAGTGCTGATAGTGAAGTATGAAAGGCATTCTAATTTTTACATGCAATTTTAATTCAGTACAAAAGAAAGATGACTTTTATAGGGAAAGTTAAAGACAACTTTTATGATGCTTAAAAATCTTCATGAATAAAAATTTACTTATTGAATATATCTGTTTTAATGATTGACTTAAATATTTATTACTAGTTATGAAGCTACTCCTACTAGCTCATATTCTTAGTGCATTGAAAATTATATATTTTTGTACTTAGTTATAAGCCATATTAACAGTCGTTTCTAAATGGCTTATTGGTGATCAGTATGAGCAATATTGTTTATCTCTGTGTCTAAAATGTAATATATTATATTATATGCACTCTGAGTTTTATTTCTTAGAAAATACATGAGAATTTTAATTAAATAATTGAGTACCAAGCTAATTTAGGAATTTATGTACCTACATAGGACCGATAAATAGTAGTCACGAGATACCAGGTCAGAGTAAGCTGTTCTTTATGTTTACAAGAACAGCAAGCTAAATTTTATATATATTAAATACATGAAAACCTGAATTTAACTTAAAATAATATTTGTAAGAATTTAATTCTTAATGTCTTCTTCTTTAATGGTGCAACAGCCCCATGGTGGGCCAAGGACAACTGCCTACTGACAGATTCCGAAACATGAGACGGAGTAGGGTTGTCAGTCTTACGCCCAATGCTTTACAGTTATATTAGACGAAACCTACGGTATAAAGTGAATTTCGACCCACTACAAACATCCATGAAACTGCCAGAACTCGAATCCGAAACCTGTGGTACTGAGCGCCAGTCATTCGGTCATCAGTACCCATTTTTAATGACTACTTACTAATTTATTAAAAATAAAATAAAACAATCCTACTGTGTGCGTTATGAAACCATAATTCAAACCAAATGCTTTCAAAGAAGGTGTAGAATAATGCTTAATTTCCTCATGATAAATAGTAAAACCTTCTAATCTATAAATGCATCAGAAAATTCTTCAGCATAGAGGCACATGTTTTTGTTCGGCTTTGCTGGCCGGTCTTCTAACCAGGTTCCCTTAGATTGAAAGGGAAATGTGCGTTTCACCAAGTCACAACAGCAAGACAAATTAAACACTGAAATCCTTTTTTAAATTTTTCTAAGTAGAACTTTTTCAAATGATCCTGCGAAGTTCTAATTATCAAGTAACAAAAACTTTCGGTAAATAGTAAACATCTATATAAAATAAAATAATAATTTATCTGGTATAAAAACGAAGTTTAGATTAGCGTTAATCTATTTTTAAACATAAAATATCAGTTTTAATTCATTTTTTTCTACTTTTGTCAACAAACTTTTATAAAACCAGTACTGATAGAAACTTTCTATATTTGTTTAAGTTCTTCTCAGAAATATTCCCCGAGAAATTGAATCACATAAATATATCGCTACATTTAAATAAAAAACCAAACAGCAAGTCACTTTCAATATTTTTTTGGAATTATATTTTAAAACTGTATTTGCCGTTGCAGACCATAGCAAATGTACTCATTATGTATTTTATATCTAGGAAATGTCGTGCTACAAATCACTTTAATTGTTCCATATATTCTCTAGAATGCTGCTGATGATGCATAATATTTCCCGTGTTATTTGTCCACCTTTTGATATTGTATGGAAGAAAACGGCTATCATATTTTCTCTCAAATCTATATCTATTTTTTAAAGCTGCAGATGGTAGATTCATTTACAATCTCTAACAGGTTTAATTACTTTAAAAGTCAGCTCTGCCACCAGGGACATTTAATCAATGTCTTTTCGCACACTAGTAATACTAAAATCTCACGTCAATCAGGCTGACCATTGTCAATAAGGCAGATGTTCTACGACATGAAACTATAGTATCGAATAAAGATCACTTTAACGCGCACTGTCAGTGATCTACACTAGGTGAATAAATTTCGAAATTACTCACGGATAACTATTTTATTATGATTTTCACATCATTATGGACATCGACAAAATTTACCTTAACTTATTCATTATATTTCGGAATAACTTTTATATCCATAGTTTGGAATTCACCTTAATGCTTTAAATTAAACTTTTTAAATAAATTCTAGAATAAGAAGTGTGCACGTGAATAAATATGAATAAGCACATTTATTTTTAAACAAAGTTTTTTTTCGTTTATCCAGGTGAATATGGCAGTAATGGTCAATAAATTAAAACTCTTATCTTAGTTGATATAAGATGAAAAGTAATTATATGAATTGTTTTTTTTAAATATATCAAATATAACTCCTTAAATTATTTTATAATTCGTTTTACTTAAGTATTTGCTATATTTTAAAGCAACTCTTTTAGAATTCCTTAATTTCTCATTTAAATCATTTTTTGATTGCTTTTTTAATTTTTTTCATCAACAAATTTTTATCGATCTGTACAGAACATCTGGTTGCTGTTGAAATTATAGACGTCACTCTTTTATATTTTGTTTTAAATCTGGTATTAAGCTTAGCTAAGAATTCTCAAGACTTTTGAATAATTCGAAAAACGCTTTGTAAGAATTGTTTAAATGAAAAAAATAAATAAAGTAGAACAAACATTGAAATTGAAGAATATATAATTCCGAAACTCTATTCGAAAACAAGAAAAATATCATTATCTGAAAGAAAAATAAGTTCAGTAATAAAAATGTTAATCTCAGAAAGTTTTCTCAAAATCGAATTTTGATGTTCTCATTTAAATTATTTTAAAACATAGTTTGAAGAAAAACTGTAAATAATGGATTCATTCTCAATTCAACACATCAACCATTCAACAGATTAGTTGAATAAATTTTGTTACGATTATGATACAATTTACTTCATGATAGCTTTTTTTTTATGTAATTCAAAGATAGATTAAAATTTAATCAAATATGAGAAATTACTAGCTTTGTGAAAAATGTTCCAAATATTTCTTCAACTTATTTAAGATAGTTAGTTATTTACTGAAGAAACTTTTCTTCAGTAAATATACATTTTATTTCCACACAATAACCATAATAATTGTAATCAAGCTATTGAACCGATTTTAGGCAAAACATTGATCATCAGTTCTGAGAAGTTTTGCTGAAGTACAAAGAGAGAATTTATTTAGTTTTCTGATTATAGGATCTTGAACGCGATTATTCACCAATAATAGAGCTGAACTTTCGGCAGACTTTATCGAAATGGCTTATTATACTATATCCACAAGAGATTTTATCTTTCAAGGATTACTGTCTTGTATTTACATGTATAATGGAAGAAACCTCATAAAACAGAAACAAAGTACTCTATTGAGTATAAGACACATTCTGCTACATACACCTCTTTGTCTACTCACTTTTTAAAGCAGTGATTATAACACACTTCTCCAGCTGAAATCGAACTTACACTCCTTTCCACGTTGGTCAGCCTTCACTTCTAGGCTAAGAATAATATCAAATATATCAGAGTAATCGAAAAGTTTACAAATTAATGAATTTCAATTTTTGAAACTGTACTTTGAACGACATTGTTGAATAAATTAATATATAAAAACGTAATGTTATAACTTTCCCAAATGAAAATAATAATAAATATTGGCAGTGAAAGGGGAATTTTGCAATATATTTCTTAAAGTCAATCAGTTAATACTTTTTATTTAATATTTTAGCATAAATTTTAATCAAATACTAATGATTTGAATGAAAGTTTGTTCAGTTATAAAGTTTTAGTCTTTAATTATATAAAATGGAGATTAAAATTTTTTTAATGGAAAGAACTTTCATCAAAAACAGTACTATGTCATTATTGTAAAAATTAAATGGAAAATTCTAAAAAATATGCTCAAAATTTTCGTTTTAAGAAATCATTCGCTTTTGATTTTAATTCATTTATAAAGAAATTTATGAATTTCCAAAGGAAAGATAGAATAAATCTGAAATATATGTGATAAGGGCTAAATTATTTCTATTTCTATAAAACTCCTGACTTTTACAACCTTTTTCATTCAGTAAAAATTTTGTGGATGCTGATGTAAAAGTAGTATGTCTCAAAAGTCACGATTCAAAAGTTCTGAAGAAGAACAAGGATAAAACAAATACAGAAGATAAATATTCTTGCTTTTGAAGTCACAGACACAATATGTTAGATGTATCGAATAGGTGTTTTCAGTTTTTGTTACATAATATAAACACCATGCGAATTGTTATAATTTTTAATGGCGAAGAGAATAGCAAATTTTAAAATTGCTAAGTTTTTCATTAGTTAAACATTCGTATGTTAATGTAGTAAAACCATAAAAGGAAATTAAATTTCTTGTTACAAAGGTCAATTTATTTAAAGTTACATTTTAAGCATTAAGTGAAACTATAGTTGCAAAGCTTTTATTGTTAAAAAATTATTATTGAAATTTATAATCAATTAAATAAACGCTGTGATGCTCAGTGCCCCAGGCTTCGGGTTCGGTGCCATGGATGTTTGTAGTAGTTCGTAATCCACTTTAAACCGTAGGACTCGGGCTAATTAGCTCTCGTGAACAACAAATGACCTTAGAGCGACTAATCAGGGGGCGTAGGGCTAACAACCCAACCCCGTATAAAGAAAAGTCTCATGTTTAGAAATCTCAGTCACAAAAAAACCGACCACACCTCATTTTGAATACTACAGGATGGGCCTGACTGGTGGAAGTTGATTGAGATAACCTTGGCCGGAAACCGTCTGTAGTGCTTGACAAGAAGAAAAAGAACAATTAATTAAGTAATATTAAATATAATAAATTATATCAATTAATATTTTAATAAACATTCCATATATATTAATTATAATTGATTAAAAAAATTTAAACACAATCTAATTGAAGACAGATTTAATAAAGCGAGACTAATTTTATCTAGAAATACGAATCTTCCGGATAATAAAAGCCTTGCTATATCTGCTGAGATTAATGAATCACAACAGCTGTTATTTAGATTAATCAATCAGAGAAGAAATAAATCCCATTTTATAAAACAGTTGTTGTTTAGTAAGTTACTTATGTTAAAATTGTTTACGTAATCTTTTCATAATTTTATTTACAATGCTGAATTGGAGTGCCTATGCTTTGGGGTTTCCTGAGCTTTCAGCAATGAGCTTCCAATTCTATGCTGGGAATGAGCACTTTTCCATTGAACTAAAGGAGGAGGATACATACCATCCCAGATGCCATCCTCAGTGGTGTCTATTCAGAATCTATGTAGCAATGAATACTACAATGAACTCTGCAGATCTAGTTGCAAATAATTTAGATCAATGTGTCGGAACTCAAAAACAACAACACAGAATGCTTCAAACTATTCAGGAGAAAAGCCCTCTCCTTGATCTTAGGCACCTTTGGTTATGCTACATCTGCTGTAATTCAGCCACTGGCAAATGATGATGACTGGAAAATTATCCTCATTAACACATTCAGTGGCCACAATGCTTTCCAAAACAGCTACTTAAATGATGAAAACTCTCATGAAATCGGTTTGTGTTCGAAATCCATTTTCTTGCAGCCGAAATCAATTCTGAAAGGGCCTTCAAATTTCAGAATGAGCTTCGATCTTGTGTGCCTGTTTAGAGCGACATATACAAAACGGCTAACCAATAAAAACAAAGCCAATTACTGGCTATACTATACCACAAAAAATGTCAGCTCTGAACGTAACGTGAGGTAACATCTTTAAATGAAGAAAGGGATTTTGAACCCGTTCTCCAATAGAAAATCCAAGTATTCGACTACAATGAAACTTTTTAAATTCACATTTTAGAAATTATATAAAAAAATAATACATTTAAATGTGTTCCGTTGTGTCCATTCAATTTTTCCTTGTTTGGTAAACCAATTTCTAGCTACATGGGGATGTTTTGATTTACATATTTTCTATGTGGGATTTTTTTATGCGGTTCCTATTTACCGCATAAATTTTTTTTAAATGTGTTGGAAACAATATATTTTATAGCTACTTCATGAAATCTTTTTATGCGATTTCTTTTATGCAGTCCCTATCCCCCACACAAAAACAGGTTTTAGTTTACATTTCTAACGACTTATTCAATTCTGCATTACTCACATAAAAACTTTTGCTCGTTTTGGATACAGATATGATACTGTGTAGTAAAAACAGTATCATATCTACGGCATAGATATGATACTATTTTATATGTATTGAATGTTTTATTCGTACCTACCATATAGGTTTTCAAATAGAATGTGCATTTTGTTTTGACTAAATTGACATTTATTCTCTCAGTAACTAATTCCTTTAACTTATTTAATATTTTAATGCACTAGTAAGTGCTTTGTTTTTAAATAGGCATCATAAGTTGGATATTTTTTTTTAATATTTTAAAATGTTTAAATCAAATACTGGTCTGTTCTAAGTAGTTTATTCAATATCTTTTATAATTACAAGAATTATGAAATTATTTTTTTTCCTATCAAATAAAGCATTAAAGAAAATAAACATTTTTCTCTCTCACATAAATGCGCGATTACCTAATATGCTTCCCACAATTTGATTCCCAATACGTAAGAAATATGTTCCAGGTATTTCCAGCTTGTTGTGCTTACGATGGAAAGGGAAATTGCGATTGGATGGCAAAAGGAAGGAACAAGTAATGACAGAAGTTTTCCGGGAGATGTCCGCAAATTGGAAACATTAAGGATGGCATTTGCAGCTGTTGCGGAGTTCCTGTGTTTCTTGGCCGGCTTCAACTCTTTTCAGTGATTTCAGATTTTGAGGTTGCAAATGGCTCAGCTAATGCGATCAGGTAGTGTGAGACTTTTTCTGTAAATCCTACTTTTAGTCTAAGTACTTAACCCGGCAAGCAGATTTCGATTCGTTGTTGAAACCATAAAATATAAAAAAATATTTTAAAGATTTGCTTTTGAATAGAGAGTCTCATATGAATGAAAGTAAGGGTGGATGTTTTCAAAAAAACGAGAATAATTTTTTTTTAGAATTCTTAACAACAAAATAATAAATACAACTAAATAATAATTAAATTTGCTAAAAACAATCATCAGACAGTGCTAAAACATTTATCCATAATTTTTTCGGTTTTGGGCTTTTTAGTACTTAAGATATATATATGTATTTGTACGCTTAAATAGATTATTTTTCCAGGCATATTTAAAAATCTAGTAATATACGAAAATTATAATAGCATTGAAATATGTAGTGAACAAAGTACAATAATAAATAATAAATAATAGACATTTTATATGTGAACAAATAATATTCATTTCTATGAAAGCTAAATATAAACAAATAATGAACACATGACAATTTCATGCACTTTGAATGAAGCAATTTGTTTATTTATTATCCAATGATAAAAAATACCTTTTGGAGACACAAAGTTGAGAGAATCAAATTTCGTAGTTCTCTCAAATTAGAAAACTGATAAAAAATGAGAATTAACGTTGAAAACTACTAAAACAAAAGTCTAAACAGGTTTGAAAATTGTGACAAAAATATTTTTTTTTAAAACCGGAAAGGAATATAAGAAATCAACATAAATAAAAATAAATTTCTTGCAATTTTTTGCTTTTTTACTTCCTTTTGCCATCCAAAAATGGCAATATAATGCAACATAATGCAAACTTTGAATCAGCATTGCCAAAAAAAAACAGAGCTAGGAACAATATTTTTGTGTTGTGAGAGGTAATTATTAATAAATCAAATGATCGCTTAAGGTAATACTTATATTCTAAAGTCCTTTTTTCTGTAATAATTTTTGTATAAGAATCTAGGCAACATTTATCTTATGAATATTTTCTTAAATATATAAAAATCGTCACAATATTTACGTTTCAAAATAATTAATATGTTTAGTTATTGATTAAAAAGAATATAAATTGGTTGTCAAATGAGTATTCTTGTATCACTTAACTATTATTGTTCATTTTGTTTGTATCATATTTTGTAGAATTCTAAACTTTATTAAAATCAACTAAATAATTGTAATTTTTAATACATATTTTAAGCTCAAAGTGCAGATTACTGTGCATTTTTACAACAGGGTATAAAAATAATTGACACACCTTTGACACAACCTCTCTGATTATTTACTAAAATAATTTAATTAAATTTTTAAATCCAAAAATTTCTATCAAATTTGTAAAATCTAGAAAAATTGCTTTCTATTGTAGTCATAAGATGGTGACATTTTAATTAATTTCTTAAGTAAAGCCTCATAACTGATTATTTTTAAAGTAATATCTCAATCCATGAATGAAGAGCAAAATTATATTTCTATAAAAATTCAATCATAATTTCTTTTTCGTTCTTTGGAGCGACGACAGTGTAATTAAGATTGCATTACAATAATTTATTTTTTTCAAAATGGCATTACGATTAAAGGGAGATTAATAACAATTACTTCTATTTTTTGTGCATATGTACAGAACTAATAAAAACTAAAGCCTATGAAAAAAATTTTCATTCTCGTTTTAAAATTTTTTCATGATATAAAAAGTTTCAAAAAGCAACTGAAAGAGTTTGTGATTTGCTAGAAATAAAAATCGTGTCTTACTGAATTTGATGAAAGAATTTTCTTTTTCCTTACATAATTTTCGTATAAAATATATCTTACCTCATGTATTGTTATTTCATACATAAATGAATATCCTACTATCGGAAACTATTTAATTTTAATAAAAGAAAAGAAGAGTTCTTCTTTAAATTGAAATGGGTGTGTTTTTACATTTACTTATTAAATTTTTTTTCAATATAATTTTAAGATAAAGATTAAATATCCAAATAGAAATTCATCAATATTTACTGATGCAATAACTTTCATAATTTGATTTTTTTGTGTTTTAAAAGAACAGAAGTCTTAAAAAGATTTTAAAAAAAAACCCTGAAAATATTTAGTAAGTCCATTAATTTTGAACGGGATTTGGAACCGAGTTCTTCTAATTCAATTAGGTACATGACTTTTAATATTCCTAAACATAGAATTAATACTTGACAGTTAAAAGCTTAATATATATAGAGAATGAAGCATATACACAGACAATCAGAAGCATCTTAACAGGACAACAGCAAGTAATTGCAAAACATGACATCACATAGTGACAGTTCTTTGTATGCCTATTGACGGGAACAGCAGGGAGGAAAAGTTAATGGAGTTCAGAAAATATATTTTTTCCTTATTTTTTTAATGTTTAGGAAATATGAATTGTGTAAATAAATGCATTAAAATTTTCCCATTTTAAGTTTCTGGAAATTCACGATTACTTTTCACGACATAATATAACTAAACAAAGAAAAAAAGATGTTTTAATTGACAATATGCCCGAATTAAAAGAAAGTCTCGATTCTTTATACATCCTGATGGTTTTAATACGATGAATATGGGAATATCGTATATGTGTCGAAGATTCCTATTTAATTAAATAGCATCTCAGATTACAGCTTATTGATTGGAATATGGATAAGCATTAACACAGACAATCAGAAGCGTCTTAATTAAACAACAAAAAGTGTTTTTTCTCTGTATATAATTTGTTAAATAAATAACTGTGTTAAACAAATGTTAAAAAATTATTACATAATTAAATGCCAGTGTCAAATGCTATTAGCATATCTACCTATATTTTCAAGTATGATAAAAAAAAATCAGCATCTTGCTTAATAATAAGAATATTTTTACTTACATGTTTTACCTCAGAAACTAAAATTTGATCAAATATACAAAAGAGTTCATTTCTTTTAGCACATGCAACCAATGGGATAACCCAGATGGTTGTGCGTTAGGTTTCTGATAAGAGGTTTGAAGCAAATCGAAGGTTCTTCTGCCTATATAAGTAATTTGTGTAATAAATCCACTTTCTGTGGGCCTCAAGAAAGAAGTTAACTTGCGTGTCATAATGGGGAAGCCATCATGCTTATTGCTTTTTCACTCAAGTTAGTATTATTTTCTGCATGTCAGTTTTTAAGTAAACTAATAACACATTTTTAGCACACTTCTTAACAATGCTATTATTAAATATTGATTACAGTTTTGGAAAACTATTTCAGCTTGGTAGAATTCTAAATAAACCAGCATACCTGCAGCTACTAATTGAATCTTTTTCTTTGAAAGTGGTATAACTTCATTTTATGTTATATGGAGAAAATTAAGTGTTTGTATTTGAATGATTTGAAAAAATATTTGGTATATATTAACTCGCTCATAGTTTTTAAATATTAAATTAATTTAGGTTTATAATGTGATCGTTTTTAAAGTAATAGTTAAAAGGAATTTTTACTTTTTATGACCTCAAATAAACTTACACCACATTAAAGTCAACAGAATACGAAAACCATACATTTATGAAAAATTAAATGTGGGATCTCAATTGAATCACATAAATTTCTTTTATGAAATTTTTATTTTAAAATTTAATTCATATTACGATTCAGTTGAATGGAAAACTGCTTCCAAATTACATAAAGTTCATCACTTCAAAAAATATGGAATTCGCTTTTTCATTTTTAAATTACCTAACTACAGTAATCAGGGATAAAATTTAAAAAATTGGTGTGATTATTTTTGTCAAATTGGGTATTATTTTTTATTGAACGTTTGAAGGCATCATGTACCACTTTTGCATTCTACGAATAGCCCACAGACGAATGATAAGTAGAAAGCAGCGTCTGATGGCCTTCTAGGAGCAACTGAACTGCATTTGAGCGTCGTATGACAGAAATCTTGAAAAAGCTCACACCTGACCATATAACGTGAAACACACTTCATCATAATCGAGACTCCTCGTTTCTAAAAACTGCATCAGCAACAATGCTAACAGACGATTGTAACTTCAGCCCTTTTACGTTGTAGTCGTGCACACTGCCACTGGGCCAGTAGTCGATGCAATTTCTCTATGATTTTCAGGACACTTTCGCGATAATTCTATTATTTTTGTTGCAAAATCTACAAAGAGTTTTAACATTTTTTTTTTAATTCCAAAGAATGTTTGAGCAGAAAATTTTTGAGTTTTACTTTTGAAATTCTTAAAAGCAAAAATTATTGCTATCTTTCTACATTATCTAGGATTTATTGTCTTAGAGCATTATACATTTGTCCATATTTCTGGAAATTTAGAATAACTATTTGGAATATACTATCGTATTCTACTATTCAATTTCTTTTCTATTGAACAGTTTCTCTAAATTTCTTTCTCTTTCTAGAATTTAAAAATCAGCTAATTTTTCTCGTCTAATTTCTGTTAATTAATCAATTAAACAAAATATGTATCAAGAAATATAAAAATTGATGATAAAAATTAATTTCTTGAAGGGAAATCTCAATTTTCAGTATTAATTTTTCACATATTTTTTCAGAAGGAAATCACCATTCTGTGAGTTTTATATGATAATTTATAAAATAGTATTGACTGGTAAAATTATATTTAGTGTTTAAAATACAAATATGAGAACTGGCTGTATCTGTTTCTATTAAAAGGAAACTTCAGTATAGTAGTATTTGTCATCCAGGTTTGCAACAACGAATCTCAGTCAATGGCGCCATCTAGTAAATAAAATTTGAACATCAATTTTCAAATAAAGAAAGTTTTACATTAAAAAAAAATTAACTAGTAAACAAAATAAGAATTCAGTAATAATATATGTCCTTTAAGAACATGAATTGAGTATAAACAATAGAATTTTTAAAAATGTAATAATAGAAAAATAGTTCTCTTTTAACTCGCTTCAAAGAGATTATATATATGTTATTTATAATGTTTATATTTTAATTCATATTTCCAGAAAATAATACGTTTTAAAAGGAAAATTTAAAGCGATTAATATTTTTGCTAATTCACGTATGTACTTTTTATTTTATAATTCTATCAGGAGGAACTTGACAATACTTTCATTATTTTATAATTAATGTAAAAATTCTATTTTTGGAAAATATTCCAGCAAAAATTGAGAATTGGGCAAACAAAATTTGAAAAAAATTAGAAAAATCTTTTTTGAAAAAGATAAAAATTTATATCAATAAGAAAACCGGATTATCAATGAATTTTTTTTTAATATTCTTGCTAGGGTTTAGTATTTCAAGGAAGTTTAAGTCACTGTCATGTTCCATTTTACTTGTGTTGTTTTCAATAAAGAGAGGACTCGATGGTGATTGAGATAATGTGAAATATCTAGACTTAAATGTCAGGCTGTGTGGTCGGATTTTTCCGGGTTTTCTACCATACGATACCCAGACGCGAGGCAGTTAACTCAAATCTTCCTGAAAAGCAACATCATTTCCTTATCACACATCAGTTGGCTGTTGAGGCATACAAAAGGGTTATGAGAGGCTCTCCGATGCAACAAAAACAAAAATGAATTACAATTTCCTTAAACATTTTTAGTTTAGTCAGATTTTTAAAAAAATATAATAACATTTAAATCTTTTTTTTAAATTTGTAAAAATATAACATCGCTAAATTTCAAAACAAAAAATATTACTTATGTCTTGCATTATGAGATTTTTATACCGCGATTGAATATTCTTCATAAATTAATCACAATATGATTATTATTTTGTTTATAAAAACAGGTTGTAAATGCCTCCCATTCTGCATAGATTTATGTCAAATTGAAGAATCAAAATCGCTAATCTAATTTAACTTATCTTTTTTTCAATTTTTATATCGTTCTAAAAATGTAATCTGGAAAAAAATTTCTATTAAAAATTATTCTAAATTTAATTGTTAGTCACGTGCTAGTCTATTTTAAATTTACATTTTCTATTGATAGTACTATACATTTGTGGATCTCTATTTTTTTTCTGCTTACCTAAATTGGAAATACTTTATGTTGGAAAAATTGTCTCATTATGCACATTGCCTTGATCATTTTTGTTTCAGTTATATCATCATCGCGTTATTTTCTTAATTTTGGCTTGGCGGTTAACAGCATTTCTGGTAATTGGGTAATGTTTTGACTCAGTAAAAGAGGTGGCAGGTGAAGTTTTTGTCGGAACTGAAATACTGTCCCTAATAATAGTAGATTGGCTGTTCCTTCCTTAACAGCGTTCTGAAGAATAATGAGGCAGAATGCTTAAAAAAAAGTAAAAATTCGAAAAAACAAAATTGTGATACAGCAATGTTTTGTATATTTCTTGAAATTGCACATTTCTGCACTAAGTTCAGTTGATTAGAGTTTTGGAGGAGGAACAGTTTCCGTATTGCACATCTCCGAATATTGACAAATTTATGGGAGCAGAATGTGCTCGTCAGAAGCACTCAGTAGGAGTAAAGTAAGTTTTATTACTACTCTATGTTCAAAAAACGTTTTTAACTTGGTAATCAATAAAGCTTTAAAAGCTAAGGAATCTGATAGAAGTATATTTTTTTCATGAATTCAAATCCTTTAGTTCAATAATTTGAATTTTTGTATGATGTTAAATTATAACAATAAATCATTAGTGATTTATAATGGTAAAATTTCTTCAAAAATTTCACCTATGTTTTTTAAAAAGTATCATATATACCATGTATAATATTTGATTAACAAAATTGTGGAATAAAGTCTTGTTCATATTTTCCCCTCTCCAAGAAATTTAAATTTTATATTGGTATAGATTTTATTTAAAATTTTATATGATTCGCTTATGTTTGCTGATGCGAGAAAATTATCTATGAGTAAGAAAGATTTTTTTGAAATAACGAGACAGTCTGGTCAGAAATAAAAAGTGTTAAATATATATATTTCGGAAAAATATAGGTGGCAGATCAAATTTGTAATATTAATAAGTACATATTACCTTGATAGTAATATACATTCTCGCTAAAAACTATATCTTTTACTATTTAATTTGAAATAATCATACTGATTTTTCGCTTATTAAAAATATTGAAAAATATATGCATTTAAAGAAAATAAACCCAATTGGCTATTGAAACTGGTCGCGAAAAAAATTAATGTAGAATTAAATTAACAACGAACAGCTATTCTGAGTTTTTTAACTAAACAATTTGATGTTTCCATCACCCCAAACTTCTGAGAAACCATTTCCACAACAAATGGACGAAAAGCTCATTTTTTGACAGGAAGCAGGGTGTTGCGCTTCACTATGGCGGGCCTTTTTATGGTTGGATCCATGTTTTGTACAAATTTGATGTTGAAAAATGTTTTATACAAATTTGATACCGATTCTCAACAAAATTCATCCAGGGAAGCAATTTCCCTTCCCTTGGCTTGTTCGAATGTGGTTAGTTAGTAAGTAGTAAAGCATCATGGATAACACTGAACATAATACGGTCCGTCAATTTGAGTGGTAAAATCAATAATGCAGCATAAAAGAAAAAGTCCTGTAATTTTGAAAAGTGTTTGTATGTTTCATTTTGATAATAACGTATGCAGTTTCTGAATAAAAGAGTTCTGGAACACGCCTGTTAAAAAATTAGTTAAATAATTTTCAAATACTTCAGTTGAAACTTTTAAATCTCGAAAAACTAACGTTGTTCAGGAAAGTAGCTCTTCTTTTAGATAGACAGATAATCATTGCTTTTCAACGCTAAAAATATATATACCTGTTCAATTCAATATTCCCCATATTTTTGATTATATATATATATAACAAGCTTTATTTATTTATTTATTGTGTTCCACCATATACCATATAGTAGATTTCAGGTAAAGGGATCCCAGGTAAATGTCATGATAGATTTTCATAAAATCTATCATTTATACTTATTTACCATCATTTACCTGATAGAGCTTATTTTACAAAAGACTAACACAAATAACATTCAAGCTGATATAAAAAGATGCTTGTATTTTAACCTGTCAGATCAAAAAAATTATAAATCTCTTTAAAAATATAAAGATAAGAACAATTTCTACGAAAGAAATGTGAAGGCAATATAAAAGATAATAAAATTTCTATTTTTTAGTTAATTATATATTTTTATTGCTTCTTAAACTCCTTTGACATATTTTTCAAGAACATATTTTTAAGCCCCCGAGAAATAAATTAAGAACTTCTGGCATCATGAAGGGCAATATAGTCATGGCAGACTGAAAATTTTGATAAAGCTGTTTTTAATGTCCTCATACCAACACCATTGAAATAAAGTGATTTAACATAAATGCAACTCTAACGGTTTTTGAACAACTATTAGAATATTTGCTGCAATCTTTAGATAAATGTAAAAGTAAAAAGAGCTCTTTCATTAAATATTTATGCTTCTAGGGTTTAATCTTTATCTAACATCTATCGATTGTTGAAAATCAGGGTTTTTATTTGATTACATTTGAAATGACAATCAATGGTCACTTTTTAATATTCCTCACCCTTTTAACAAAAATAAATATTTTAGATTCTTTCCAATTAGTTTCTTTATTAAACTTGAAATCATGAAAGATTTGGTATTTTCTTTGATTCATTTTCTATTTAAGTTTATGAATATTAAGAGCCGAAAAAACATATCTCGACTTTTTTAATTTATACTTACGTAAAAAAAGTAAAAGTGTATAAAATATTAATTTTACAAAATTAGGTTCATGATATATAACAATACAGCATAAATATGGAAATTAAACAATTTGTAATGATAAAATATTTATTCGATAAAATCGAAAATTCATGAAGTAAATTTAATATTTAAAATTTAAATTGAATGCAGAGGATGGTTTATACTAGTGAAAATATTTTTTAAAGAACTCGAAATTTTCTTAGAAATTATTACTTTATAGGGGTTTTTTTTTGTAGTTAAGTTTCGATTTCATAAGAGCTATTATAATAAGCTATAATTATATTATAATAAGCTATTATAATGACTTGTTAATGTATATTTCCAAACCACAAATTAAATAATTTTTCATAAAGCATTGGTTTGAAAAATTTATTCAGAAAATAATGATATTTTTTAAGCAATTTTTTAAAAATAATTTTCAATGATACAAATTTCAGAAAGTAATTATTAATATTTTTGAAAGTTATGTAATTTAAAAATCCTTACTCATGGAGCGGGTTTTCCAATTCTTAATTATTTACTCATGCATTACTGTACCAAATTTTATTGTTTTCAATTAGCCACTTCAAAGGCAGATATGTTGCAGATTCAGCATTGCCCAGAGTGTACCCAGGAAACCTAATATACTGATCCACACTGGACCATCCCGATTTTGACCGATCACCCTCTACTGAAAGTTAGTAATTGTTTTTTTTTATTATACTTATATAGTTTGTAAAATGATTCTTTTAATTAATTTTAATTTGTATTAAACATAGAAAAATATATTTCATCTGTTCAGATTCTAAATAATGATCTCCTGATCCGTAACAAAAAAAAACTACTATGAACAACAAAACAAAATTTTCACTTCCTGGCATTCTATTTGCTGAAACTTTACATAAAAAAGTGGCCATTAACAAGATGTAAATTACTTTAATGGACTATTTCGTTTCAACACAACGTTAATTCTTCCCTCAAAACTGCATTGATCGGTTTTGAAAATTGTTCAAGTAAACTTTTTATTTTTAGAATTTTCCTATTTACATTTTAACATCCACATATTAAAATTATTTTTAGAAATGGGATTTTTAAACTTCTTAGAAGTTGCCTAACTGTAATATTTCTTTCATTACAAAAACATTCAGTCGTTATGCAATTTAAGATATCAACTTTTATAAAGCATTTCTTATATGTGTATTAAACAAATAAGACCAATATCATCTGTAATCCATATTGAATTATTTTTTTTTAAGATTTACTGTTATTTAAGGATTTTAAAATAGAAGTAAATAAGACTTACTTTCTACATTTAAACCTTTAAACCAGTTTTTAAACCTTTTATTCTTACTAAGCACAAGTCAAAATGATTGGTAAAATTAAATTTCACATACTAAGTAAATCTTATAATTAAAGTTTTTTATATTCTTAAATGATATACATATATCACTGAAATTATTATTATTACAAGTTAAGTTTTCCCAAATAATTTCTGGGTTTGTATTTTTTAATCACACATTGCAATTAGAGGATTTCATATTTTTAAGAAAATTTTTAATTCCATAATACAAAGGGATTCTAAAATCATCAAGGAAACTTTCAGGGGTGGTTCAGCTTGCTAAAACTATACTTTTGTAAAGGAATATTTGTGCTGAGGCGAGGCTTAGAGGCACAAACACAAAAACACTTGCCAAAATCGTCTCAAAGTCTTTCTTTACAAGAATTCTAACGACAAATTCTTTTAAATTCTTCCAACAGAACTCGGCAGCTTCAATGGAGTGCTAGACAAACAGTTTCAAAGATGTCAGGTATTTCTCGCTGGCCTGAAGTCGCAATGGATTATCCGCGTGTCAATTAGAGTCACATAAATGGTCGCCTTCATATGCTTCATAAAAAATATTGTGAGTTAGGTAAATCTGGTGATCGGATTTATTATCACTTCCAATCTCTCGCACTTCAAAATTGTTATTCAGGTAATCCTTAGTGAAATGGGAAGGGCCACAAATGAAAGGTAATACAGGTGATCCTTTGAAAAGATTATCCTAAGTAAAATGGGACAGAAAGCCATGCTGCTTACACCACAGAACATGATGGTGTGCTAATCGAAAGTATGCGACAATCGAAACACCTCGTAGCAATTTTGTAAACTCTCTTCGAGAAAAATACGATGACATTGGCTAATGAGTCGCGTTAGCAGGAAATATGGATCTATAAGGAAATCGTTTATAAACCTGCCAAAATATTAACAGAGAAGCTTTGTTAAAATATATGTGAAAGTGGTGGATTTGCTGTTTCCCACTTATAAGTATTGTGTACATTAAAAACAACTTCATGTGTAAAAATCGCCTTATCTGTGATAAGTACATGAGCTGGGAAGACCGGCTGCAAAGCAATCTTCTTCAAGAACAATTTGCAGAATTCCACGCAGAAAGAGATATATGAAAACCCTCGTTTATGAGATTCTAGTTAATGAGATTTTTCATTCTTCTTTTTTGGGGTTTGTAACTCTGTGCATCAATTTCTTCCACTACATTCCTAATTTTAAAAAAATGTAGGCTTTAGAGAGCAGTGCGATTTTGCAAAGTTTGTCTTATATTTTTATAATCACCCTGTATACGATTTGGGATAATTCTTTCTAAATAAATGTATTTATCTTATTAATAACATAATTATCATTTAAAAGTAGTTACGTGCTTTTGTTACTTTTATTTATATCTTAATTTTGTTTTTTTTCTTTAAAAGTATTATTGATTTCAGTAACCAATAAGTAGCATATTTTTTTTAAAGCCACTTTATTTTATTTTTCTTTTTCTTTGAAAGTTTGATTTCTTAAAATGAACATAATTATAATAAGGAACAGTTTTTTCAAATAAATTTTTCGAAAATATCAAAAAAATAATAATAATAATAATAATAATTCGGAATATTTCAAATATTTGCGCTTTGCATACATTATATTAGAAAATAAAGAATTGCAAATAAAACTTTTCTGGTCATCGTGTGATTTTGTAGAACGTGTTTTGAATAATAAAATGAAAACATTTACATCCATTTATAATATTCCTTTTTTATTGTAACTAACATAGCTTTCTTTCATTAAAGTAAATAAAATTTTGCTTTTAAATATTTATTTTAGGAAGAAAATCTAATTTGTTCGTAATTTCATTCAGTTAATAAAAACGTAATTCATTTAAGCATATATTTTTACATTCGAATCATGAAACGAATCATTTTCTAGAATCATATTTATATTTGAAATATGAAACAAATTTAGAGAGTTGGGATTTTGAATTTGATGTATGATTGACTGCTGAAATCTCTTCCAATTGCGGGCTTTGTATTTTTTACTTGGGCTGAGAATTGCATAAGAAACCTACTTATTTGCTATTAGTTTTTTCTTCTTGATTTTTCTGAAATTTGTTTTAATAAAAATTTTCATTTTATAAATGTTATTTTTTTTATTATGACAGTCATTGACAGAAATGGCCCCGCTATAATGGAATTTTCTTTTAATACGGATGTGCATTTTTCCAGACATTATGATATAGCATCAAATTTGGATCTAGCCTTCATGAAAGGAGTCGATACTTTTATTATAGTGTTACAGATTCCTGGAGGAAAAATATTAGAATCTTAAAAAAATAATTTGTTTTCGAGGTTAACAACGTTTAAATATACTGAAAACAAGCAAATGACTAGGATAGATAAACTTATCAACACGTATCATTTGGATACAACCCGCTAATTTGCTTCTGTCAAACCTATCATTAGAATATCAATTAAAGTCTCTTTCACGAAAGAAGCATTACCACTCGTTTCTGAATGTTCCAGCAAGCTTACTGAAGAACATTCTCTTTGACGTATCGTTAAATGATTTAGCTGTGGAACTCGAAGAGGAAAATGTTTTTTCTTGCCTGAGAATTGTATCAATTTAGAATTACCTCCCGATCACGGTTATATTATCCATTTAAATCTATGTGCTAAAGCTTTGTCTCTCACGACAAAAGGTGTTCCTATTCATCCATAATCCGTGACAATGCAATAAATGTTTCTCTTTTATTCATCCATTAAAAACTGTAATAATGTATCCTTATTTGCTGTACTAATAACCTAAACTTTCTTTTGTCATATTCTACTCAGATTTATAAATGTGTCTTATAGAGTGTCCCTTAAACAGTCGCTGATAAGAATTGTTGCAAAATGCAGCAAGAACTAAAACATTTAAAGTTTAAAAAATTAAATAGCCTTTTTTTCCATTGTAGCCAAACATTTTTACCACCGGTAGAATGAAAACACTTTTCCGGCTGAAGCTCAATAAGTGATCCACAATAGCCTATAATACACCAGCAAAAAGGAACCATATTTATTCCAAAACCATAAGATAAAAACTCTATTATTAATAAAGAAATGTATGAAATGCAGTCCAAATTGCGACAGAAGGGACTCGGCATCTTTATCTCAACATGTTGCTTCGTTCCACACATTTGTCACCCGGGCACCTCATCAGCTTTCTAATTTATCAATTAATAATAGTGTCAATAATGATAACAGAAGACTTAATAACAGATGATAGGAGGTTGATTGCTCCCAAGTTCCTCAGCCAAAGTTTCTTTTTCTTTTCTTTTCATTCTACATTATTTTTTTAAGTATTAAACAAGTGGCTCAATTTTTCCCTATTAATCTATTTTTTTTCTAAATTTTCATTTCTAAAGTGGATGTATTGCAATGGAACAAGGGGAGTATTAGATATTGGATAATGAGTCTTGCAGCATTAATAAATCTGTTTGCAAAGCAATAAACATTCCTGAATAGAGATGATAAATCACAGATTCCTGAAAACGTAATATTCCAAGAAGACACAACTGGCATCAAAAGAAGAGGAAATTCTTTTACTGTCATTTATACAGATATACGACAGTGATCAGTATCGATACAATTGAATATCCAATAATATCTAATTAAAAAAAAACTTTCAAACAATCCATTATATGGCCTACAGTCTTTCAATCTGTAATAAATATCAAATTATAGGGACAACTTGTGAAATATTACTTGTTTATTTTTTAGAGTTTTATATAATAAGAAGAAATATTTTATTTTATAACATCAAGCTAAGCTCCCATAGCATCTTGCTACAAGAAAAAAGAAAAGTTTTATTTCGATTGCGGAAGCATCTGTCTCACAAATTATGAAAAAAAAAACAGCGGCTGGCCTTAAGCGCTTAACTTGCCTCCTAAAGATTGATTACAGGAGCACCATATGTTATACTGCAGGCTATATGATAAAGTCCATAAATTATCAAAGCTATCTATAACATGATTTTCTCCCGATAACAATAAAATCATTTGCATGTCCAATAATATTTTAATTACGCCTTAACTACTTAGGTCAATTTCTTTGTATCTCCTTTCAAACACTTCATTGTTAATTATTTATCCTTTTTATTTTCATCGAACCTATTACAGTTACGATAATTAATTTTCTCTGAAGAAGTTAAAAGCCGCCATTCGTGAGACACTCGATACTCTTCCGGCAGTGATGGACTCTCAGCAAAACTTATCAAATTACTGTTCGATTTCTACATTTATCAATTATTAAATATTTTAATAACATCTGGCCCACTAGTGACATACTGGATAAATGGCGATAATTCCTATTCTAAAACCAAACAAAAATGCTAAGCAGATTGATTAGTTGAAAGATTAGTTCTTCATAGAATCATTTCTATTTATTTCATAGACAAATCCCTCTATCATCATTCAGATTTTATTCTATTTAAAGACTGTAATTATATTTTGTTGATTCTTCAATACAAAATTATTGAAGCTAAAAGAATAAATTTTTTTTAGAAATTAGACTTATCATCTGTCTATGATTCCGTTTGGAGCGATGGTTTATTATTTAAAGTTTCAGCTCAACATCTTAAAATCCATGATTCAAATATATAAAGGAAACTACAAACTCGTATTTTGTACCTTTTTTCCCCCATAGCCTCCTTTTTCCACGACGTTTTTCATATTTACGTTCTGAAAAAATTAAACTCTATTAAAACGATTGCTGTAAACACTCGGGCATATAGATCTTGGAAATTAATCATCCTAGTTAATTCAACAATTCGCATCTCCTTTGATTATGGGTCACACATTTTCATATCAAATAAATACCACATAGAAAAAAGTTAAAACCTTGCATCTTGCCCCATTGCATTTTATAGTAAATATATGTGTTCACCCCTATTCTTTAAACAGAAACTGGACAACTTCATTTACATCAAAAACAGTTAATACTATCAGAGTGATTTTACATAAAACACATTTCTTTTGATCCATATTCTCTATTTTCATTATGTCTTAGACGCAATAAATCAGTACAGCTTTTGAAGCGTCCGATTTGTTAAGAAAGTTTGCAAATTTTTTGGATAACAAACATATTTTTTTTCCTATTCAATATGTAACTTCCTGCCAATAGCACATCATCCTAAAATCAGCCTTCACCTTTAGGATCACAATTTCCAAAGAAAACAAATGTCTGCTAACTTATTAGGTTGCTATGATTTATCATAAGAATAACATTAAGAAGTTATTCTCGCTTCCAGTGCTTCTACACCCACTCATAAAGATTCATTTGTAGCCAAAAAAAGTTCATCAGATTTGTTTGCAATTAGTACTTCCACTTACAACAGAATCTTGACTGGAGAAGCTATTATTGCTTATATCAACTCAGCTCATGATTTCATGGTATCAAGAGATAGTCTTTCAGTAAAAAGTAATTAAATAAATTAAACCAAAAGTATTTGTGAGAGTAAACCGTGTGAAAGAACAGCGAGACTTGAGGTTGTAATATGGCGAAAGGAATAGAGACGAAATAATGCCGTTCTAATCGAGAATCATCTATGATGACGTCATAAGTAATAAGAGTGGAAATGAATGGGTGAGACTGAGAAAAGGCACCCTGGCCCTTAAGGCTTTTATTCCCAGAGGCTAACGATGTAACGAGAAACAAATTTGCAAGAAAAGATAAGAAGTAAGTATAGTATAACTACAAAGGGAGGAAAGACCAATGCCTTGTACGCTTGGTGGTTATAATGTAATCCATTTGATGAAGCACCTAACCATAGTACTCTTTACAACAACTTAAATTCCACAACTGAGGTCGATAGCAGAATAGTATAATCATATGAAGGTGTCTGACCCCAGTAAACCGTAACTTGCCATGTTGCCTTATGCAATTGTCTAAACATTTTTTGCCTAAAGAAATAGATATACATCTGGTTAGAATGATATATAGCTAATCGGGTGGTGGTGTTTCTCTTGGTAAATTACGATCAGTTTTTCTCACAATACTACTTGTGTTTTGGAAGACTTTTTATACACACGAAAAAACATTAGGCTAAATTCGTCACATTATGTCCCTCTTCAAACTAACCAATCATTCTCACAAGTGAAATCCGCCAGATAGTTTCGTCAAGCCATGTTACACGTACTTTTCTCTCGAATTTCTAGAAAACGCCTTTTCATAGCGTTATTCATCCTTTCGGTTATGATTATGCATTGCACGCTTTAGATGAATGTCTTCAAGATTCTCCCAGATGACTTGTACCGCTTCGGGCACATTGTTTAAGGGAGAATCACTTTTTTTTAGAAAATTTGGTATACCTATTGATAATCTCTATAAACTGCTTTCATCAATTTTGCGGCAATATGCTTTAATGTGTTTGTTTTACAATTTTGCAAGTCGATGTAAATCTTACAACTTCTTATTGTTGCCTACCTAAGAAATATTAATTTTAGAAGTAATTACTAATTTATAATTGTATCATATAAAAATATAGATGACCAGTTGTAATTTAAATACAAGTAACTGAGTATTTTCATTGTAAGACAATTTTAATCTTCTGCAAGTCTGAATTAAAATAAGGATGGTCTGTCAAAAATTATAGTTAAAAAAAGAATAAATTCATAACGAATTAACATAGTGAAAGTTATTTAAAGTTCCTATTTAGTTCTTATATGAATAGTTGACAAATATAAGGTAACTTCATTGATTTTATAAACCATGTAACCTGACTTTCCATATGTTTTTAACTCTCACATAATATTTCTTAACATAACGAAAATAGCAGGAGAACATAAAGAAAGAATAAGTTATTTCAGAACCAGTGTGAATTCAATTTAAAATAACGAACTTCACATGGAAATTCAAGCAGGGAGCACTAAATTGCTGTACTTATGTGTCAAACTTAGTTTCTAAAACATATAAAAGCTAAAATTACGTAAAAAATGTGGGCAGAACTAGGTATTCTTAACAAGAGACTCATAAAAATGCTTTTTGGTAATATAAGGTAACATAATGAGTATGAAATATTATAGTTTCCAAAATAACAAATAATGATGAAGATATTAAATTTACGACCTAAGAAAAAATGCTGTTTTTCATAACAATCATTTCAATTAAATAAACTATAAAAGATGTATTTCTTAAAAGGAACTTCACTAAAACCAAAAAACTGCAGTTTTCTGAAATCAAATGTAAAAAAAAAGCATTCAACTTAAATGCAGGTTTATTTTTTTAATGAAGACGAATTAAATAATATATGTGAGATTTCATAATTAGCAGAAAAAAAAGAATTTTAAATATAATTTTTTTAATAAGAATATTGTTAAAATTAATAGTTTTGAATAAGAATATTGTTAAATATAATATTTTCAAAACAAGAATATTGTTAAATAAATGTTTTAAAAAAATAGCGCGATTCTGGAATTTATAATAAAGGTTGAGGTAATATCTGTATGATGTACTTTTTAGTTTATGCTTTTTTACTCTGTATGATCTTCATGAAATCATGAATCCATATTTTCATGACAGTCACGGGATCTCGATCATCGCGAGTTGCAATAAGAGGTAATCCTGGTAGGTTATGGTTCTGCAGCGATCAAATTCCGGCATGTGATGGAAGGTATTCCTCCTTATTTTACGTAACATAGCATGGTTATTACTCAAGCAACCAATGGACAAATGTGATTTCTATATGAGAAACACGCATTACAATTTTTCTTTTTATATAGCAGGTAGAAGGAGTTTGCATCATTTGCACATCAAAGCATTTTGTATCTTTCATTTAAATTGTATATTTGTTGAGTGCTACTTCATGATGTAATAGTTTCAAAGGGCAGCAATATAGTTTAAGTATCTTATGCCTCTCATTATAATCATGCAATAATATTTTTTCTTGACGTCAAAAAAGCTATACTATATTCTTACAATATGGGATAAGATTTTGTTATTTCTAGAAAATTAAATTACGCCTTTTTTACCTGAATAAGATATAATTATTAAAGGAAAAATAGGAAATAATTTAATATTTCTCGTTACCATCTACACTTTATACACTTGATGCAACCGATTCAGCATTGCGTCGTTGAATGTGCATAAAAAAAATTTTAGGAAAGATTTCCTTTCTTTTTTATTTTTTCACATATGAAAAGATTAAGATAGGCTTCTAATGAAGTCTTCTCTTCTTCAACGACAACTAAGTTTTGAGGAAGTACTTCTCAATCGATCGTTTTTAAATCGTAATAGTCAAGCAATGACGACAAAAAATTTGTAATCTCTCTGTTGAATAACAGAAGGATCAGGACATATATATATATAAATATAATTTTTTTCAGGAGGCATCATACCTGCGTCTGTGGAAGGGAAACTAATTCCAAAGATCTTCGTTTTTTTGCTTTTGTAAATTGTAGAACAAGAGCTTTGCTATCGTCGAGGTTTTTTGGTTTTCTAGTGTATAGTGGAAGCAATTTTTTTTCTCTTCTTTTAATTTAATTTCCATCGTTAATTTGATGGTAATGTTGACACACCGAAGTGGTAAACTTGGTTACTTACAACAAAAACTATATGAAGTTGTCATTAAATCAATAGATCACCAACGTTTCCAAAAGGATTTACGAATTAATGCAACTTTCCGAAGAACGAATTTTTTTATTAAAACTATTTCCCATACAATTTACCTTTAAAAAATAAAAGGATTATTCTAGTCTTTTAACAAAAACTGCTGTCAGAAAATGAATTTGTTTTTTTGATTTCACAAGAAAATTTATATTTTATAATTTAATACTAAAGCTATATTTCCTATCAAAATGCAAACAGGAAACGGGATTTCATTCCACTAAAAAATTCAACTTGAGAAGTGAAGATATAATATTTGCAAAACGTTCTAATATTTGAACAGGTTATTACATGATGGTCATGTCTCCATTTATTCATCACTTATATTATTATAAAGTTATATCAATTTTCCAAAACAAACTATAATTCTTTACCTTGGGAAAATTACGATTACGACAGACTGAAGTTAGTTATATCTCAGCTTAACTAGACAGTTTATTTATATTTAAAATAATACAAACAATTTACAAATCGAAAATTGACTCGAAAGCATGCTTCAAAGCGTTGCATTAGGATAAAAGGTGTTATAAATGTGGACTAATGGAATTTTCTTTTCAGATAAAACTATTTTGTATGCAATTGTTTTGGCTTTGTGACTTTCTGTTTACGTGTGGAAATTCATTATCTAAGCTCAGTTTAACTATTGTTCTAAGAAAAATAAAAGGAAGGCCCGTTGCCCCGTATTGTAAGTATAATATTTTCTTTTGGAAGCCAAAGTTACTTATTTCAACAAATTCTGATGATTCGGTTTTCTAAATCAGTTTTTCAGCTTATTTTATTTTAAGGCAATTAATTCTTGTCGTCTTCGAAATCTGTTTAAGAAAATATTTATTTTATGTGAGAACAGCATAGCAATTGCTTATTTTTAAATTCCTTTATCTAATAATGAATATTTTAAAATCATGAGAGTATTTAAATAATCGTATAAACTTATTCATGAGGTTTTGCATAATTTGGTAATTAGTATAATAATACATGTTGCCAAATCTTTTCTCCACCATTTCTCTGTGGCAAACAAATAGTTTATTTTTAATATGGGTTATTTTTAACTATTGCATAATATATCTAACAATTTAATTGCATTAACTAAAACGATAAAAATTTTAATATTGTAATATACATTTTTACAATGTGATCTAAAATAAATAAATTATTAACGATTTTATTAAGACAGGGAAATTATAGTGTCCTAAATTTCAATATATTATGTTTATGAAAAATACAATGTTAATTATTGTCAAAGTTTTTCTTCATAAATTTTAACATGGATATTTTAGTTAGCGTAATGTTTTTAAATATCCGTAGCTCTGAAATTCATTGGTTTTGTAATCTTTCCAAACGTACGCTTTTGTGAACATCATACCTCCATGGTCTCCATAAAATTAATCGATAAACCTTTTAATTTGTAAAAATAAAACCAAGTATTTGGCGATACTGCAGCTTTTAATTGGTAATAAGGTTTATTTTTAATAATATCTAAAATAACGATACAAATTACAATATAAAGCACCTAATAATAGCTGTATTTTCCTTGCTAACTCCAAAGAAATGTTTAGAAATTAATCCTTAGCTAATGACAATGCCTTTGCTAATAACCTTCATAAAGCATTTGTGTGCCATTACAGAATTTTAATACTAAGGAAGTAGAGATGATGAAAATTACAAATCATTATGTTTAATGAGCTATACTTCCTTCTCTTGTCTCTCTATAGAGTCAGGAGAGACGTTCATAAATCTCCTTCCAAACTGCGTCGCATAGAAGTAAATAGATTTGCATCTACATTTAAAAGATGATAATTACACTCTTTGTCACACAATGCATCGGCATTGGAAATAAATCCATAGCGTTTTGCTACAGACTTTCCATAATATGACAGTTAAGCATCCTTCTGTAATTTAATAATTTTCTTTTGGATTTAAAATAATAATTCAAAATAAAGATTAATTTATTTATAAAATATAGATATTTGAATTTAAATTATATCATAAAAACAAGAGTTTAAGTATTTTTAATACAATTATTGAAATACAAATATCTAAATTATTTGGTAATTAAAGGAAAACTGGAAAAACATCAGTAAATTGAAAATGACTAAATATGAAATAAGAATGTTTCCTCTCTATATAGAACTACTTTAAAATTTCTTTTATTTTTCTTATTACATCTGGTTCTGAAGTTATTCATGTCAAATCTACATCTACAAAAACCTATGCCTGTCTAAATGATTAAAGAAGGACTTATTTACTCATTTTCTAAAAATTTCAAATAATTTGACACTATTAATTTTTTTTTTATCATGTATACATTTATTCAGCAAAAACATCGTGCTTCACGATGAGTTTCACGACAATAGTACTGACAAAAGAAGTTGAATGCCATTTTTGGATAAACTATTTTGCTTTAAAATTAAGTATCTAAGTGTATTTGTTTTTCAAAATAAGGACAGTAGGAACGGAAAGAATCCATTCAAGGTTATGTACGTATTGTCACTTAATATGCACTTAAAATAGCATATGAAACTACGACACAATTTTTCTACCTAGTTGCATTGATATTCTGCAATACTAGATATGTACTAAAATGCTACAATATTATAGTGCTTTACCTTATTCTACACCCAGAACATGTAATAGCAGGCAATTCAGCATTTTTTATAATTCTTTTATTTTTCAATTTTGTATTCTAAAATGCAAAGAAGTTTTTATTTATATGCATTCTTCATCATATAAATTAGCACACAAAGCATGAGTTGTTAAACCGCTACAAAACTTGCCATAAAAGTTTGTATCAAGCTCATGAGTAATTAATTAAAATTACAGCAGAATTGCTCATTACGTAAGTCCAGTAAATGGCATTGTGGAACGATCCCCATAAATAGTTACCCTGAGGAATTCTGTATGCAGTTTTATCCTCAGAGAGGACTTACAAAACTGTCGAAGACAATATTGGCTGCTGTCCAAGTTTGAGATGAAAATAATCATTGGGTTGGTAGAAATTCAACCTTTCAAACTGCTTGAAGCTTTGACCATTTACATAATACTTTAAGAAGGTGATGGAACTGATGGACGAGAATAAGATTGAAGATGCCACGCTTGACATACAGTAGCCTGCATCTTTGTCAACCAACTGCACACATACGCAACGATCTATTCGGGTCGCTGTGTTTGTCTGTAGCATTGCGAGAAACTCGGTTGACAATAATTTGCTATCATTGTACATAGTTTGCTTTCGACAGCCTCCCACTGTTGCGTCAGTTATGCGTTATTCAGCGAGATTTGACTGGGATGGTGCAGAAACAAAGGGTTGAGTGTTGAATAGCTATGCAAATTGGGTTCTGATGACAACCTTGTATGCGTTTGGAGGTTCCGTGGTAAACACTTCAAAGCTGCTTACAGTTAGCAGCGACATAACACTCATTGGCTTGAGATGCCATTCCCTGCAACACTATATTCTACAATAAGGATTCATGCCACCATCACAGCCCAGTTGTATGTGCATGACATCTTTCCACCACATGTATTGCCTCTCATAGTAGGTATGGTAGGAGGCGTTTTCCAACAGCATAATGCAAGGTCCCTCACAACAAAGGTGTGCAAGATCTTGAGGGCAAGATCCCCAAATGAGTCCCCAATTGAAAATGGGTGGTATGACTTGGGTCGACACTCTCAGCAAGTTCACAGCAATTGTGGAATGGCATGCCGTAACATGCCACAAGAAATTTGAAAGCCTCTATCGCCAACCGTATTACATAGTGCATTTAAGTTAGAGACCAAACGATGTATTAAACCTTGTATTTCTTACAATTTTTTCTGAAATAAATTATCATTTTGCTTTCATTTGTGATTAATAAGTTATATCAACTTTAAATATACACATGTAAAATGTCAGTCGATTCCAAGAATTCGTCCTCGATGCACAATTCCTATACCAATAATGTAGCTTTGAGAATAAAACAGTTGAATGTATTTTTACAAGCGAATTTATGGCAATTCACTTTTAACTCATGTTCCTTTAAAAATATTTTTATTCAAGCAAAATAATCTTATTTCAAACAAATAAATAATCTTCAAATTTTATAGTTCTTACCTCAGTTAATTAGAATGAGTTAATAGTTAATTCTCTACGTCCCACGCATACTAATTAATTCTTAAATTTTGTTACAATTATTTATAAAGTTTAAAAATTATTCATTGTAATTCAATATCTTTTTGCATTAAATTTATTTACTATACCTTTATAAAAAAATCGTTTTGATATACTGATATCTTAATATTTAAAAAATATAATATCAGTATATTTTGGGGATTCGCAGTTAAAATAATACAAACATCATTTTTTAAAAATTAAAATTTGTTGTTGTTGTTTTCGAAAGTTTTGCACTTTAACCTGAAGCAATTCAGTACTAAATCGGCAGTTATACAACATATTCAACTTCGCCCAGGGTTCAACACATTAACCAGCTGCACTATCCCTAATCTTCAAACAACATTTATGTATTATTTAATATTACTTTTTTTCAAATAATAAAATAAGCACATGATAGTTCTGTAAAATTTCTCACAATGATTTAATTAGTTTAGAAATTATTATTCTATTATTCATGGCCTTAAAACCTTCAATGTACTTTTCGAACATTAAATTTCTTATAAGTATTTGAATTCGCATTCTCAGAAATTACATTTGGGGGGCTCGGAATCTCCTTCCCTCATTCAAAAGACTTTCTGGCCTATGGATTTATCACACTTATCTTTGACAAATATACGAGAGCTTTCGGTATTGTTTCGCCTACCGGATTCCGAAGCGAGATTCACAGAGACCCAATACGCTATACACCAACTTGATTCAACCCTCACATTATCACATAAATATACTAGATCAATAATGTCATACACAATTAAGGTTTGGATAAAGACTTACTTCATAGGGACACACACAATTATGAATAAAAAGGTTTTTACAAATTATCTGAAATTAATTTTTTGAAAAGTTCATTATATTCACGAATCTCATATCATTAGCTAATTGCCTATCTCAGAAAACATGCATAAATTGTTATTGAAAAAGAAGTTACAATGGACGTGACTTTTTTAAAATTTACAAACAATCGTCATTATTTAAAATTTGAAATATTTCACATTATGAAAAAAAAAATTGCTGATAACATTTTCAATTAAAGCTTCCTTTTTTAAGTAATCATCAAATAACTTTTTTTTTGAGAAACTGTACTCTAAAAACCTATCTAAAGTAATTAATTGCAAGGGTGTTTTCAGAAAAAAAATCTGAACAAATTAAATAAGACGCTGTTCATTTGTTAAATTACAAAATAAAAAGAAAAATTCTTTCTAGTTAGAAATGGCTTGTTTATTTTTTCTCCTTAAAAAAACTCTAATCGACTGGTAACAAACTTTTCATTTTTTTTATGTGAAGCATTTATTTTTAAAAAATATTTCAAACTAATGTAATAAAATTTGCATTTAAATTTGCATGTACGTCATAAAGTGCATTTACTGTAAGTCAAACTTAAAAGATATTTTTTTCTTTACATCCTTAAAACAATTAAACACCTTTTACAGACAAATTGTTTCAAAGAAAAAACTTAAAAGAAACAAAGAACTGATATTTCATTTTTATAAGCTGCTTATCAATTTGAAAGAGAGTTAGTGGCTTACTTTGTAATTTTTTTCACGTATTTAAAATGTTTCAAAACATATAATTTTCTATTAGTACAATTGTTATTTTAAAAAGGAATTATGCAAGATTATAATTTAAGCAAAAACATATTTTTGAACACGCTCAGAAATTTGCTATTTTGTATGCAAATAAATAAAAAGTGTATACATTCTACACATTTTAAAAGAAAGATCTGTAGTTTTGTTATCAAAATGTATTATTTCAGTAGACTTTGTTGAACATTTTGCTATTTTTTAAAATTTGAGTATCATATTTTTGCAAAATATTTATAAAGAGTTTATAAAATATTTACGAACGATATTGTATTTAAACATTATGTCGCCATTAAAAATGTCTAATATTAGTATTTATTTACTTGGCACTTATAATAAGAGCTAATTTATAAGTTAGAACCTTTAAATAAATTGTATTATTTTTAAACAATGATTCATGATAATAATGGGATTATTACACAAGATTAAGCAACAAAAATAATTAGCTGAAATCGATCAGAAAAAACCTTATAAAATACCAATAAATTAAAAAAAGATTTGAGGTCTTTACGATTTTCAGGAAAGCTTTTTTCAGGCCTGAATAAAGATGAAGAATCAATTTCCCCAACTTTCTATTGAATCCTTTAACAAAGCACGCAGTTCATTACTCACAGATCTAACACCTCTGAATACCCTCATTATAAATACCTACACTAATAACTATCTCGTTCAAATTATTCGAGGTAAATGATTTGTAACAAGGGAGCCCTCGTGTGATTCAGGCCGAATACTATTGATTATTATCTCTGATGTCTGACATTTAGAGTAGGTCTCTTCATAATATGTCCAACATTCCGCAACGATGGGCTTCAACTTGAAGTGTTCTATTTTCCAAAGAACATGGGGAGTCTATTGTTCCTTAATTTAACAGCTTCATGATTAAATCTCGAATAGGGTATCCATGAATTAAGTACATTCGTTATACATCCATTATGATATTAGGAATCCTTTCCAATACATCCTCACTTTGGACTGGTTGCTTTAAACAGTTGCACATGGCTTGTTATACGAATTCCAAATAATCTAATTTAGATTGTTTAGTAACATGCGTTTTAATTATTCCTGATACTGTGCCAGTCAGCTGTCAAATTCGCTACTCCATTTCTGATTCCTTATTTACACGTGGGAACGAATATCAATTCGTAAAATTAACCTTCTGCTTTTCCTGGTCGCACAAGGTTTAATTAAAATAATTTGCTCATCCTGGTTTGATGCATTTCCTACTAAATTACTTGTCCTGCATAAAACAGGAGTGCATATTAGATCTCTCATTCACTCATTAACGATCTGTTTTGTGCAGGTCTTGAGATCATTTTTTCCCCATTTGTGTTTTTTTAAATATTTGTTTTTCATATTTTTGTGGGGATCAGTATTCTTACAATGTTGCTATACAATTTAATTATTTGAATACAATTTAATTATTTGAAACATAAAAACTTTAATAAGGGTTACATTGTATATTACATTGTGGTTAATTAAATATGAAAATTCCGTAAAGCAAAAAGCACGGTGTTATATTTATTTATTTTCAAAACCTTCTATTGCGGCTGTTGTTTAAGATCTCATTGTCAAAATTCTTAAAAAAATAACACCGATCTATTATTACAAAAGTTAAATTTGGAAGTAAATGTGTCTTTCGTTAATATTGTTTTACTATATTTTCCTTAAGTTAATTCTTATATTGTCATTTTTTTAGAAAAACGTTTTCTTGAAGCTTAATAATGTCTTACAAATATTGTAAATTCATTTTAGGATTACGATAATTATCATTGCTAGATAAAATTATTAATTCATTCATTGCTAGATAAAATAGGGACAATATATGGTAATAATATTAAGAATCTTTTGAACTTACGATACATTGTAATGCACAAACATAAAGAATATCTTATGAATACAATGGGATTTAAATTGTAGAAACAATAATAAAATGCAAAGTGTTTTTTATGGTTTTTCGGTTTCTCCAGAGGAAATCAAATGCAAAACAAAACGTGAATAAATAAATAATAACTGCCTTTCGGTTGTTGTTGTTTTTTTCAAAATACCAAGATATGTTTATTCATTAATCAGTCCTTGTAAAAGTAATAATTTACTGTAAAAATTGTTTCAAATTAAAAAAAAACTAGTAGTAAAATTACTTTGTTATTTTTAGTTTTATGTATTATTTACTTAATAAAGCTTTACAAATAAAACATGTAAAAATATATATATTATTTTACTAAATTTTTGTATATTGAATGAATAGAATAACAAGTAAGTTGATAATTAACTCGAGTATTAAATTTTTACCGTTTATATTATGCATAAATATAGTTAGGTGTAAATGATATAAAGAACCATACATCATACAGCTTTTTTCTTAAGACATCTCATAAATCTTTGAAGTATTGACAAAATTATTGATAAATGTTCAACAAATTTCCAATCATTTAATTTATACAGATCATTTGAATTAAAGATCATTGAACATGGATTAGCACATTAAACATTGCGCTTAAAACCAAATATGTTGGGGTTTTACAGGTAGATCCTTAAATATTTTCGTCTCAATTGTTTAAAAACTGAAATGTGAAAAGAATTCCACTCTGTCTCTATCTTCACACAACTTTTAGTAGATAAATGAGTAAAATGAATTTTTTTAAAAACTCGTGGGATCCTTTCGAAGCATAATTTCATTATCCAACTCGATGGCCAAAGAATTTTTCCGAAAATAAATTTGTTATTCGATTATATATCTGATGCAAAGGCACAGATGGTAGGATAGCAGTTTTTTAAAGTTTGATAAATATAAAAATTACTTCATTTAACATGACAAAGGAAAGCTTTGAAGCGGTAAATGATGTCAACACTATTTTACTAACTGCGACGGGCTTTTATCCTTTTAACTCCTCAATTACAACCACTTCATTTATTTATTAAATGAAGTGTCAGCCAATGTTACCTCAACCAAAATCGACTGTCACTTCTCTTTACAAAGCCCTATCGATATACATAAAACTTTATTCTATGAACGAAGTTTATGCTTCTCTTATTATCCATTCTTGACTAAGTCTGTCTCTAGCCATAAATCTTTTAATACTGCATGGATTAGTTTTAACGTTCATGGAATTAGCCGCTTTGAAGTTGTTTACCAGAATAAAAGGTCTTTTATATGCATTTACTTTAAACTATTAGAAAAATTTAGATGAAAAATTTCTGGACTAAATAATGGAATAAATATTATTTATAAAAAGGAAAACAACATTTTTTTATAATTTTTAAAATTTAATATTTTTCAATACAGTAGTAATTTACAATCCACTCACTCAACTGTTAATTGATTGCAAAGTAAATATTTAATCGCATAAAGCATATGATTTGAACCTACTCGATGCCTGGTGGCAGTGCTAATTCGATAGCGTGCAAGAAAACGATTTCCTTTCATTGTAAATTTCAATAAATATTATTTCAAAATAATGAATCATACAGATTTTATTGATTGTAATTTTTTAAAAATCATCCTGTATTAAGCTACATAAAAAACATTTTCAAATAAATTATAAAAGAGTTAAGATCGAAAATTTATAAATATCGAAGGAATTGAGAAATAAATAAAATGAGTGAAATATATGCAGTAGTATTCAGGCTAAAATTATCCAAAAATAATAGTTTTACAGTGAGAACCACACATAACATGATTATTTATGTATGTATTGCACATGGGATGTATCTGTTTTTTCACAGTTTGAGCATGCACACTGTCGATTTTTTTTTTCGCTTTTCTGAATTTACTTCTCTAGTGGTAAGCCAGGTGTGGCCAACGTTTTACAGTTGATCGGTCAAGTGTTTTTAATATTTTAATTAAGGTGCACCATAACACTTATACCCTTTTCATTCCTCTGAATATATGGTAAAAAGAACAATGTAAAAATTATTCCCAAAATAAATTATATGAATTTTCATTTTGTATCCCTGTGCTAAACCGCGTTGAAGATGTTATGAATTATATCGAAGTGTTGCCTTATGATGAATCTTCTTTCTATGTTTGCTAAAAGCTTAAGAGACACATAACTGGAGCATTAGACTAATGAGAACTCCAATAAATTTATCGAAAATAAAATCGAAATGCACAAAAAGCATTTCATAGGATTGGGGAGGTAGGACACATTTATATTGATATGCGAGAAAACTTTGCCATTTCACAGATTCTTTTCAACTTTCTTCAAAACAGGGCTTTCTCAAACTTTTAGAGAGATGCTTCAGAATGATTGACTAAGACCTTCTCAAAGCTTTGGCTCAGAAAAGGAGTCCCCTCTACCCGGTCTCCGCACATAACACCGCTGCACTTTTTGTTTTGAGCGCTTGATTTAAATAAATGTGTGCAAAGAAAAAATGTTCAATTTGGATGATTTATCAGAAAATTTCTGCAGTTGCTGACTTAATTACATCTTAAATGTTACTAGGCACTTGACAAGAGAACTTTTACCATTCGAAACATACAGGGCTTTTAATGATGTTCATCACTCCCTCAATCTATCTATCTCCTTCTCTCTCTCTCTGTATATATATATATATACATATATATATATATATATATATATATATATATATATATATATATATATATATATATATATATATATATATATTGAAGTCATACAACCTTTTTACTGCTTGTCCATATTTATGTTTCATGGCGCAAATGTTACGCTAATACATATAGTTTTACTAGTGATAAGTAAGAATTTACCGATTTATGACTGACGATTCATCATGATGTTAAGACCTAAAAAAATGTTATTTTTTTATATCCAAATTTTTATTTGATAACAATACTTTTCAGGATATTTTGGAAAATGACTTGTAAAATATTTCTCCTCTAATTTCATGTAGAGCAATTCATGTAAATGACAAAGTTTGAATTATTTTGAAAAATCTTTCTAATCCGTTAATAATTAATAGATATTTGTAGAATTTATGGCGTAATAATTTTCAATGTGTTTCAAATGCCCCCAAGAATGATAAGACATTTTTTTGCGTCATTTTATCTCATAATTACTTTTACACTATGCAATTTATACAGTTCTGAATATCTTCAACAATTTATATTCTCCTGTGCAATTCCTCCGAGGAGATAAAAATCCTAATCCACATAATTTTACTCTTTTCATGCTGAACATCTGTAGAAGTAATATTGTCGAACGAAAGAACCTTCAAGAAAAACAGATTTTCTTTTTCTCATTGTTATTTTCTTTTTCCCCCTCCATCACATTATTTCTTGTCGACATCTTAGACGGCATTGCTTAAAATGAATAAGTTACTGATTACATTTCTTTTTCATAGAGTTCAAAATTTGTTTTTAATGTTTAAGCGCTCAGTTGAAAATACAAAGTGCAGATGTGTTAATCATTGACAAAATATGTGAATATCTAAGAATCATTTCCAGATTTGTCATTCTTTTCTTGACTGTAATATTTAAATATCTGTATAGAAAAAAGTTCAGCTTTTTCAATCACATTTCAATTTCTCCACATTGTTTTATGCGCCGATAGAAAAGACATCTTTTTCCTAAAAAATTAAGGTATTACTTAAAGAATTAATTTTAAAAAAGAAATATAATTTGTATCGATATATCACAATAGAATTCAAATGAATTTTAGAAAAAAATAATTATATGAACTTTTGAATTTATAAATGATAGTTTTAGAAGTAATTTAAACTAGGATTAAATCTTATGATCTAAAACTTATGATCTGAAACTTATGATCTAAAAGACTTTAGAAGTAATTTAAAACTATGTTCAAATTAAGAAGAAACAACAAAGGGACTTATTGTATATCTTGTAAATGGTATATATAAAAACGTCATTAAATAAAAACGAAATACCATCGATTAAATAGGGAAACCAAGTTCTTTGTAATGTTCAGAAATAAAGTGGCACGAAAGAATGGAAATTTTCCAACGAGCAATTAAAATGATATATAGATATAAATTTTAAATATTTTCTGTTAAGATACATATAAAATCTAATTTTGAATTTTTTTAGATGTTAAACAAAGTGAAAAATAAACTATTATATTAAGATCACAAAACTGTTATGTAACTAAAGAAGGATGTTATTTACATATTTCACAAATTTCGACTGAATTCCGATGCTCTAGATAAAGAATTTTCTTTCAAAAGTTAGGAATAAAAAAAATCCTGTGGTTATTTTTCCATTTTGAATTTCCATTTATCTGTCTCTCCTAAGTAAATAACGATTAAGGTTATTTGTATATGCATTGGAAGTGATAACCTGAAAAAGAATCACTATTGATAAGAAACATACTAAAAATATTTAAGAAGATAATAAATAACATTTCCTTATTCTGGATTTAATGGATCATTTAATAAAATGTATATCTTTAGTTTAAGTATGGAAAAATATTTAGCAAAACTTTTTAATAGAATCAAAAGTAATGAATGTCAGTACTTTAAAGTCATAAAAAATGAGTTCCCATTTTGCTTGAGGATGAAATTCTTTGTCTTTTGGCAACGTTTTTTATCGAAATTTATATTTAAATTTCAAGCAATGCATGTCACTGATACGTATTGAAACATTTATTCAAATATTTGTTGTTCGTTATTTTAAATTCTGAGTATTTTTTTTAATTATTTAAATAAAATTTTTATGCTCCCTTTTTATTAAGAATAACTGTGCGTTGGAAATATTCTTTTAATGGAATTAAGACCCAAATATATAGAGTTTAAGAATGCGTTTCTTTAAAAATTCGAAGAATTTAAAACCAAATAAGTTTTTATCACTTCCTTGCATCTAGTTTAATGTCCTTTGAAACTTGAAAAATATTTCCGTTTTCCATTCAAAGTGTGAAGAGAGAAGCTATGAATTGATTTTAATAAACTTTTCCAGAAAGCGAACCTATTTCTTTTGAAACTCCTCACATCATTAAGTATCATTTCAAAAATCAAGTGCCCTTTTTATATTTCTTTGCTGAAAATGAAAGCATCGGTTTGGAACCTCTGGAGAATTTGGAACGAGAACACAGAATAGGACATTTTCATATATTTTTTTCTGGGTACCTTTTATCTTTAAGTGTTTTGGAGTAAGGAATTATTCTCATATCTTTACCGCATAATGCTATGTCGTCGACGTCTTTTTCTTTCTCGTATCTAAATAAACTATATAATTTATGATCTTTATGACTGATAACAGTTTCTGTGAAAAATTAAAGTTTTTGTGGATTATTTATATTTTTTAAAGGCTTCTGGTGAAAAGTAATAGAATTTTAGAAACTGCATAAAAAGGACATATCTTTAAAATATGCTGAAGCGAACTTATCTTGTCTTGTTAGCTTAACTTTAGGGGTATATTTTCAAAAACAATTTATCATGCATTGTCACTTGCCACTTGCATTCTGAACATTACAAAGAACTGGGTTTTTCAAACTTTCATCTTATGTTTTCCTATTTAATAGATGGTATTTCGTTTTTATTTAATGTCGTTTTTATGTATACGATTTACGAGATATACAATACGTCTATTTGTTGTTTCTTCATAATTTGCTCCTTGTGCTCGTTTTTTACTTAATTCTTCTCAGCGAATGAATACTTCAGATTCTTTGCAACAGCAAATTTTTAAATAATATTTTTACTCGAATAAATCAGGGAAATTACTAATAATTAATTAACAGATTATATATTTTTATTTTAGCACATCAAAAGCATGATTTCTTTGTAAGAGTCAATAGATTGAATTATCCATATTTATAATATTTTGTTTACATATTTCGTCACATGTGTCTTTTTATTCAATCATATACATATAATAAATGATTATATATAAAATAAATTATAAAAAGACTTAGTAGGTGCTATCAAAATCCATAAAACTATATTATCTAATTAGTGTTGTCAGAATTCATAATATTTAAGCATTCAGCTAAAAGATCCATACAACTTACTGTTACTTGGAGTTTGAAGGTTTAGATAAAATGTTCAGATATTCAATTTGATAGTTAACTGATTCAATAGTTTACGCTGAAGATATTTATTTCTGCTGAGCAATTGTCAGATTAAAAAAGATTATATATTGTACTAAATAAGATTAATCGTAAAATTAAATAAGATTACACGTTGATATCGACACATGGGGACGCACTGAAGCGGTGATGCTATTGCTAACTCTAATGCTATTTGCTCCAATCCGGTACAAATATTCATACCTCCTAAAATTAATACAAACGAACGATTGTTCCTGATTTCAAGAAATTGTCTTTCGATCTAATATATTTATAAGGATGCATTTTCAAAAGATTCGAATTTGTTTTCAATTGAAGCCTAAAACATTTGTAGTTTAAAACTCATTGGCCCAAAGACTTTACTCAAAATTTCTTTCTTTCTAATTTTATTTTTCAATTTTTTAAATATTCATTCAATTATCCTATTTCCCTTCTATAAAATGTCAGCTTTCGACAAAGTAATGAGATGTGGTGTAGTAGTACTAAGATAAACTGATGTAATAAAGAGTATAGTATGTTATACAAAATAGTAATTACCACTTTTAAAACATTGTTCAAGATTTCTTTAAAATTCTATTAGGAATGATAACATACTCGATAGTGAGCTAAAATATCAAAGATATTTTTATTCAACTATGTATGAACCAAATTGTATGTACACTCAAGAGCCGAAACATTATGACCACCCCTACATTTTGCAAGGAACTCGCCTGGATGACGTGGAAGGCACGTGATCAGGTGGAAGTGGTATTTAACTGCTGCCGGAGAGTCTGAAGAATCATTCTTTCACTTACTTCTGTGTGTGATGAGAAAGGCTGCGGATCTAAGCGACTTTGACAGAGGGCAGATTGTAATGGCTCGAAGGCTCGGAACAAATATTTCCGAAACTGCACTACTCGTGGGTTGTTCGCGATCTACAGTTGTTAGTACTTATCTAAAGTGGATGAATGACGGTGAAACCAGCAGTAGACAACATGGTATTGGAAGTCCACACGCTATCACAGAAAAAGGTCGTCGGAGACTGTCTCGCATGGTGAAGCAAAACCGGAGCCAGACAGTGGCTCAGCTGACAGCCCAATACAATGCAGGGCCAAGTAGAATAGTATCGGAGCACACTGTTCAGCGGACACTGTTGAATATGGGGCTACGCAGCAAACGTCCCACTCGTGTGCCTTTGCTGACCAAGCGTCTTCGCCAACTCCGCCTGCGCTGGGCCCGGGAACATCGTGACTGGTCCATGGATCAGTGGGAGAGAATTGCCTGGTCAGATGAATCACGGTTTGTCATTCGTCACGCCGATGGTCGTGCCAGGATACGCCGTCTTCCAGGCGAACAGTTGCTCCCTCAATGTACAGTAGGTCATACACAGGCCGGTGGTGGCGGTATTATGCTTTGGGGGACGTTCTCTTGGGCGTCTCTGGGACCCGTGGTTGTGGTAGAGCAGACCATGAATGCTACAGGGTATCTGCACATCATTGCGGACCAGTTGCACCCTTACATGGCCTCTGTTTTTCCAGCTGGAAATGGAATGTTCCAACAGGACAACGCCCCTTGTCACAAGGCTAAAATTGTGTTGGAGAGGTTCCAGGAACATGATGCTGAATTCCAGTTAATGTCCTGGCCGCCTAACTCACCGGATCGTAATCCGATAGAGCACATTTGGGATGTCCTGGGACGGCAGCTCAGAGATCAAAGACCACCAATTCGCAATATCTCGGATTTGCATGACCGTTGCTTAAACATCTGGTACAATCTGTCTCCGGCCATCTACCAAGGACTTGTGACATCCATGCCAAGGCGGGTTGAAGCTGTGTTGCTCTCCAAAGGTGGGCCAACTCGTTATTGACAGGTGGTCATAATGTTTTGGCTCTTGAGTGTATATTAATATAAAATAGTAATGTAAAAACAAATGTGATGTAACATATTTGTAGTGTTTCGAAAATAATTCTCTCCCTCTGCTCTTTTAGGGTAAACACTAATTTTCTTTTAAACATAATTTGAAGATGAGTATAAGAAGCGGTTACTATCATTTGAATGTAAAATCTGAGTTTAATATTAGAATCAATAATACTAAACAATACAGGTAGTTTAATTCTACTTATTGAAAAAAGGAAAAATTACTACACTCATATGTATTTCCTGTTACTACATTTACCTAAAGTGAAAATTAAGTAATTAAGAGCTGTTTTGAACAGGTATATAATCGGGTATATAGTGCGAAACAACCACTTGCTAAATTCATCATCATTAAATCACTTGCCCGAGAACTTTTCTTAAATTCATGTCTATTACATCAACAATACAGAAAAAGATCTTTTTTTATTATAGCCATAAAGTCAATTGATATTTTTGAGGGAAACCTTCAACCATTAGATATTAATGTCGGATGATAGGACATCTTTAATGACCTGTCATCCGAAGGGGTACCGCATATTAAGGGATACCGCAAAAAGCAATAAATTGGAATTATAATTGAAATAACTTCAAAAGTTAAAATTTTATCTCTCAAGTAATACAGATTTGTCTTTTTAAGAAATAGTGAAGATGATTGTAAATTGTACAAATATATTTGTTTATTACCTAGATTTTCCCGGTTTTGAATAATACCCACACATTCGGGACCCCTAAAAGTCTTCCCCGAAGGCAATTTCTTCACTTCATTTCCCTTCGGTAGGCTGTTTATCACGAGGAACATCGATGTAAAAATAAACAAATAAATAAATAAGACCCCTATCTTGGTTAAAGTTGTTTACTTGTTAAATAACTTCTTAACCGTAATTAAATTTCCTGTCAAATTATCACATAAAATTAATTCAATCAATAAGCAATTATGCGACTGAGCAAAACTTTTAATTAAAAAGTTATGGCCACAATAACTAATAATAAGTTATATGCCGTTCAAATTTCATTTTAAGAAATCCTAATTTGAAATAGATATGTACTGTAAGCTATGTTTCATTTCATATTTAAATAAATATTTTGACTCATAAAGGGTTGTAACACGGTTTAAAAAATTCACGGCTTGAGTACTATGGACGAATCTTTAGAAAAACTAAAGGAACGAAAAGGTCTGTCATTTTAATGCAGCTCAATTCGCTTACTTTGAGCTGATGCCAAATAGATTCATCGAATAATACACATGTTAAGTGATTCAGGAAAATAGCATACATACCAAGAAATTGTGAAGAGGGCAAGGCACAGCAAATGACGTACAGAAAAGCTCATTATCCCCTTACTGTCAGGGATTACTGCATTAATGCATTAGATGGATGTCTGAAATTATAGCTTTCTGCTTTTGCTGTCTTCACTTTAGTGATCCGCACTAAGTGGATTTGAGTGCAGATGGGTGTGTGAAGTAAAAAGAATCAATAGAGTTCCAGTTCATTTCGCTCATAACTCTTTATTAATACTTTAAAAATTCATATTCAGAAACTCATTTACTCATTCTTTTTTATTTAAAGACTTAAAGGCAATGATAATGTGCTTTTCAAAGTAGGAAAGAGTTAACGAATTTTAAGGCAGAAATTATTTTCCTTTCTTTATAGTTAAAATGCATTTTCAAAATAGCAGGGGTTTTTTCAATTCCTTCTATTAGCTCACACTCTCCCTATATATATCTTGTTCAAATTTTCGATCGTTAATAAAATACTTTTTATTCATCCACTCAAGTTCAAATACATTTTTTTAACTTGTAGGGAATGACACTTGATGTTAATACAGGTTTTTCAAATATTAATTCAGTATTTAAATTTAATTGCATAATTTTAGTTTTTTTAGATTTAAGTTGCATATATCTACCAATAGATGGCGCCAGATAAACTTAAAAAAAAATGAATGAAAATTATTTATAAAGGCCTTTTTGCAATATAGTGAAAAAAAAAAGAAGGAATTGACTTTAAAAAAATTGTTTTTATATTACTTGTTTTCTTTTTACTTCATTTTTGTTGTTGATTACGTTAAAATAATAATTATGCAACTTTTTATGCTTAAATTTGATTTCAAAATATTATTTTATATATTAAAATTGTGTTTTGTGTCATGGCACATTTTATAATATGACAGTTATTATTCATTCAAACTATGAGTAAATAATTATTATCCTTACAAAAAAATATCATCTAAGTTGCAGAGTGTTTATTTCTCTTAAACAGGCTGAATATTGCAAAATTAGAATTCTGAAAATCTATATGAAAAAGATATGAGTCATATCATATATCATTCGATATTTCCATATATTTTTGCAGTTCATGTTTTCAAACAACCAATTTCATATGTATAATCAAAAGAATTCTGATTTTTAAAATTATCTCAACCTCCTTTTTAGTTTTGTACAAAATAAGTAATTCTTCTTTTTTAGGGTTATGTTCCTGAACGAGAGGAATACATGGTATTAAGAATTATTTTTATTTTAGTTTAAGAACTTTCTGAAAATAATTTGTACAATCTAATAATCTAATAATTTGTACGAAATTATTGTATTCATATGCACCTTTCACATCTGAAAACTTTTTGTTAGTTTCAGTTTCTGAATCTTTATATAAACAAGAAAGTACTTTCAGATTATGTCAGTAAATATGGTCATATTTTTCTTATAACTATGATAATATAAGTTATTATAATTTTATAATAATATAATTTTAATATATATAATATAATAATAATTTTGTAATATATTTTTTTATAATTATGATTCCTCAAAAATGAAAATTGTAATTTTAAATAAGAATGCCATTTTTGACGAAATTTCATGTATATATGTAAGAAGGACTTAAGTGGGAACACAAAATATTATTGTATAACTTACATTTTTATTATATGTTTTTTTCATTGATGAAATGATGCAATGAATGCATTATACGAAGAAATACTGAGGGCCTGATACTAGGGGACTGAATGGCCGCGTGACTAGCACTCTGGCACTCGGTACCACAGGTGTCGGGTTCGAGTACCGGCGGTGCCATGGATGTTTGTAGGGGTTCGGAATCCACTTTAAATCGTAAGTCCCGGTCTAACATGATCGTAGAGCGTTGCTGGGGTATTGTTACTTCGCGTCCGTGGCTTATCTTCAAGCTACACGCACCTCCTGGGTAGTGCTAAGTGAGTAATGTCAGTAGCGCTTGCCTTAAGGCATCAAAGACAATTGTCTAAGTATTTGCCAGATGCGCTGGAACAAATAAAAAAAAACATCACCTATGAATTATTTTAGTGATGTGTAGGGTTTTTTAGGCACTTTTAATTATCTATTTAGTTGTAGGCTTTTAATTCCTACTTTTTTTTTTAACTATCTGAAATTTTTAGCTTTCTTTCACCAGGTTAAAAACGTCGGAATTTGCTGTGAAAATGAAAATAACTAAATGAAAATATTCATTAATAAAGAATCACGAATTAGAGTTCCTGACGATGAAGTTATGACATTAATTAGCTTATCAACTTCTTCTGGATATTCTGTTTTAATTTTGATTCAAATTTTTCGTTAATATTTTTTCTACTTAATTTTATTAAATTAAAATGCATTATATATATTGAAAATGTAAAGAGAAAGTTGTTTTTTAGTTCCATTTTGCAATATAATCAAAATGTGTTTGAAATTAAGAGGAAAAGAAGAATATTTTAATAAAAGGGCTATTTTTTTAAACTCTGAGAATAAAGAACATATATTATAAAATAAAGAAAGATTTATTAGTTTGGAAAATTTGAAATAATTTTATTTAATTATTATCTCAATCTTACCTATATTATACCTATTTAAATATATTTTTGTAAATATTTTCAACTTAAAATCATGTTATTAAATTCAACAATGTAAAAAATTAAAGCATCATAAAATGAAGTTTAAAAAACTAATATTTGATCTATATTATTTTGTGCCTTATGATTAATATTAAAAGCCATTCAAAAATTTAAATATTTACGCACAGCACTCAACTTTTACACTTAATTATAAGAATGTATGTTCAAGTAAAATGCAAAACAAAACAGATACTCTCACAATAATATTTTAATGCTTTTCAATTCATATACACTATTCAATTACAATGATTTATTTTAATTATGTAAAATTATATTTAACCATATTTTGTTTCATTGCGAAACAGAATCATTGAGAAATAATATAGAAACATACAAAACATAAGTTGCAGAAAAAAAAAATTAATTCGAAAAATAATTATTCAAAACTATTTAGACATATTAAGTTTAAATAAACAAAAAAAATCATTCAAATAAAATTTTTAAAAATTTTATTTATTTTATTTCAACTTCGTAATAAATAAATTTTTAATATATTTAGAATTTTTGCGTGATAAAAGGACAGTATTTTGATAACTAAACACAGAAAACAATGCTTAATCAACTTTGCTAAAAAACATTGAAAGTTTGAAGTTTTTTCTTTGTATTTAATATAAGTTTGATACATTCCTTAATTTGAAAAAATATTAATTTATAAATTTTTTTTAAATAAACTGATAAAGCATCTTTTTCTAATCCAAACAACCAATAAATTGGCAATTTTCGTACATTTATTCCACATTAAAATGACTTAATGGGAATGAACATATGTATACAACTTGAAATTCACCTAAATCTAAAAATCACAACACGAGATAGTAAAAGTTATTAAACATTTACTTGTTATTTGATGGATATACATAGAGCCTAAAATGCATACACTGTTAAATACATTTGCATGCAAAAATGTACTTGTTGCCCATCTTCAAACTTTTAGCAATTTCCAAACACAGGCATTGAAAATTCTACTGCTTTTTCAGCTAATTATTATAGATTATATAATCTGCTTATCTTTAAAGATGTACATTCATGCAAATAATAAAACTTCTTATTTTAATCTTTCTAACAAAATGTGTGAATAAAAGTGGCAATTTCACAAAATTTTATAATCGGCAGAAATATTTCAAATGTATATCTTTAAATATAGTTTGCTCCTCACATTTTATTATGACTTCTAAATTAACTATTAGTGTAGATGAATAAAATAAAAAAGGAAATAATATCTATATATCTTAAGAAAAATGTAGAAATCTTAAAAAATATAATTTCATGGTATCTTGCTTTTCATGAAAGATATTCTCAATTTTGCGATTCATGATGAGTGATAAGAATCCTATGTTCCGTTAAAAATGTAAAAGGTTTTGATAAAAAATGTTAATTAGGTAATAAATATGTATAATTCTTTCAATCACATAATAGTTCATATGTGAGCAGATATGTGCTAATTTTGTTCAGAACTCTGCTAAAGAATTACAAGCCTTATTGCAAATAAAAAAAGTAACTAAATTAACTATTTTCGGACGGTACCCGCATGCGATTTGTTATAACAAAATAAATAAACACAATTTTAAATTCGGGTTTAAAATTTAAGTAAATTTATTTTTATTTTTACTTGGCGTGAATTAAATATAAAATAAACTCCTGAATTTGTTGTAACGACATATTTGATCATTATTTAAATTTGTAATTACAGAAGCAAAGTGAATTCGTTTTATTAAAAAAAATTAAATAATGTCATTTAAAAACTAAAAATGAATTACAAAGTATTCACATATATTTTAATAAAAGTAACCATCCAGAATGATGGAAATTTCTTTGATAATAATATTTGTATTTCTTATTTCTTGATTTGATAATAATATTTATAGTTCTTGATTATTGATATTTCTTATTAATTAACAAAAATTTCCATACTGGTCTAGTGAGTATTAAAAACTAATAACATCTTTTGAGTACCTGCATAAAATTTCTGCGTAGTTGCTTAATAATCTAAATTGTTAAATAAAAAGGTAGACGAAGTTTTATTTTTCTTACGATCTGTTTCAGTATTCTTCCTTTAAATATTATACATTTAATATCGTAACGATATTTTTGATATCCAAGGGCTTCGTCATTCATTGTTTTTGTATGTCCTTGTATGTGAAATAAAATTTTAATGAGCATAAAAATATGTGACTTTGTGTTGGTAACTTTAAAAGTGCATAAGGCATGAATAATATTTATAGGAATATTTTAATATTTCTTTGAGATATAGCATGGGATATGAATTTAAAAATTTAAAATGTTTCAAGAACTTACAAAAAGAATTGAAAATTGCCTTAAAATTATCATTTAACGCAATTTTACTATTTTTTCACATAATAGTTTACAACTTAATTAAAGAAAAGCAGTTATTTTCGTTCAAATAAGTTAAACTCTTATATTTTCTTATGTATTTGACTATAATTGCGCGTATACAGAGAGTAAACCAGCATTTTAACAAATCAAAATACATAGAAATCTCAACATTTTTTCCGATATTTCTTCAGCAAATTGAGGAAACAAGTTTTCAAAATTACTTTTATCCATTTTCAAATATATATTTTATTATTTTACGATTTTTTTAATTATTATACATAATTATTACATACAAACATTTGGCACCTTTTTTATTTTATTAGAAATATTTATTCTTTTAAAAAGATGTAAAAATTATTATTAAATGATATCATTACTTTAGTACTTATGAATAATTTCATTTATATTATTTGAATATATTCCTAAACAAAATATACCGTTTTTATAGTATTCATCACCTAATGCAGTAGTTGTCAATTTGTATGACGTTATCTTCAAGAAATCACGAATGATATGAAAGAAGAATAAGAAGTATTTCCTACAGAAAATGCAACCACCTTAAATTTATTAGAAAACTGATAAAACTGATTTTGGAAGATTTATTTGATAAGTGCAAGCTTTAAGTATTAAAAATCTCAAAATTTTTAATAATTGGTCTTTCATTAGTCATCATTTCAATCAATTATCAAATCCCAGGTTAAGTAAATATATTTCTTCAACTATAAGAATGTTCTTCTTGATCATATATCACTTTTTTAAATCAAATTATAAAAATCCAGCCTCCCATTTCATAGATAACACACAAAGTTTAAATATTTAAAGTGATAATACCCTATTTGTTTATTTTATATCGTTAATTTATATAAAAATTCTAGAATTTTTTCAACTTAAAATTATGAATATTTTTATTTGGATGCAAAACAAATCTTCTATTCATTATAGTTAAAATGAAAAAAATTTATCAAAGGTTAAAGTTACTGCTATATATAACTATGAAAAAGAATGTGAGATGGGGCGATAGTTTTTGGTCGTATTAATCGAATCACATAGTTAAAGAGTTTGAGAATACTGACCTACTTTAATATTTAAGATTTTTTTTTGTTAAATTAGATAAAAAAAGAAAATATATTATCTTCTATAAATTTAAAATGTTCATTTATTCATATAACATGTGTTTATTATATATATTTCAATAATGCTTAAATTTCTTGTCCGCAAGCAATCAATGATTTAAAATTTACAATTACCACTCTTAAATAAAGTAAATTTTAACATCATTGGTCCTGTAAACAAATTTCAATTCTGAAGCATTCTCTCCCTTCCTTTCTAAGTAAAAAGAAAACTCACTATTAATACATTAATGTTGGAACAAATGTGGGAGAAAGACAAAAGCAGTAAAGACTTGACGTCTTGACTAATACATAAAATACAACCAATATGCAATATTGAATGCCAGAAACAAAGCCGGGAACACAACACGGCTCATCTTGTCAATTCTCTTGGCATTAAGCTTGGTATCAAATCGAGCGGTGGTTTGCACTGGGGATGATACGTTGGAGCCATCACCTTTTTCGGAATCCATAACAGCCTGAAAAATTTCATAGGAGAGCATTAAGCTCAGAAGTTGGTTAAAGATAATTTTTTCTTATTTCCAAAAAGACACTTTTTTTATCTAGAATATCTAAGATAATGTCACACTTGCGTCAAATTATTTTCATATTTACGGTCATATGAAGCTAATAATTTGGAAAACTGCTTAAAATGGAAGGATAATTTCTCCATCACTTATCAGATAGTCAATATTTTACTTACGCTTTGAACACTTTTATAACAAATAATAAATTTAGCAATGAAGAATGATTTTTTTCCTTTAAAAGTATTTAAGGTTCTAAAAATGTCTTATTAATTTAAACAATCATTATAAATTATGCCGAATTTACTTTAAGCATATAAATATTGAAAAATTATAAAATATTTCTATTTATTCTCGTTTAAGAAAATGAATATTTTCTATACATTGTTATGCATTTTTCAAATTACAATATAAATTTTCTGAGTGTTATCAACTTTAATACAGAGAGATGAGATTAAAAATATTTATTGAAAATAACAACACTTATTTAAACTATCATTTTATTTAATCTTTTATTCGAAAATATTGACATTTCATTCTAAGACGAAGTTTAAATAGATTAAGTATCAAAGCAATTGATACTTAATTAAAAATAATTTGAAGTATTCTTTATTATAAGTACGTTGACCATAATTAAATTATATCAATTTTATTCATAAAACATTTGAATGCTTAAAATCATTTCCATGAATGTAAATAAACCCACAATTTTGAGCAGTTTATCTATTATTATAATACTGTAATTTTATTTCTAAAAATTTTCGATTTTAAGGATCATTTCTCCCACAAATTATTTTGCCATGAATATATATACCTTTATATTTGTTTGGCGATCATTGGAAATAAAGAGAAAACGTTAATTTTCCAAAATGTTTATCGTAAATGCTTGCATCAAGAAAATCATTTTAAATATATTAACTGTTTGGAAAATTAATATTGAGGGTTATATTATTTTTTAGATGTTTAATTTTTATACTTTTGTTTAACGTATTTGACAAAAGTGGACAGAAGAGGCTCTTTACTATGACACTATTTATGTGAGATACATATTCTTTATATTAAATTGGAAGACATTGTTTAAGATCATGGCTTAGGAAAGTACACATAATATTTGTCATTTCTTGAATAGAAATTCGAATTTAATCCAATCAAGAAAGTAACAAAAGGAAGTCAAAGAAGCTTTAATCTTATCAACATGCAGATCACACCTGCAGGAATGTTTGTTTTTCGAAGCGTCGGATGTCTTAAGTATCCGATGAATCGTGTGAAGAACGAATACTAAGCATACCATTTCATTCCCTCTGGAATATAAAGCAGTAGTTGTTAGAACTTGAGTGTGGCTGTAATTTGGTCACAAAAACACCTAAAAGTTCCTTCATCAGTATGAAAATGGTTTCAGATATAAATGCTAATTAACCATTAATGAAATTCGTTTATGTATTTATGGAATTTATTTAATATGATTATAAATATACTTCTAAATGTTTGTTTCCTTTATAACTTGAAAACCGACATACATTTGGAAAACAACATAAAATATACATTTTGGAAAAACTGCATATTTTGAGATTGAGATTGAAATAACAATCACAAGGCTTAATCTAGTTTTAAAGCATCTGAAACGAAGCAAAATATCCCTTTTTAGCCTGAGATGATGTGAAGTTTTAAACTTCATCTTTTTTTTTTCAATAAAAACAAAAAATAGGAAAATATTATAACAAATTGGATTTGATTTTTTTAGATTTAAACAAAAGCTTTTCAAAACTAACTTTCTGTAATAATAGACTTTTTAATAAAAAAAGCCCCAAAAATTAAATATTTAGATAAAATTCTTTGATTTAATTTTTAAATTAAAAAATATTTTTCTCAAACTATTTAAGTGCATTAATTTCTTATCTGATCCTTAAATTATGGAAAGATAAATATTGTTTTTTAAGACATTTTGATAAAAATTTCCAATTTTCAATTAGTCGAATTCCCTGTACTTTAAAGTGGAAATACTATCTTTTTTTAGGTATATTTTTCGGAAATAATGTTAGTTTTAAAATTTAAATAATTTCGTTATGAATTTAAAATTTGATTTTCAGTTTCTAAATAAATTGTAAATGTTTTTAGGATTTTCTTTTATAAGATATTTTGCCAATAGTTGATTACTAGCTTGAAAGTACCCAGCTTTTAAAAATAATTCATTGGTGTATAGATAATAATAATAATATTGTATTAAGTTCAGAAAAATACCGTGTTATGCTTATTTATATCATACGAAACAATGAAATAATTAAGGAAAAACAAATTAAATTCCATAAGTTATACAATGGAAATAGTACACAGGGTGACTGAGACTTATTGGACGTGTTGCAATATGATGTAAACAAAATAGAAGAGCTAGAGCTAAAAGGTGGTTACTTAAGCTGAAAGTTAAGTCAAAAGTTAATAAATTTCGATATGATATTCCTTGTTTGATCTTAATACGTCTGAGCGGTATTCGATTAGACAGACATGTGAGGAATTACTATCAAAATTTAACATCACTGGACTCTTCAGATAGGATTATGATAAAGTTTGTGTTTGCTAGAAATTTTGTATTAATTTACAAGAAAAGAAATTAGTAGAAACCTAAAAGCAGAGTATCCCAGCTTCTATTAAATCCTTAGCATAATAATCCTTCTTTACCAATACGCGGCATGAAACCCTTACCACAGCAATATCGCTTTGAACGTACCTTGCGAACACCTTGTATTTTTTTTTTTAAATTAAGAAAAAGATTTTTATTAAAATAATAATTAAATAAAGATTAAATGCATTAAATATTAATTTTAAAGAAACCGCTCTTTAATATTTTAAGACTGCCCCAAACCACCCTTTCCTTTTCTAGCGAAATAAAATATCTGTTTTTTATTTCTGATGCGCTGCCATAAAAATGAATTATTGACCTAAACGCAATAATGACAAACGTGGATCAACTACTCACACAGAATCATTCCCGTAACATTATTTCTGTCTTCCCATCCTCTCAAGCCTAAAATTTAAATATGGGGAAATAATTAAACAAAAAATTTATTATCAATGTATTTGATGTCCTAAACAGAATATTAGTTATCAAATTCTATAAAGGTAAAAAATTGTTCTTTAGAAAAGCCAATTTTTCTCACCTTTGATGATTTCACAGTTATAATAGTTGGCATATTTCTGCCAGACAGAGTTTCCGGGCGTTTCCTCCACATGTAGTTCACTAATGTGAACTCAAGAAGGGCTGCGAAGACGAAAGTTGTACAGGCTCCCATCCAAACATCCATCGCTTTCACATAAGAGACAGGGGGCAAGTTGCTTTGGATACCAGCTCCTTTGGAAGATATGGTCAGCAAAGTAGTCACTCCCAGGGTGATACGGGCTGGAATGGCGTTCACATCCAGCCAGAATGACACCCACGAAATGACCACTATCAAAATCGTCGGAAGGTAAGACTGAACCAAATGGTAACCAACAGAGCGACGAAGATAGAATTCGGCTCTGAGACAGCTGTATTCACCTAGAAAGAAGACATTAACTGAAAAGGAATGAGTACTTTCAGGATTCAAAATAAAATTCAAAATTAATTTACAATTTTTTTAATATAGCATTATTTTAATATCGTTCCTTAAAAGTTTCTTCTATTTTTGATATTAAAATACTTCTTGTGTTTTTGGTAGAAACTAAGTAAAATGTGTGAAAATAAAGTTATTGTTGAAAAATATTTATTGAAAGATTGCAAATATTTACTATATTATTTAATACATCGGGTCATTGTTTTTTAAGAATACTTGTATAATTTTTAAAATACTAAATCCGGTATTTGTTAAGTTTTAGATGCATACTTTCTTTCCTTTTTTTTAAAGTTTCCTACAATTTTTTAACAACGATCATAATTGGAATAAGTCGAAATTTTAATCCAGATTGATTATAATTTTGTTCGTAAGTCAAATGAAAATTTTTATTAAAACAATTAAATGTTTTTTTAATTTTAAGGATAAAAATAAAATCCAGTATTATAATAATGATAGAAAAATTGTTCAAAATAATCATTAAATTATTCTATAAAATTTTTTGTTACCTGACATCTCTCAATTTTTTTTCCGGAACAAGAAAAAAAAGTACATTTTCTCCAGTTCCGGAGAAAAATTAGAAGTTCAGAGAATGTTCGTGACAGGAATCCAAATTATTAACACTGAACAATCACAATCATTTTTATAAAGAACATAGAAATCAAAAGCAAGAACTATTTTTTATAAAAGAACAAACTAAAACAGTTTCAAATTATCTTAATTTTTTTTTCTCATTTAGCAGTCATAAAGTTATTTTAAACTCATTATGCTAGGTATTAGCACGAAACATCGGCACAATAAATATATCTATCCGGAATTTATTAGGACACCGAATGTACAAATATAGTAATTAACATACAGAATTCATTAGAAATTACTATAGAATTTCGTGGCATGATTTCCAAACTTGAAATTTCCCGTTGAAAAAAAATTAATTCTAAAAGCATTTTAAAGAAACAAATTCTAAAATCATTTTCAAGAATTATATATTTTTAAATAATAATAAAAATATTCAGTAAGAAAAAAGATACTTTTCAAGAAGAACAGTTTCATCCTCATAACTCTAATTTCATAATTTTGTACCAGACTTTTAATCAGAAAAATGACCTGAATTTTTAAGCTAGTAACTTTCGAACTATAACACTAGAACATTTTTACATTAAGTAAAAATTTATCTTTTATTTACTTTTACATGATAATGAAGCGTATATTAAACACTTCTTTCTATGTATGAAGATATTATAAGTGTTGATGCGAGAACGTTTGTACATTCAAAAGAATGAGCATTGAACATTTGCTTACATTGCAAAAAATTGTTAATTTTTATGTTTCATGAAGTTATTAAAATTGTATTACTTTCCTCAAGTCAATTGCTTAAAAACTAAAAATTTGATTTTAAAATTAAAAAAAAAATGAAAGTATTTCATAATAACTTATGGAAAATTAAATCTGAAAACTGCATTTTTTTTTTTAATTTTTAAGAAAATCTAACAATTTTTAGAAAATTTGAATCTTATAAGTTATTTTAAATTTTAAAATTCATTTTAGTAGAGCTTTTACTGATGCTAATACTCACCAATATGAAACTTCTCTCTGCACAATGATGTGTTCACTTTTTCAATTTCAAACTGCGGTAACTTCAAATTATCATAGAGCATGACTGGCTCTGTATCTGTCCATTTCAAATGTAATTCATCCGTAGTTTTTGAAACTGCAATAAAAATATGAATTATAATGTGTTTACTTATTATGCATTGAAGTAACTCAAACATTCCTGCGATAAATAAAACGTTTTGTTTATTTTAAAATACCGAATTAATATTAAGCCTATTTTCCTCAAATAAAAATGATATTTATAATATTATATATATATATATATTATATATAAAAATAAAATTTACATAAATTTTATATTTACTTAATAATACATTATTAATGTAAGAAATAATAAAATCACCATATCAAATTATTATAAATGATAAGATAAAATTCTTAGCTTAGAAAATAATTATTCTCTTCAAGTGAATTCAGTAAATTCTGATTATTAAAATCAAATTAATACATTTCTTTAGAAATAATAGAAATTGTACTCGTTTCGTTCTCAAAGTTCATTTAAATATTTCTTTAAGTATTAAGAAAATTGTTAATTAATTTTTCCACTTTAAATAAAATTATTTTTTAAATAGCTTATAGGATGTATTTTTGAATGAGAGTCACAAAGAAATATTGTTATGTAATTCTTAATTTATATATAAAATTAAATCGCATTTGATTTTCAAGCAATTTTTACCCATAAAATATATTTTCATTGTTTCGGAAGAAGCAGTTTCGTGTCCTTGATCATTTCAGTTTTGTTTTTTAAGGGGTTTTTCACGAACTTTTTGTGTACATAATTTTATATCAATTTCTTTCACAAGCTAATAATTATTAAATAATGTAAAATTATTCTCGAAGATAGTCTGGTGAAAGCGAAGACAATGTTATTTCAAAGTTAAAATGAGGGTGTTATTTCAAAGTTAAATTTTTAAGGGTTTTTACACGAACTTTTTGTGTACATAATTTTATGTCAATTTCTTTCACAAGCTAATGATTATTAAATAATGTAAAATTATTTTCGAAGATAGTCTGGTGAAAGAGAAGACAATGTTATTTCAAAGTTAAAATGAGATTTTTCAAGAAATGAAAATCGTTTGAAATTCTGCAGTTTTTTTATTTTTTAAGATTGCTGTTGTGCGTTTTGCTCTTAAATTAAATTTTAAATTTTATGGGTAACCTGTATATAGGCCCAGCCAATTACAATTTCTTTTTTATTAATAAAAAAAAGCGTGCAAATACTTTTAAATAAATTATAAATTGCCGTTTTTTAAAAGTTTTTATGATTTCAGAAATGAATCGAATTTTAACTAACAATAATTATTAATACTTTAATTGTATTTTAAGTAATTTATTAATTAAGTAAATATTTATTCTACTTCCTTTTTATTACTATAACATAGTTATAAGGATTACTATCACAATGATAATGACAATTGAAAATTATAAACTTACATGATTCTAATTCTATAGTGCACACTTGAGAATCCATGGGGTAGCGATATAAATCCATCATGCAGGAAAATCGCAGTTTTAACCTTTCAATGAGTAAAAAATTATTATTTAGAGGTGAAACAAAATTTTGAAATTGATTAATATTTCTAAGCATGATCAAAAATTGCTTTATAACTAAACAAATCAATCGAAGGAAGTAGTTTTAATTTAATTTTTAAAAGCACTCAAAGTTTTGAAACAATCCGTTTATTTTTAATCCTCTTTTAACCACAATCATTCTCAATCATGAATAGTTATAATGTATCTCTGCTGATTTTGAATATCCCATAAATAGTTAATTTTTCTTTTAAACAGTATAAAATGTCGTTACAGAGGTGTAAAAAAACTACGATTATGTAGTTTTAACATTAAAAAATTACAATTAAAGATTTTTTTTTGGTTTGGATCTTTTTTTGGTCGATCATTTTTCGCACACTTTAGGCTAGACCGGGATCTACAGTTTAACGTTGATTCCGAATCAGTAACAAACATTCACGCCACCGCCAATTCGAACCTGAAGCCTATGATAGCAAAGGCCCCAGCTCTAGCCAATTGGCCACCAGGCCGCTATAGTTAAAAAGTTTTGATGAATCATTGCATAAAAATGTGATATTTAAAAAAATTGTTAGTGTTTTAAGTGAACAAATAGTAGTAAACGAAACAAAAACAAAACTAACAATTACTTTAAAATTATAAAAACGCATTATTAATTAAGTAAGGATCTTTCAATTCTCAGTACCTAATATACATAATTTGATTTAAATTTGGATTTAGATTTGATAGATAAAAATCACTTCTTTCAAACATCGTATTTGATAAATGAAAAAAGTTGAAAACTTCTTGAAGACAATAAGATATAAATCCCAATAAATGACTTGATACATTGATTTACGGTCGTTGATTTTATTGATAATTTTCCAATTATCTTTCAAAATGCGTTTAGTTGAAATATCATTTTGTAACAGTATTGTCTTCATATACAAAATCAACTTCATTAATGCAGATAGTTTATCGATTGTAGATAATGTCAACTAGCAAATGACATTTTCGTCAAAAGTTTACTTTGTTTGTAATTTTCTCGTTTTAGATCCAGGCATTTTACAGACATCGTCCAGACATTTTAGGTAGTTTATCCCAAGTATACACAAGAAATCTGGAATCTTTTTCTACAGCTAAACACCATTCTAATGGATTTTGTTTGTCAGAAAATAAACGTTGAGCTATATAAAATAAACATAGAATTTTAAGAAGCATTCTGATTTCATTTTAAAGCAATAAATACTGCAAATATGTAAAGTTTCCATATTTTAATGAACGGCTTTTTCAGTAGGTGATTATTGTTTATTATGAGGAAAAATAAAAAGTTTAAAAATAATCTGTAACATATTTATATTTATACCTCTATCAATAAATGAGAAACAAATTTTTATATTCATTATTTCATTTAAAATAATGCTCAGCTTCGACATTAGTTTGGTTGTCTTCATTAACTTTGTACGATATAAATTTGCTTCAGTCCTTAAAATATGTTTCCTTCAAATAATTTTGTGATATTTTAGTAAAGTATTGCGTGGATCGAAGTCAATGAGGAATAGTGGGCTGGGTTTCGTAATTATGGCAGCATGGTTTGGAATCTGGGAAGCAGAATCAAATTGAGAACTTTCGTGTCTGTGTCAGGGATTTGCTTAATACATTTTTAGTAGGGAAAGTCGTTCTGTTGAATTCAAGGAGGAGTTAAGGAAGATGCGAACACTCAGATGCCACTCCTAGGGGTGTTCGTTCGTAATTGAGTGGCACAATATTGGTGCACTATAATAGGTGTTCATGGTGCAACCTCAGCAATGCGGATCTTGTTATGCGTATATCTGACGTTCCAATAGCAAATGACCTTAGGTCAAATTGTCCGGAATTGGAAAAGAAATAAGTATTGATTCCTATGAACGTAGCATCTCCAACAAATTTGCAGCAATCAAAATGTTTGATAAGAATGCAACTTGCAAAAAATATATATTCATGGCAAGAAAATGCCCCGACCTTTAAAAATGACACTTACCTAAGCATATACAAGATTTTTCCAGATGGATCGATTCGCACTAGGACATTAGGTACGGTGACATATTGAAATTCAGCATGTTTCGCATTAGCGAAAAATACTTCAGGTTTCCATATTCTTTGAACAAGTTTCGGATCATTTAAGTCAAGAGGCTTTACAAGATTTGGTTGTTTTAGACGATGGTCGTACCATGTTTGACGAAGGTATAAATCCACTTCATAATCCTGAAAAAAATATATGCATGATATTCCTTATTATTATTAGAAGAACAAGCAAAATTATATATTTCGTCAATATATAATTTTTTTCAGAAAAAATAATAAGCTATTTGAAAATTAACTACAAGTTTTAATCACAATTATTGCTAAGTTTAAATTTTGTTAATTGTTTTTATATGTTTTACACAAAATCCCAAAAATGTTTTTATTCTTCTAAACTTCAATTTTTACAGCCTGAAATTGCAATTATTTTAATCACTTAATTCATTAACTCGTGCATTTCCTTTTCTTATTCGTAATTTACATTTGAATCTATCGCAAAATTTTCTGTTCAACATTATTGATTTGTAATTATCTCCGAAATGTATTTGTATTGATTCGGTGACAATAATAAACACTAATATTTTATTCATTTCTTTACAAAAGAAATTCCAAACATAACTCATTTAAAATTAATCTGAAATACGTCTGTAATAATTGCAGTTTTTTTCTGTTATTCAAAGAAAAAACTTCACTCGGTCTTATAAAAACTCGAAGTGCAATATTAATTAAAACAAGAAGCAATATTTTTTTTTCCAAAATATGCTAATTGTTTTCTTAGATTGATTTGAAATTTGATTTATCTAACGAACAGTATTGAAGATGAAAGAAAGAAAATTAATGTGTTTTTTATGATGAAATAAAGAAAAAAAATTTTATATGTGAAATATAATGATCAACAAAAGTTTACTTTCTGCATATGTACATGCAAACATTTAACTTAAAAATTAAGATCAAATTTGTAATTCATGAAAAATTAAAACATGTGAACTTATTTACGAAATTCATGTGAAAATATTTCTAGTGTATATATTCATTAAAGGTATTGGTGTTCGTCTAATGGGTTATTATTGGGAATCAATGTTCTTGTGTAAGAATTTAACTTAATATCAATTAATACTTAAGTGACAAAATGTAGCAATTAATATTAATTATTCAAATATAATTTATTAGAATGAATTGTAAGTATTTTCTTTTATTTAGATACACTAGTTGTAAGCAAAAATTAGTTTTAAATGGTTGTCAATGTAGCTTAAAATAAAAAGAATTTTTTTAATTAACTAAGACCTGTAACTAAAACATGTAAAACATTAACAATGTAGCATTAATTGCGTTTTTTTAATTTAAAAATATCTTTATAGTTGTTGATTTTAAATTTCAGCATGGAATAAGTTTGATATGAGTTTCTATAATTATATAACCATGTATAGAAACTTTAAATGGCATGAATAATATTAATCACAAAAACCAAAAAATTCAAGTGACAGATACTCAATGAATTAGTTTTACAGAACATGCTAGTTAAGTATATTTTAAAATTTTTAATAATATATTCATATCTGCTTGATGGCATATAGATATTACTTTTAAGTACAATAACTTAATTTCTTGTATAATGAATGGAAAATTTAATGTTATGCAGTTTAAATGAATGGTTCTAGTTCGCAAGTTTAAAATATCTTTAATTAAATATTTTTATGAATTCTACGAACATTTTTATCTAAGAAATACACAATATTACCATTGTCGATGGATTTATTGATCCAAAACTGCGAATAAATATGCCACAAGATACAACAGTTGGTGTACCTGAAAAATTTCAAAATATGTAAAGGAGGTAAATAAGTGATACAATTGACAAATATGTTTTTATTTATAGTTAATTCCTATGTATTGATCATAAAAACTATTTTTTAATTTAATAAAAATAAATTATTATGTCAAGGTATAGCATATAAATATATCAAAATTCAATTTTGCAGAAAATTAAAATTATTTGAATTTCAATGAAAAAACCCCAAAAGATCTGAGAAATAATTAAAAAAGAATGAATGCAAAATATTTAATATATTATTGTTGTTATGTTATGTATAATCTTTAAATGACCGTATTTGTGGAATCATATCATGAAGTTAGAGGCATTAATGATATGTACTAAAAAGTAATTTAACTTATTTTAATTCATTATCAGCAAATAGAGTTTGTACTAATAAAATATCGGATCAGGAATTATTATCAGAAATATAAATAATTGTTGAGTTATTTATTAACAAATAAATTAATAATAAAAACGTATGCATAAAAATTATTTATTAAATTTGTACTATCCGATCAAATGGATTAATTATAAAGTTAAATGACAAGAAAGTGAATAATTTATAAGAAATTTCTTAAATAAACATTTTTTTTTATTTTAACAAGGATAAAGTATAATTTTTTTTTAGATTACTCTATTATTAAAAAAATTGTTTAAATACTTAAAATTATCTCAAAATTTATACAACTATACATTTTAAACTACTGCCCAAATGTATTTTATTAAAGCTGTTGTGCGTCATTTACCCTCTCATGTGCTTGAATAAAAATATATACTTTAATTTATTATTTATTACATATCATTTGGAGTTTTGAAATCATCCTATTTTTCCTCTCATAAAATCATGATCATCTAATCAATCATCTTTTTGAAATCATTTGTATCATATTTTTCAGAGGCAAAATTCCATGCTTAAACATATATTATGAAGCCTCGTAAGCATATATTTGGCTGAAATAACACTGATAATATTCATTCTTCAAACCTAATTATTTTAGAGTCTAAGAGAGGCTATTTAGATTTGTCAGGAAATTTGTATTATGATCCATGATAGGGTGTGGAATCTTATAAGTTCCATATTTTTGAAATTTACAAATTTTACTAAACTTTGTTCAGCTTTTAAAGTGACAATTTATTAAAACAATTAGGTGGTGAAAAAATATTTGTTAAAATCATTATTTGTGTTTATATTGTGTGTAACACTCGGATTTCTTTCTCTCTATATATACTCATGTTTGTGAAAATTGCAACGCCATAAAGGAATCGTCATAATTGAATGCAATTTAATACACAGTTGAGTGGTAGTGGTGCAAATAAATGATTAAATGTTCAAAGCAAACAAACAATAACAAGAGATCGGAATCAGTATTTTGTGTAGCCACCACGCGCCGCAATAAGTGCTGCTACACGACGTGGCATGGAGTCAAACAAATTTTGCATGTCTGCCTGAGGAAGAGCATTCCATATTGTTTGTATGCGCATCCAAAGTTCGTCTGCAGAAGCAACAGGACGAGGATCACGAGCGAGACGCCGACCAAGGAAATCCCACACATGTTCAATCGGCGACATATCCGGGGAATACGCAGGCCAAGGAAGAAGCTGTACCTGCCGCGTTGCAAAGAAGGATTGAACAGTCCTAGCGATATGAGGGCGGGCATTGTCCTGTTGAAACACAGTGCCTGGCAAGCTTTGAAGGAAGGGAACAGCTTGGGTCTGTAGAACTTCACTGATGTACCGGTTGCTGTTCAGATTGCCCACAATTCTTAGCAATTGAGATCGCCCATGATATGCTATGGCACCCCAGACCATAACTCCGGGTGTTCGTCCACTGTGGCGTTCGATAATGCACTCCGGAAGGTGGCGTTCACCGGCATAGCGTTTGACACGAATGCGGCCATCATGGTGCCACAAATTAAGGCGGGATTCGTCAGGAAACAGGACATGCTGCCAATCAGCACGCCAGTCTCTATGCTGAGCGGTCCATTGCAGCCGCATGCGGTGATGGTTTAGCGTGAGAGGGATCCTGTATAAAGGAGTCCTTGCGCGCAGTCCACGCTGCAGCAGACGTCTACGAATTGATGAAGCACACAATGAAACACCTGTAGCTATTGACCACTGTGCTACCAATTGTCTAGAGGAAGCTGTACGGTCCGTCAGCGCCATGCGGGCCAGGTGTCTATCACTGACGTCACATTTCGGGGTCCACTCCCGGATTTCCGAGTTGTCCGACACTTGTCCGTCCACTGCTTCCAAAGACGCATCACTGTGCTGCTGTTAAGCTGCTCACGAGCGGCTACTGCACGATAAGACAATCCAGCTTCACGAAGGCTGATGATTCTCCCCCGTTCAAACTCTGTAAGTTGTTCAAAACTTCTCTCTTTCGTCGAAGAGGCCTAAGTAACGATTGAGCTAACGTTTAACACTAGCATATAACCACCGATAACCATACACGCCTCGCTACAGCCGTCTATTTATTCGGATCTATCCGCCGTTCAGAGGGCGCTGCTGAGCATACGCATGCGCTATGGATTTGAAATTCTAATCATTTGCATATCATGCGCTAATTTTATAATAGCTGCTGAAACAAACAATTAAAATTTCAAAAAATTTAAATAATTGTTCTGACTTTTTCTTTTAAGTTCTCTCAATGAACAGTTTGGATCATTACTTTTCCAGATGCCATTATTTTCTATACCCATCAAGAAACCATGAGTTCATAAGTTATAGTCCTTAATCGAAATCGAATTTATGAGAAAAAAGAAATTAATTCCTGAAAGAATTGCATAAGCAAAAATACTTTAAATTGAGACTCAAGACAATTCAAGACTTCTTGATGGAAAATGGAATTCATGGAAAAGTTTTCTCTACAATTTTGTTATCAACAATGATTGGAAAAAAATACTTACGGGATTAAAAAAAATTCATGAAGAAAATTAAAATTACAGATATGCGTCTTCATACTAAAGTGTGTACAGCATCTTCGGAAGAAACAATTTAGGCAATATTTGGAAATTTCTTTGCAGTTGATAAAAGAAAAAGCGGCGATCATGTATTCAGACCAAATTTTTCTCTACTCCTGGCCTTCTTTTACTCAGGCTGTAGTCAACAATGTCATCACCAAATTGGAATTTCAAAAGATTCCTCAAGTAGATGGTATTTCAAATGAGATCCAATATAATTATATCCCACGTTTCATTTCAGGGTCTTTAATGTATGTTTAAATCTTGTAGTTTTTCCAAATGTGAGGAAATATGCTCTTGATGTTCTAATTTCCCCAAAATTCTCCACTTGAAGTTCCCAATCCAAATAATATTCTATGTATTAACCTGCTTTCTATCCTGATTTACCTGGTTTTTGAAAAATTGAAATCTACTTTACAGCGATCAATATGGATTTTCTGTGCAAAATAGCTCCGAGGCAGCTCTTTTGCGTTTGAAGAATATCGTAGAAAAAAGAGTACCCTTCACAGCTGTTTTATTTTTCTAGACATTAAAGGAGCTTTTGACTATTCACAGTGTCCCAATATTCTAAATCTATTGAAAGAAATGAGGCCCCTAGTAACATTTTCTCTCTAGCAGAAAACTTCTTGAAGAATAAAAAGGCTATAATTACTTCATTATAATTGCTGCCTTGAAAAACATTACTTGCAGAGGGAGTGTCCTCAAGTGTCTGTTTCTGGGCCTATCTTCTGGAATGTCATAATTAATGATCTGCAATCAAAACCTACAAACTTCAGTTGTTTCGAAACTATTGTTTTTGCAGACGACATACTCGTACTTTCGTATTTTCAAAGTAGATTATAATTTGATCTCTTTACTAAAGCTTAAGATACTCTACAATGTGCTTCAGATTGGTCCAAAATATTCAAACTAGAATTCAATCCAATGAAATCGAAATTAATGCTTATTGAAAAGAAATTTTTTCTTTCACCAAATTATTAGTTATTTCTCAACGGATTCCCCACTCCTATTGTGAGTGAAGCGAAGTATTATTCAAATTGTGAAACTTTATTGAAACTAGGTTTCCTCCCAGATAGCAAATTCTGCTGGAAAAATCATCTACTTTAAGTATTTACCAAATGTAATGAATCATAATTACACACCAATTATACACAATACCAAATTACACACAACTTCTTGAGAATTAAATCATATGTAACTTGCATTATTTATAAAGAAACTCTTGTGCCTCTCGTTTCGTATGCTTACTGTTTATGGGATTCTGCACTACACAAAAATAGCAATCTTAAACTATTTCAACAAGTACAGAGACACATTATGTTGTGAATTATTTGTGCCTGTCGCACAATTAGTTATGATTCTGCTTTTACCCTTGTCTGTTTTCCACCCATAAACACCAGTATTTTGAATTTCTTCAAAATTTAAAAAGTGTCAGTCAATCAATCACCTGTAAATAATCATGAATGTTCAATAACAATTTAAGATCTACCACATCCATCCAAGAGAAATCAGTTCAACATTATTATTTACATAATTAATTTTATATAAAGTTTTCAAATAGTTTGTTATACTGATAGCAGTAAAATAAATAACAAATTTGATTTGGCCTATTTGCATCTACAAAAATAGTCATGAATTAGAAACCATCAAAACAGAATTCATTAAGAATGCACCTTATTTATTGATGAACTGTGAGACATGGAACTTGTATGTGACTTTATAAATGAGCTAAATGGTTTCTATTCAAAATGTGTGATTTGCATGTATTCTCTGTCTTTCGAATTACTAAAATATGTTGGAATGTACAATAATATTATCGTCAACATTAAAAAAAACTCTTCGTTTATTTACTAAACAAAATGTAACTATATTTTACATTTTTTTTTCGTGTCATACAAGAATATTTAGCAATGAAACAGCTGACTGGCTCGCAAAAGAAGGCATAAAACAGGACAAAGAAAGATCCATTGCATCTATCACGAAGAAATACTTTCCCTCTATTCCCCGCTTAGTATTCATCATTATTTTACGAAAACAGAATTACGCAGCTAATGACTGGGCATCGCTATTTTAACTCCTATTTAAACATATTTAAGAATGTTCAACTTATCTTGCAACTTCAATGTAAGTGGAGTTCATAATATCGATCGCATTCTTTTTAGCTGCTCCAGGTTTGGACATTATAGAAAAAGTTTAAGGAAAAAAGTAATACGTCAAAAAGGTAAATCTCCACAAAATATTTGGCAATTTATTAATAAGAAGCCTGATCTTACTTTTTTTGTAAAATTGTAAATTCGCAAATTCTTACTTTTATTTTTCTTAAATCGCTTATCACTCTTACACTTTTATTTATCTTCTGCAATGTCATGCATCCTTTTAAATATACACTTATTTGAAGTTTATTATTTTGTCATAGATTTGTTTGTCTGTTACTTCTGAAAGTCTCTTGGCATATTTTGGAGTACACGAGGATTTCTTGTAGATTTTAATAAAAAATTTCTAAGCAAAACCCTTATAAGTAGAGCAACACAAGTCAGATATGTCTATCATGAATTGAAGTCTTTAATTAAAAATTCATTGAAATTACATCATATTTAAGTGTATTATTTAAAAACATGTATTATTTTCTTTATATCGGCACTCAGCAAGCAAATTATAAAAACAGAAATGTGTCTATTAAACAGGAAATATTTAATTTTTTTTTAACTAACATTAGCTAAGCATTTTAAATAAATTTTTCAGGGAACACTTTATTCATGGCTCGAAAGAATGCAAACTTTTACAAACCACTTGAGTGTATTCTGAGACTCACTGAACGGATCAACTAAGAGCTCAAGATGAAGCCTTCAAACTTTCACCTAAAATTGCTACAACGGAGGAATCTGCCTAAGAATGATTAATTACTTCTATTGAAAAGATAGGGTCGTAAATAAGGTTGAAAAATGCAATTTTAAGAAGAAAGGTTATTTTAATGGAATTAATTAATTATTTGAGGTATTTTCATATATAAAGTTATTACAAAGCTAGAATAGAATTTTAAATTGTGTACTCATATAAAAAAGCACAAATGAGAAAAAATATATCACTGTATTAATTATAGTTTAAATTAGATTTAAATTCATGTCTTCTTAGAGGCTGTAATTGTTGACGTGTTATACTGAATTTTTTTATTTTTTGTTAAAATTTGCTTTGGTATGTATCTTGCAAAAAATCAATATGGAAAAAAAGTCAATACTAGATTGTTGAATGCCATTATAATTCAGTATTCTTTGAGATCGTTTTGTGAATACTTTAAAAAATAAGTCCAAAACTATAGAATTTAAATTAATGATAAATCTGATATGAGAAATTGTACTTTTTAATAGAATCTTATTTCAAATAAGAATCATTGGGTATCCATAACATACGAAATATTTTATCCAAAATTATAAGTATTTTTTAATTAATATTCCTTTTACAGTTTAAAAACTTATGTACAACAAATGTTTGTTTGTTACATCATGTTTGTTTAAATTTAATTAAAGTATGAAACTGACTTTCAAACATAATTTTTTCCACAATTTTTCTAACTCATGTAAATTTTTTTAAAAACTTATTCACAGAAATAAAACCAACAGTTTATTAAATTGTAACATCAATGTACTAATATGTTTCTGATTAGTAATACCTCTAAAAATGTCATGTACTTCATAAATTATTTTTAAAGCTAAAAGCAAGATTTAATTTTAAAATTCCCCACTGATAGCTCTGATTCAAAACCTCAAAATAAAAATTGAACAAAGAACAATTCCAACAAATATTATGTAATTAATTTTAGGCTTTATGTATATACTTACCTTACATACGACGGCAATGTTTAAGTTTTAATGTCGAAAAATATTTTCAGTAATTTTAATGCAAAGTAAAAAATTTAGATTTTAATAGCGTATTCTTCTTTGTAACTTAAGTAAAAAGTAAAATAGATAAAAAATCAAATGCAGATTTCAATTAATTAAAATTAAATTCAAATGAACAAATCCTTATTAACTCTTAATTAAAATGTGAAACACCAAATGTTGAGAAAAATTTTTCCTAAAGAAAAGCAATATTCAAATTTCATTTAGAATATGAAACCAAAAAAGGATTTTATTTGTAAGCAGTCATTTTTTTTACTCTCTTCCTTCATCACAAAGCGTTCAAAAATGAAAATTCTCAGCAAACAAAGTTATTTTGCTTACTTACGGGGATGAATGCTATTATAATATTTTAATTTCTTTTTAATGTGTCTTTCTCTGTATAATTTTTAAAGAATTTACATCAATTAAATTAAATATTTAGATATTTTAAAAATACAATATCGTTGTAAGAATTTTCGATATTTTTTATATCTTTTTTGCAATTTACGAAAAACATTTGAAGAATAACATGAAAGTTAATAAAATATTTTTAAGAAATTTCTTTAAGTATATAAAAATTTAAATCTATTTCAACTATGGAGGAAAATAAAATTTAAAAGATAATTAAGCAATTTTAATTCGAAATAATTTTAGATATATATATCTAAAATTATGTTAATGTTAATGGCATAGATTTATGTTAATGGCATAGATTTAAATTGAATTTCTTGGTAAAATTCTGGATTTATTATATGAATTAACTTTGGTGATTTAATTATAAGTACAGGTTTTACGTATTTTGTGTAATAACTTAACTATTTTCAATTCTGGAAACAAAGTAATTTTTGTACAAAATGAGCAAAACTTGGCGAAAATGATTGTGTAATTACAAATTTCATTTATATCTCACAGCAAATAATCAAAGCATGAACATTGTTTCTTAAGCTGTCTAAATAAATTCAATTTGCTGGTGATAATCATATGTATTCAAGAAAACGAGTCAACAAATTGCTATTTCTTCCTTTAATTTCCGTTACTGCACCTTTCTTGTTTTTTTATTTGACTTTTAACAGAACATTTAATAAGTGATTACTACCAATCGTATTTGAGCACCTAATTAACCTTTTCATAAAATGTTATTTTTGAAAAGAGAATATTTTGCAGATAATATCCAGTTCTAATTAATATTATGAATGCCACTATTATCATCATAACTAACTTTGTCAAAACAAATTGAAACATTTTAAATTGTGTGGTTTGAAAATTAATTTTTGTTGAAAGAAAATGCCATTGTTAGTAAATAAATGTTTGACTTGTATTTTAAATTGATTACTGAGTGAAACATTGCAAAAATAATCAAAAATTTCTATCATTAAGCACTTTGTTAATTAATGCCATTGTTCGCCAAAGCCGTTTCGATGTTTAATAAATATTTAACAATCTGATCATAACAGATCTAATGTAAAGTAATGGCCCTTAAAATACCTTCTGATCCTGTTGGTAAAGCCCTTCTGTCATAGTATTTCAGTACTTCATCAAGCATATCAAGATCATGCAGCTTGCTGCTGTTAGCAATTCTAAAAAGTAACAATGAGTTAATGCTTAATACTACTTATCTACTCTACCATTATCTAAAATATACTTAGTTTTTTTGCAAAAGTAAAGCTTATGAAGAGTGAACAAGTACTATAAAATACATATTTTTATAAATTAATATGCACAACAGGTAAGATGTAAAAAGGTTTGTTATTTTCTATGATTTCCACATTTAACTTTTGTTAAAAATGCAAATTAATTTTATTGTAGATTTAACTGAGATCTAAATATTAAAGTTTACTATTGTTATATGTAACTTTAAAGTAAATGTACATTTTTACAGAGTAGTTTCCGTAGAAACAGGTAAAAGCCCTTATGTTAGTGAAATTGTATTATTTGTAATCTTAACATTTTATAATTATATATCATCAATTAATAAATAATTTAAATGAAATGAATGAAATGACAGTATGGCAATAATGAAACGTATACAAAAATTATAAATGAAAATTAAGAGTTGATTTCGTATAAATAAATAAACATTTCAAACAATTATGCTTATAAATTCCAATTTTAATATTTTTTACTTGAAAAGTTTAAATTTGAAGTAATCTTTTTAAAATTCATCAACATATTATAAATGAAAAATGCATTGCATTTATTTTAAGAATGAAGTATTATAACCCTTAAAATAATTTAATAAATATTAGCCTATACAAATTATGTCATTCTTCTTTAAGAAAAAAATACTAACTTATATCATATTAGTATATAGGGATTAAAATGATAGATTAAGATCAATTTTGTATATATAAATCGCATGGCAATATCGTTAAGTTTTGTCATTATCTCTCTGAAGAAAATCTGATTCAAGTACAAATCGTGTGTATTTTATTCTGACAGAAAATTTATATTCTACAAAAAAAAATTTCACAGACAGAAAATTATTTAATAAACAAATGGGTTGTAGATTTCGTCGTTTATGGAATCCAAAATAATATTAATGGACCAATTTTATTCCAAAAAACAGAGTTATATTAAATTCTAATTTTAAGTTAAAAATCTACCAAAATAAGCAGTAAAAGTTACACGGATAAATTGCAGTAGGAATCCCAAATGTAATAATTATTTAAATCATTGCAGAAGTGCTAAAGTCGAACTAAATGCTTTTAAGAACTCATTTAAAGGTTTATAAAATTTATTGAATTATTAAGAACTTATTAGAAATTAAGTCAAATTAGATGTAGAAAATATTTAAACTCTATTCCAATTAAACTAAATTTTTCAATAAAATCAGTAAGTTTAAGTCATAATTGATATATTATATTAATATAAGATTTGTTAAAATATATACTGCTACCATACCAAATCACTTTTAACAATAAATAAAGTTCAATAAACAATTTAAAAAATTAATTACGGGAAATAACAAAATTTGATAAATTAAATTTAAGAAATAATTTACACGTTTGCAAGACAATTTTATAAATTTATTAATGTATTTTTTTATCAATCAGCATAAAATTAACGAGTAGGCAAAATATTAAATAAATTATATTTTCAATTAACTTTCTCATAGTATATATTATTTTTCTCTTACTCCCTTAGGATTAGCTTCGTTAAACTTTACTAATGATAATTTGATTTCTAAAAGTTATTATTGATTAATTTAATTACCATGTTAATTATGAAAATCTGCGAATTGAAGAATTTACAACGATCTCTAATGTGAGCTTTTTAATTATTTCTCTTCTGAGGATCGATTACAGCTCTCCGCTGCAACACGTCATCAAGAATCAAAATACGTTAATAATTCCTTAATAAGAACATAAAAAATTCACTTTCCAAGGTTAAAAGAAAATGCAAATACAAGCTGTATTTACCTGAACCTTATGTGCAAACCCTTCGGCAAACCGAGCAAAAAATTGGCCTTTTAATTAGAATCTCTGAATAAATTATCTGCGAAATCCTTTTTTAAAGACCTTTATCTATATTATCATAAATAACTATATATGACTTTAGAAATAAATCTTGAATTTGTTAGCCCATTATAACTTTAATCATATTAGTATAATTAGCATTTCAATGCACATTTTGAAAAAATTATATGAATTACAAAATGAATGAACCAATTCATGTCAATTTCTTTTATGAAATATTTTGTTTACAATACCATAGAGATAATTAAAAGTGAAACACTGAGTTTTGATCTTCTAAGTAAAATTTAAATGCAAAAATTAGTTCAGTTAACTGATGAATAGTGATTTCTATAGTACAATTTATATTTTATTTTGTTCCATCTCAAACTTTCCTACATTTTTATCATGTAGACGAAACTATAAATGCAAGGACTAATATTTAAATCAAATTGAAGCTATTAATTTCTATTTAATACTTATCTCAAACTTTATATTTTCTAATGTAAAATATACTGTTGACCATCAAAAGGAAACACAATGTATAGCAAAATTTATCAAAGCCAAATTTATTAGACAAATAAAACAACGTACAAATTTGAAATGATTGAAAATATCTCTCTTCCAGTTGAAGAGAATGAAAAAATCAGGAATTTGTTCTGTCGCCACTGCTGGCAATAACAATACTAGCCTTGCCATTGAATGAAAGAGTGCTAAGATATATTCTTCGAGCATGATAATTCATGTTGCTTCAGCACATTGCTAAAGTTGAAACAGCGAGGCCGAAGAAGCTAGGCAAACTGATGTGAGAAGCAAAATTGTTGAAGCAAGTACGATCTCGAACAGTCGTGTCAGCTGCCCTGGTCGCAGGCAAGCCTTAAAAATAAGGTTAGACAATAGGCTTCTATACCTTAGACATATAGCATCGGCTGTTCAATGGATATTAGTATTAAAATTCAACATTATTCCAAACCATAATGTTAGTCTGAAGATGAGTAAATGATTGAAGCAGTTGAGCAATAATGAAAGAACTGCATAATGAAAGAGTTCAGTAATCTCGACGTCACCATCCCATGAGACTATGGTTGTGTTGTGGGAAGAATCCTGATTCTTCTGAAAATACAAACACATGACATTCGTTTGTTCTTGTCCAGCATTCGAGGCACCATTTCAGAAGCAAATGCCTGTGAACTCGAGTTAAATATAATCGCAGCAATGGTGGCTTTGTTGAAACTCCTCTGTGGTGCAAACGAAGCTGAATGGAACGTGCTAACAAAGATTGTTGAGCAACAAACTTTATTTCTTACTATGATGGATGTGCAGACTGTTTCTAGATGTCTATGTTCTCTCCAAAATGACACACACGTTCAGGCTACTGTAGTTACCGTAAGATGTTCCCCTTCTCCCATCACGAGCGTAGATCTGAGAGTAATGTAGTAGATCTTCTGTTTCGTGGTTCTAACACTGAATCTGCTTTGAAGAAAAATTTGAATATTATTCCAAAATTATCCCTCAAATCCATTACCTAAATAAATCTATATGAAAATTTTTTACAGCGTCATAAACAGCTTAATTTACAGCCTTATAAAATATGCTCATTAGAATATTTCTGAAAATAACTACATGCTGAAAGATATTTCTGTTCATACGGTCTAGTGGTTCATGAAACATTACAATAATTGTTCAGGATGTTTTGGGGAATATTCATAGCGTACGGAGAAATGTTTTAAATATAACTAAAAAATTCCTCAACAAACCGATTATAGGAATAATTAAGGTAAAAAAAATTAAACAAATAATTAGTCATCATGTTTTACAGCCTTTAAAATTTGGTCTGACAAGGTGTTTCTGAAATAAAGTTCAAGTTTGGAGACCATATTATTTCTTACCCATTCATAGGCTCATAATGGCTCATGCAAGGTTTCGATAAATATTGAGGAACTCTTAACTATAAAATAAAATTGCAAACTGCTGGAGTAACAATGGTTTACAGCACCACGAAAAACATTTTAATAGCTATATTTGTAATAGAAAAGAGAGTTAATTTATGAAATAAATTCAGAAGTGAGTTTTATTTGTTTCGAAAAAAAAACACAATCTTTGAAACATTTTTAACTATGCATTTGGTAGACTTAAAATTAATAAAAAAAACTCTTTCACACAACGTTTTCCGGTATAGAATATTTTAGATGATTTCATTTGAGGAGCTTCATCAATTAAAAACTGCATCCATTCTCATATTGTAATTATTTATCTTGCGTTAGGAAAAAAAAGTGAACCTTTTTTTCATACAAAAATCTGTATTGATTAATACAAGGTGTTCTCGCACTATAGCACTCACAGATGTTCTTGCACTCAAGCACACAGTGGTCTGTAATTGTTCATCACACACAAATCACAATAATAATCTACGCAATGAAAGCTTAATAAACACATTTATTAACGTAACAGCCATGCTGTTTCACTCGTGCCGATCTGGCACGACACATACACGGAGGAGCATGCATACACTTTTTTCGCCTCTAAGGGTATCCACGCGAGTAGGCGTGAACACAAGGAATAAAAAAACTTATACAATTTATTTAAATAAAAAATAAGGAAGAAAATGGACATACATATTACTTTCATATTCATTGGCAACTTTAGTTTCTGAAGTTTTCCAAAACGTAAAAAGTGTTCAGTTTGCACATATTAGTACAAGAAAAACACAATAATTGTCTGCAATAGAAGGAGTAAAACAAACGATTTATTTATATGGCAAATGATGAGCATTTTCTCCCCAAACTGAAACACGGTTTTTTTTAGTTATTTCTTGTGTAATCAATTAGAAGAATATTTCTGCACGCTATCTTAAAAGTAAAATAGATTCACAAACGTGCATTTTGCCTGAGAACGATTTTTTGCATAAGCAAAGCTTTGAGTGACTTTTATAGAATAATGTCAAAATATGAGGTCGAGAGGCCAAATAGCTGGTGCGTTGAGTTTCTGAACTAAATGGGCTTGATTCAAGACCCGACAAGTGAAGGTGAACAGCAGCTTCCATTTCTATGTCTGGGTGAGCATAATAAATCCGTTCTTAATCCTAGAAGTCCTTCCTTTGGACTAGGGAAGCAGAGCGTGAACTCCAGAGATACTTTCTGAAAGTCTTCTTTCAGATCTGCGGTGAAACAATGTAGATGAAGTGTAGCAAGTTCTCCTTGAAGCAATTATCCTGGGAAACACAATTTGTTATATATACGCTGTAAGGATTGGTTCGCATCGACTGAATCAGGCATTCAGCGTTAATTATATAACGAACAAAAGAATCGAAAATGGGAAAATTTTTTAGAAAAACCACAAGGACATTTTCTTACGAAGGCTGGATCAATCAGGAAACTGTCCTGTGAAGAGGAAACAAGGAACAGAAAAAAGGAAAGACTAATGTCAGTCGGTCATTCTTTCAGAGCAAGTTAAATAAAGGTGGGTTTGATTTTGATGGGTTTGGGGTGGTTTGACTTTGGTATCTTGATTTTTTCTTGCAGAAATGGGAAAGTTGAAGAGAAGGTGTGAAATACAGTCAGAAATACAGTGACGCAGTCTGAATCATGCTGTAGACAGGGTACCTAGTCCTTGCAGGCAGTAAAGAGGGTACCTAACACTCACAGAATGCGTTTCAAGGGAACTTATGAAGGCCTTTTTTAGAACCGTAATTTGTACTGGTATTCCGTATGTTTGATCGCAAGTAGAATATTTATATATGTTGTGGTGCGCTGCTTATTCAAAAATTAATTATATAGCAGCTAAAAGTTTCACTCGTTTTTTTTAGTTCCACTTGCATTCCAATTGGAAAGGCAATTACTCTCTAAATTTGCTAGGAAATTTCTAAAGACGAATGATGCATCAAAGTTACTGGCACTCGAATACAAAGTAGTAATTTACAGAACTGAAAGGGATGTAAAATGCTTTTTATGAATAAAATCCGGCAGACATTCATAATGATTTAAACTAAATATATTTTAACTAACTTTACAATAATATATACAATGGAGCATTATAATATTTAATCATGTTTAAAAATATTTTAATATTTGTATAGAAATTAAATGAGATATGAAATATTCAGTATAGGAAATTATTTGTAATACAAAAAGGATACTCGAGTCGATTAATAATTTCAAAACTTTTAATGATTAATTGAAAGATTGTTCTTGTAAAATACTTTTCGATAAATTTTATTCCAATATCAATACAATAAGCTACCTTTTGTAATTTAACATTTTCGCATAATTCTCTAATCTTTATTCAGAACCTCAGTAGTAGTATATAAGAATAATAAAATTATCTCGTTACACTTATTGTTTACCGATGTTATAGATTTATTATATTGATCAATATTTATCTTTATATAACTTTCTACAAATGGATATGTATTTATTTACAATAAATTCAATGAATGAATTAATTTCATCATTACAATAATTTTTATAAACGTATCGGTATTTACCTTTAAAATAATTTCTTAAACCGACTGATATTTACTTTACTTGTTAACAAGCTTAAAAAACAATTACTTTAAATATCACAAAAAAAAGGATCTATAAATTTTATTAAAGTGAAGTTTAGTGTTATCATCGATGATTATAAAATATATTCAGAATGAAATACATTGATTACAAAGATTAACCATGAAAAAACTTTTTTCATAATTTGGACTGTCCTTTACATTTTTACATACCCCAAAGGGACAGTTAAATCTTCATAGCACGTGCAGTTTTCTCGAAAGAGCTATTTTATCCAATACACGTTTATGTCAGAAATTTTAAAGGAATCATTTATGTTCCAAACCACTTTCGTAAAAAAAAGATCTCTACTAATATTTAAAATTGCTACTAACTACTTTTCCTGTCAATAAATTTTCCTGTCAAGAAAATACATATTTTCTAGATGGCGTTACAATGAATTGCTGACCTGAATTGAGTCATTTTCAAAGTCATTCTCTGCCCAGCATGGTTTATTGTCTCCGTTTTCTTTGTGCTCAATAAAAAGCCGAGTAGTGGTTGTGTTAATTGTCTTGAAATCTTTCAGTATATTTGTGGTGTGTTAGTTATCCAGGAACACAAAAACATATGAAATTTTGAGAAACGGTGTACTTTACCTCTTTTGGAGTAAAGCTTGGTGTACATCAAAAGTTTTTGGCCCTAATCCAGGTTTGCTAATTTTGCTTAGAAGATTTAAGGAAATTGTCACTAGGGGAGAATTTTTTAGGCGTTCCTTTGTATGAACATCCTATGGTGTGCAGTGGTGTTTCTACCGTATGCAAAAACGTTAAACATGTGAGTATGATAAACCCTTAAAAATATTACTCCTCCCCCAGCATATAAAATTGGACCCCAAGAAGCAATTTTTAAAATCAATCGCAAAAACTGAACATTGTTTCTGATATCTATACAAAAATGTATATCATTTCTCAGAAGTAAAGAGTAAATAATGTCTCTTAGTTGGCTCTGGACTAAGAAAATGGATGCAAGACTAATTTTAGAAACTACAAGGAACTACTTAAAAGAAGTTGTTTTTAAGTTCCTTGGAAACCAGAAAGAACTAATTAGAAAATATAGTTCAAATTATCTAAGAAAACTCGAAGAACTCGGATGTAGTATAAGTCTGAATATTTACTGTCTACATACACCCAGAAAAATAAGATCAATGTGGGAAAAACAATCTAAGCATTTCACCAATATATGATGATGAAAAAACGATGCTATGGCAGTTGGGATGTAAATAGGATGATATATTAAAGCTGGTCCCTCCATTAAGAAATTCTGGAATTGTATAAGAGAAAAAACTATATACAGACATATAGACAGAAAGATTATCATACATACATACCGAAAGAGCTTTGACCGACAAAAGATTAAGAAACTTTTGTATTCCTAAGAGGAAGAACAAAATCTTCCCAAACTTTCCCCACAACTTTGAAAAAAACGCAATGGTAAATACATTTTTAGTTCCGTTTTATATACACTTCATTTTGCTATACAAAATTTTATCATTGTAAAAGTAAAAAAATTAACGTAGTTTGAAGGAAAAAAAGTAAGTAATGACAGAAAAGCGAATGAATAATTGAAATATGCACCCAAAAAAGTATATAAAACATTTTACATTATAAAAAAGGTTTTTTTAAAAGATTTTTTCGTTGGCCTGTGTTATTAAAAATACAAAAAATAATATTTCAAAAATTAATGCTACAAAACAATTATTTTTAATAGCAAGAATAGTACTTCTATGGTGAAAATGCTTATAAGATATTGCTTTTAAAATTGTGAGTGGCTTATAAAACTATGAATAGTAATATTATAATATTTGAATATAAAAATGCTTATTTGCATTACATTAATTTCAATCAAAAGTAGAATTACATGCATAAATTTCATTTTAAGCCTTCTTATGCATCAGAAAAAGGTAGTCATTTCTCAACATTTATTTAATTTAGTATAAAACAGTTAAAATTTATAATGCATGTACTTTAATAGTTTATTTCGGTTTTAACTGAGGCTATACAGACTTTTAAATAAAAAAGTAGGATTTCATCTTTACTGTTATAATCAATGTATAGAAAAAAATGTCATCGGCTTAAGTAATCTTATTTAAAACAATGTAACTCGAATTGAGAACATATTCCTTAACTTTTTTAGTGTTACCTTTTCATACATAAAATATGCATAATAACAAATTTAATATAAAAGACACATTATTTGCTTTCAATATTATAACATAAATGTAAATTTATAAATTTTCAATGAGTAATGGAAATACTTTAATAAAAAAATTTAAAAATTTATTATAAGTATATTATTTGAATAGTATTACCATTTTAAGAAGCCAAAATTAGAAGATGAAATCCAGAATACATTTTTCAAAATTATTTTTCCTTCTAAGGACAGTTTCGCATTAATGAAGATGCCATCAATATAATTTTACGCAATAATCAGATTTATTTAATTTTTTTAGATTTATTAAACTTAAAATTTATCTATACGTTCTTTTTCTCTGTAATATTGATGATGATTACATTAAGCTGTAAAAATTTATTTTTATAAAGAAATTCATCTTATAAATATCGAAGATAAAATTACATAAATATTTTCTTTATCAAACTAACACTAATAAGATCTATAAATAATTATTTAATAAAAATATTAATGTCTTAAATATTTATTTAATAATATTAAAAATCAATTAATTGATTTTTTAAAATAACTGTTTAATCAAAATATATATGTAGTAATATTATTTAAAATAATTATTTTAAAAAACTAAAAACCACTTACGGTTCAATAATTCTTTATCACATTTTGTTTTTAAATTTTAGTTTCTGTAGACCTGTTCTTTGTTCTTCAAACATAAAATTTTAAGCAAAATGATTAATTTATATTATTTTTGAGACGAAATGCTTTGAGCGAAACATTATAATGCTTCTATAGTATAACCCACTACTTCAGAAAATAAGATAAAAAATATTCCTGAAATTTATTTAATTATTTACTCACTAATTATTATTTTTAAATTTTAAAAACTTTATTTCTTTAAGCTTAAACTAAAATGCTTTTTTATTATTTTCAATTCTCACGTATTTCATTATTCTCTCATCTTTGCTCTATTTTTTTTTTACTTCTTCAACTTAAAAACTATTCGTTTTAGCATTGCTAAACAATTTACATTCCTCGTAATCTTTACTTTTGCGTTTATGCATTTCCAGAATTCTGGGCTATTTTATTTGAATTTGTTTTTTGTAGTTCAGGCTATTTTATTTGAATTTGTTTTTTGTAGTTCAGGCTATTGTCACCCGATCTATACATCCAAATACCGATAACAAACTGATTTCTGCACTTTAAACAGAAGAGGAATATTTTAATGTCCGTTTCCTGCAGATTTGCATTTCCTTTTTCCGATACGACTTTAATAGGAAAAAGCTCACACAAAAATAAGACGACTTGGCTCTTGTTGAATCAGTTTCGTCGGCAATTTTTATAAATGTTAATCCAAAGCACACCTGCTGTTTCTGAACATAAAAGATTTTCTGTATATATCTTGTCATTTATCCGTACAGTTTTGAATTTGGAAACAATAATGCGAAATGTTTTTTTAACACTTAAAAAGTAGAATATTATTTCTTCCATGAATTCAAAAAGTGATAGTCTATTCAGCCTTCTAATCTCGTATATTTGTTATGATTTGTGTTGCAATAGTAAAAAAAGTAATGTGTCTGTCTTTCTCGCTCGTTTCTAATAGAAAATAAAAATTGATGCTGTATTTGCAAAGCAAGAATCGATAACTGTAGAAACAATTGCGGTTTAAATTTCAGACATATGAGAAAAATAAAAAATATATGATTACTTTTTAGAGTTATACATTACATTTTTTTACGTCTTTTTTAAAAATTATCTGAGCAATTAAATCCATCGAAATATATCCCATTAATTATTCATTAATCTATTCAATGCTTGAAAATAAACTGTGTTAACATTCAAATAGGTAACTTTCTTTAGTAACAAATTAAATTAATAATTTCTGAATTCTTCATCTCTCCATAAATTTCGAATAATTTTCAAAGCGATAAAAAAATTATTGTTTAAAATCTTTAAGCTTAGATTTAAATGTGAATAAAAAGTTAGAAAATAAAAACAAGTAAATAATTACAAAATCTCCTCGTTTTACATTTGGAACTATGTTGCTTTTAAGAATAAAATATTTCAAAACAAGTTAATAAATTTTTCGCTTTAAATGCAATATTCTGATTTGAGGTCAATGAAACTCCATTTGATAAAATGCAGATAAAATATCTCACAAAAAGTGTGTGTTCAATATGAAAGGAGGTGGAATGGTCTTTTGAAAAAGTAGAGTTAAATATTAAATAGAAAACATATTACTCGTTTTGAATAGATTTTATCGATGAATGTGAACATCGTCATCAAAAAATGAAGACTTTGTATGAATTCACTTTTTCCGATATATAACCGATATAAAAAAAAGATTATCGGTTATATATCGGAAAAAGTGAATTCATACAATATATATATATATATTCGATCATTTCCCATTTTTATTATAAATGATAAATATTATGACTATATGTTTTAATTGAGTATTGCGCTACGAAAGATTTATGTTAATAAGCAACATTATTATTTTAAATTTTTACATCATTATGTCTATTCTTGTTACAAAATATTCTTAATGCTAATTTATGTGAATATAATTTTGACTGTATTACAAAATAAAATATTCAGTTTGAATTCCGTTTTAAGTATTTCAAAAATTGATATTGTATTAAGACCACTTATACATATAAATCTGTATATATTGATCCGTTATTAAATGGTATACAGCTATATCAAATGTTTACATAATACATCTATTCGATATATTAAATTGTTTTAAATACAATATCATAATATTTGATTATTACAAAACATGAAGAAATAAATTCTTGCATTCGGAATATATTTTTTTAAAAAAACTACATTTTTAATGTGTTCGCCTACAAAAAAACATATTTCTGGAAAGAATGATAAAATAAAATAGTATAAAAAAATAAATAGTATAAGTTATGTTTTCATTTGTATTGATAAATAATACATTAAGCAATGATATTCTGTCCATTGCTTTTAGTATTGTTCAGCCTACGCATTACCATTTATTTTTATAATACCTAACAATATCGTATCCAATTCTCCTTCATTGGCAACAATAAACTCAGATATAATTAACGAAGTGATATACGGCATTGCTTTGTTTGCGTCCAATATGAAATGGAATTCTTCTTCAGATTAGCAAAATAGTTTTAGTAGCTTCATTTAGCTGTTTCCATTGGAGGTTTTATTCAGGAAAAGAAAAATATATACTAGTGGTGAAAAAATATAATAAATGAATTAGTGTTAATAGAAGTAAACTTCTGGTTTACTATTTTTTATAATTATTTTATTTGTCATTTTTTAAATGAAAAAACCTCCGTTAGTTCCATTTTTACATACATGAGAAGAGTTGATTCGACAAAATTTTGTATAAGTATTTAAAATTATCGTTTAATTATAATCATACACAAAACTAGTGTTATTATTCTAAAAAAATTTAAAAATAAGTTAGTAAGAAACAAACAAAAATATCTACTGGAAAACTTTTTCTTATGATCTATAATTAAGTATTTTTGAGTAAACTTCAGATTTTAATTCCTGTCTTGCATGTAAAAAATAACTAAATACTTCAAAAGTATTTTTAATACTTTTTTAATTTTAAAACAAAGAAGCATATTATTGTGTCAGGTTTAATTTAAACAATTCGAATATTGAAATCACTTACATAAAAGTGCTATACAACATTCTAAAATATTTTTTTTCAGACAGTATTAAAGATATTCAAAATAAATGTAAATGTCTACGAAAACAGATCTAAGAAATTTGCACTATTCAAAGTAAATAAAAAGAAATTTCTCGGTGTGTTTCATTTAATTAAAAATTATAATAAATAGGAATTTGATTATAGTTCATTTTTATTTTCGAATGACTTTAACAAAATTGCTCTCCCAGATATGTAGCACGCATTATGTAGCAGGTAATGTAGCAGAAATGTAGTATCCAAGTGATTTTTGCCAGTGTAATGCAATTGTAATTTTTAACTTGCGGTAATTATTTCAACTAATATCTTTTAACTTGCCATAGCCATTTTAATTTAAAACTGTTAGTCTACAATCTCAATGCATCATTATACTCAATCAAATAGAAGTTGGTATGTTTTGTGAAATGCATATTTAAAAAGCACAATAAACAAAACTCAACGCGATTTTATGCTAATATTTAATAATATTATTAAAGTTTTAAATAAAATTGAAAAAATAAAAATCTATAGATGTTATATATAATATACAATTATACAATGCCTCATTTAAAGTATACTTTTGTAGTTTCAGTAATTGAAAAACATAATAGCAAAATAAAAAAAAAAACTAAGAATTACAAATTTTCTTATGGACTTCTACCATTTATCTGAAATAGTTTCTTTTACAAGGCAAAAATTAACGGCTGTTATTCAATATCTCTTTCAACTTCTCATTTTTTCTTTTTCTTTGCAATTTGTTCAATTATAGATAAAAAGGCCTCAGTTCTCTTGCAGTCCTAAAAGAATATGCAATTAATATGTACCCAATACATTAAAATTCAATTTCTTTCAATTTCTTTTTCTTTTTTTCAATTAGAAATTATAAAGCTGCGAAATGAAGCTGAAGCGTTTTCTTCTTATTATTGTTATTCCTTTTATGAATTATCTAGGGTATAATGAGTATTAAGAAGGAAGTGTATTTTGATACTCCGGCAAAACTTTTTGAGCACTAGCTTTGTGTCATAGAGCAGAGATGAGAAAACTAATTTTCTACTTAATTTACTTTTCTTTTCAAAAATGATTCTAAGACGGCCAGCTTGCCAAAGTGAAGCACATAATGAAGTCACTCTTGTCATTTTTTTTTTCATTTATTTCTATCGATGTTTTATAAAGAAATGGTCTTTGATAATACTCTGATGCATTGAAGTTAATCAAAGGTTTTTTATAGTCTAACAAAAAACATTTTAGCTATTAATAGGAATTTTATTATTATACATACTTCTTAATAAATCGTCATAGTTTAAAAAGTAATATAAAATCTATAATTTGTAAATGACTACAGAATAAAATATGAGCTTTTATCACATAATAAATGTTTACAGGTAATTTTAGCTCCTATTGTGTAATTTTAAACAAAAATACAAGTGAAAATTATTTTATATAAATACAGTACATTGTTTCTTGTTTTACATTTTCTAGCTCTAAATGTTTTTGTTTATATTTCACCATTTCTCTTTTATCAAAAAAGTGAGCAAAATAAACTTTGAATTCAATCAAATCGATAATTGGATGTAAAAGTTATTTCGTTGCAAGTAGTTCTATGCTTACGAATTTTTGAAACTATTTTTTTTTTGTTAAAAAAGAATGTTTTCTCCGTAAAAGAATAGAGAAAAAGAATAGGCGAAAAAGAATAGGGGTATTTGAATACTCATATATAATAATACTTCAGCATGTAAAACGCAATGCTTTTATATTGAACAGAAATAGAAGAAATGTTTTATATTTATCCATTTTTTTCACATTGCTCTATTTATATAAAATTTATTTACTTTGTTAGCTGTGATAAATATATGATATGCATTTAGATAAAACAGCTAAAATTTATTTAGAGATTAGTTTTAGTCATTACAAATTTTGATGTTTACTTTTTTACACCAGTAAATTGAAAAATTCTTTTTTTATTGGTTTTACATTTACAAATTATTCATTGATTTAAAAGTGGTATCTTCTAAACGTTTCAATCATTCATTATTCAAAACTTATCATTTCGTCAAAACCCATATGACAAAATATTTTACAACAATTGGCATATTATTTTACCTTAAAAAGTTATATGAGGAATTGATTTGTAAAAGAGACAGCATTGAATCTGAAAAAATAAATCTAAGAATAACCGAGAATTAATGTGAAAAATTTTTTAAAATCGAGAATCTAAAAATGTAAATTATAGAATTTTTATACCATTGCTAGAATATACGAATCATTTAATTAATTTATGAATTTCTTAATTTCAATTATTGTAATAAAAAAGTGAATACGTAACTTTATCCAATAAATAGCTTTTGAGTATTATTCAACAAAATGTTTATCCATGCGTGTGTTTCTGTATGTGTGTAGTATGTATATTTTTAAAAATTTAAAAACTAGAACACTGATACATCTAATTTCATTTTTACGAAATACATTATTTTTTATCTGGTGAATAGCAAAAAATCACGAAATAGAATTTAATAACAGAATCTCAACAAAATGAAACTAACATAATTATTTTTATACGCATTGAATTTCATGTTCGTATTTCATTTTATTTTATTTCATATTTAAACTAAAAGTAATTATTCATTGCATGTTTAGTTTTTATTTTAGTTACACACACACACACACACACACACACACACACATATATATATATATATATATATATATATATATATATATATATATATATATATATATATAGATAGATAGATAGACAGATAAATCAAATGTTTTGTTTACACTTGTTGTTCTATTTGTGTGGTGATAAAAAATGATCGACTGCGATTACGTTACATAATTTGAAAAATATTTTCATTTTTTTGACAAGAAAATTAAGATAGATTATGTTATTTACTGAAGCCGACGAGAAATGTCATAAAGTTTGATAGTTTTCAAATACATTTGTTTAAAATATTTTGTAAACACACCATAAAAAATAGACGTCTAAAAATTAATGATGCCGAAACCAACACATTAATATCATAAAAAATTATACAAAAACATTTTATGCGATATTAGTGGCAGTTTTACTGAATTTAATGTGTCTGATGTTGATTGATATTGAAACACAGGGAAAAAATCTGTAATAAATATTTCTTTGAATATGTAGAATACAATTAATCAGATCTTATCGTTTAAAAAAAAAAATTTGGAATAGTACTTTAATACTCGATAAAAACGAAACTTTAGGATTGCGTTGCTCAAGTACATTGCTCCAGTACAGATCTGTCTCATTCAATATTTAGGTTACTAGAAAAATCATGTATTTTTTAATGTATAAAGAAATTGATTATCAATGTATAAATAAGTATCCTACTTGGTATCCTAATATTAAACTGACTGGTATAACTTTTTCGACAGCATTTCAAAGCATCAAGCAAAGATAGATATAATATTTGAGTAAATTAATATGGGTAAACATACATTATTGCAAGTTCCTATGTAAATACTGAGTAGAATAGTTTTTAGAGTTAATGAATTATCTTTTTAAATTTCTCTTATCAGTATAAATTTTTAGAAATTCAGAAAAGCTTTTTCTTACAAAATTATGTATTTCAACATTTAAGAAGCAAAATATATATTTACATAAATTTGAAAGTACACACAGGGAAGGAGAATAGTCTCATTACGTAAGCAATGAGAGTATCAAACCTCAATATATATAACAAAATAAAAAAGAAAGAAAAATCATAATTACTAGTGTTTGTATTTGGTTCATATTTTCCATATATATCATAATACACTTACTGCTTAAACATTTCAAGGGCTTGAATTATACTATTCAAACTAAAATTGATTTTGAAATGTAAAGTACAAGTTTTCATTAAGTTGTAAACATAAGACGTTTCATAATATTAAAATATTCGAATTTTTATTAAACATATATTTTTTGTATTAATGTTTGCATCTAAAAAACTGATTAATTAGAATATTATAATATAATGCAAGAATATTTCTATAGAATATACTATTTATATTTATTATAGAGTAATACAAGACTATTTCTCCGATTCAATTCTCCTTTCTCTAATAATAAAATTTAATAGAATGACAAGCAGTGTGATTACAGCATTAAATTTTCGCTATGTTATTTAATATTTTTTAATTAATTTGATTAAAACATAATCAGTTATATTTTATTGTTACAAGATTCGTAATTCTTAACGTATGCCAAATCCGATTCATCAGTACCAGTCACTGGATTTTTTAGTTCGAGTCTTTTGGTAATATGAGCAAGAAAGAAATTCAGAAGAACTAGCTGTAATTTCTGTCTTTAAAGTAAATTTCCATTTGAATGTTTTTAAATTAAATATTTTATAAAATTAGCCGATTTAATTTTTCTTTCATTTGAATATTGTGCTTATTTTTAATTTTTTTTGGTAAAAAAAACCAGCCCCATGTTAGAAAGACAGAGACAACAATAATGTTTGACTAAAAACAATACAGATTAAAGTGTTAATCGTCTGAGAGACATTAAAACACTAAATTTCCTTGTTGAAAGGATCAACATTATTATTTTAAACTGACTTAAGAGATACCCATCGCTGAAACACTGTTTAAATGCCCCTATCTCCATTTTCAATAAATTAATTACTATCGTTTTGATAAAAATTATTCTTTGAAAGTATCAGTGTTTGCATTCTTCATTCATATTACATAATGTTATAATCGAATCGGATAAGACTTTTTTTCCCAATAACGAGGAATTTGCTGTACCAGTATTTGATCTACAAAATTGCTAATGTGTTGATACCAGCTTGGTGTATCAATGAAATGTTTAAAATTAAATTGTAGAATTTTACTACTACTTTTTAATATATAACAACATTTTGAAGCACAGTAAAGTTTACAATTATTTTTTGAAGCATAGTAACAATCTGAAGTAGAAAAAGAATATGTTTTGTAAGGAAAGATAATGTCGTAAATTTTAAAACTCATTCAATTCTTTCGAAATTGAAGATTTTTATTTCGATACAGGTAGATTTTTATTTCAGTTCAATAACCTTGTGGTTTAATTACCAAGATACATGAGCACTGATTGCTCACCGTTTTTAAATTAATATAAGAAGGTTTTAATAAATATATAGGTTATATTATAAAATTTATTCCTTTGGAAAATTTAGTAAAAAAACCTCTTTCTTTAATGCCTTTCTTCTTCCTCACTAATATTCTATAATGATTAAGTAATTTAATTTTCGAATTAAAGAATATTGATGCAAGTATATCTGCAATAAATGCTTATAACTTTATAAAGCTGCTTAAACTCATCTCATTTCCCATTTTGTTCGATATCATTTTTTTAACATTGAGAGAATTTACCATATGTGAATAGTTGACTTACCATATGTGAATAGTTGACTTACCATATGTGAATAGTTGACTTAATTTAAATTTCACATCTATAAATAAAATTTGTAAATTAAAGTTAAATTCTACTCTTCATAGTAACAAGTATATATTATACGATTATATCTTATTGAAAATGGTGGCATTTTATTTCATAAATATATAAATGTAAAATCTTATGTCAACAATTAGTCTACTTAAAAATGAACTACCTTAATTTGAGGCAAAGATTCTATCTTACCAAACCCCATAGTAATTTTAATCAAAATGTCATCTTTTAGCAGAAACTAACGATCAGAAATGGCAATACAATCTCTTCCTTTAATGAATTAATTTTTATTGTGTTATTAAAAAATTGCCTATCGATTTTGCATTCTCAGTTTACTGTTTTTCCAAATTAAGTTTCAGTTACATATTATAAGATATTGTTTTTCATTAAAAAAATTATTAAAATTCTCTAATTTGTAATTTGTAACCATCTTATTCCATTAGTAATACGATTGAATAGCAGCTTCTTTTTAATAATTTTATTAAAAAGTAAATGTATTTAGACATAAAAGCAATATTGGTTAAGGTTTAAATTTAGTTCCCTTAAAGAAATAAGTAAGTATATCCTTAATGAATAATAAACCTTCTACAATGTATGTAAAATTTTGTTGATATTAATTAAGCAGTTTACTGAATAATTTCTTTGTTCTTATCATAATATTTAAATAACAGACTTAGTGGATTAAAACGAGCTTATAATTTTCTTTCCTATCATTTTATTTTATTAAGTGTTATCTAAGGCACAAAAAAGTGTTTGTATTGATAGATATTGATGATATTGATGATTTTTAATTTCATAGTTAATTTTTCAAACATTATTGATCGATTAAAAACAAATACGAGGAAACTATCTAAGATTGCCCTAAATCAGAATACTTCGGTTTGGTAATTTCAAAAGAGTATTGCTGTAACATTTCTTAAAATAAAAGAGTTTTCTAAAGTTTCATAGTCTTCATAATCATTCAATCATTCTGTTGGCTAATCATCTTACTTTCACACTTTTGATTTAGCAAATATTTCAAAGATTTTAATTATTAAAAATTCAAATGAAGTTGCGTTTTCACAAGATTTTGAGTTTCAAGTAAAAATAAATATTTTTTGTCCCGTCATTTTAATTTTAATTATAATCAAATGCGTGTAAAAATTAATTTCTGTTCATTTAGTTTAAGCAAACAGTAGTGCGATCTTCTTTCATTTCTAAAATTCAAAAACGAAATTTCAAAATGTAATAATATCTATTATAGTAAATTAATCGTATTTCTTAGGCACCTACCAAACTCTTTAATTTTTTTTTTACTATTTAAAAATATATGAGTTCATATAAATTTCTTTGATTTAAATCTAAAACGCGTTACATTTAATTATTGAAGTACTTATAAATTCAACAAAAAAATCATATGAACTTTTCGAAATCGTTAAAGCATTCGGAGTTTTAATGAGTATTTAATGTTTAGAAAAATTATTTATAGACATAAAAAACATTTCTGTTAATTTTTTATGAATCTTATTATTTATTCAAAAAGAAACCCAGTAAATTCGTATATATATTTTCTCTAAAATCTCAAGTAAAATGATGCATAAGATTTCTTTAAAATTTATCGAAACTCTTTCAAGCATTTACATAAACATTCCTTTTACTAGTAAAAAATGAAAAACTATTGAGAGGTACGAAGCTGAGTAACTTGTGTTTAACTTTAAGGTACTTTCATGCGTCTTTTTTATCTGATTCACAGAGGAAACTTTTTATTCAAGAGTTTTAAGCGCCTAAAATGATGAATGGCCCTTCATTGTTAGACAAGAGCGAAGTTTTTTTTTCAACTTAGTTTGAAAAATAAAGCCATTTGGAAAGTTATCTCTTTAAAATGAAAGAAACTATAGAGGATTCATTAAATTAAAAAATAGATTAGAACTGGAAATTAATGAAGTTACGTTAATCTACTTTTAGTGCTTAAAAAAGGAAACTGAAAGACTAAGGATACCATGACATATTTTTTTTTCTTATCCAGAGACACTGAGTTCGAGTACAGTTAAAATTACAGAATTTTTAAATTTTCTAAATCATACCCAATGCGGATCTTTTTATCGAATTGTAATAAAGCAAATGGGAGTCATTTCAACTGTAAAATTGCATGCTACATTATCTGAGAATTTTTCCTACACTAAAAGTTGAAATTAAAAATTACTACATTATAAAACCATCATAAAGGTAATTTTGATTTCTGAATGACGGATAATAATTTTTATTTTTCATTTATTAAATTCTTAGGAACTATGAATTTATATTAGTAAGAAGTTGAGCTTAAAAAAGTAATCCTTTAATGGTTAATATATTAAATTATTTTCGTTTTATTTTATTTAAGTTTAAAATCTGTATCTGTTTATTCATGTTCTTCTATTAAAATTATCATATAAATACTGAGAGATTGGAGTTAGTTAAAAGATTGCTTTACTAATTTTAAATTTTTTTCATTTTCGTGATTTACCAATTATAAAGTGTTTAGGTTGCATAAATCAAAACGTTTTATGAGTTTTTAATTTTAATTTTTTTTTTCAAATTAGGAAATATCTTTTTTTTTCCTGTTCATTGTTATTTTAATTTCTCTGTCATATGATGTACAAAACTACAAAAATTATGCTATGAAAAAAACAATAAAAAACACAATAAAGAAAAAACATTTCTCGTACTTTTTTTAGCATTTATTGAGTAAACATTTTTTAAAAATTACGACAAATAACTTTTTCTTTTGTGATTTATTGAATAAAGAATTTTTTAATTTTATGTATTGAAAAATATTGAAATTTATCTATAAACCAAAAAAAAATTCTTCCTTAGGAGAAAAATGTTTGTTAATTTCATTAAAAATTGAAATCCTTAATAGAAATAGTCAATAAAGAATTTCTTCTTTATTTTAAGAATAAAAAATTAATTGAAATTCAGAGTTTGAAAAATATTAATACTGTCTAAAATATATCACCTGTTAAATACCTTCATTTTTGTCTCAAAATTAAAAAAGTTGGGGATTGAATTTCTCTATTGAATTTATTCTGATTTAAAGTCTGATTAATTACGGTATAAAGTTACAAATGTCAAAAAGTTTCTTAAAAGCAAAAGAACTATCAGAAGGATTAAAAATAAACTGATTTGTTTTTTTATATATTCTTAAGATTTAAAAACATAAGGTGACGTACATAAAAAATAAGTTAACGTGAAAAGTTAGTTATTTAAATAAGTTTCATTTTGAATTATATTTTAATTTGTATAAAAATTGATGCTAAATGCGTTCTTTCCTCTATAAATTTAGCATATTTTTGGGTTTCTTCGATTTTTGGGCATAAATTATTAGTTTATTTTCACAAGAGCAATCAATTAAATAAGCAAAGAATATTAAATGCTATTCAAATATTTTTTTAATTCATTAATTCGAGGCATGTTTCCCTTATTTTTATTTTTAGCTGGAATAAGAAAAATATCGATACTTATAAATTTTTAAATAAAGAATTTTAACAATATTTTCAAAGTATTCCTTTGTGCTAAGAATTTAAGGTTAAATAATTTTTTTACATATTTTTGTGACCATAAAAGTAACAGCCTATTTTATCTTTTAGTAAGAAAAACTCTTCCCTGTTGTTCTCTAAATAAATAGAACATCAAACAGGCAGATTAAACACAGAAAGATAACAAATTATTTTGAAATCAAAGTAAATTAAATTTTGGGGGAATATACATATTTCAATGAAATTAAATAATTATTGTAAGAATTAAAAAAAATTCAAGCAAATAATCGATTGGTTGATGCATGTAATAATCTAAAGAAAGGATGAAAAATAAGAGTTTTAAAAATCTAGAAGAGTCACTAATATTTGAATTTGAATTTTTTTCTGAGAAAAGGGTATCAATTACTTAAAAATATAATTACGTTGTACATATTTCTTGAAGTAAACTAATATTTTAATAATATTTTTGTATATTAGTTATTAATCTTTTAAGTATAAAGAAATATGATCACATTTTCTGAAAGCGCCATTATGATCGTAACTGCGACATCAGTATTGTTACAAACTTTGCAATCATGTTCTCTTGTGTTGAATTTCACACCCAATTCTGTTTCTTGGGATTAAAGACAGATATCTATTTTATCTTAGGAAAATGTTTTATCTGAGCGTTAGATCTCTGTTGCCGGTTGTATAATGAGATTTAAAGTTTCAGCGGCAACTAGTCTGAATAGAACAGAATTCTCTAATTTTAATCAATGTATTTATACGAAGAGTATCTTTCTAATACCAATTAATGCAGCATATTCAATAATTACTGATTTATAATATTTATTAAATATAAATGAGTTTTCTCAATTCTTATATGTTTAATAGAAGTAATTTCTATTGAAATATTATTTTTTAAAATAAATAAAACAAATAGTATATGTTTAAACTCAATTTTTGTGTTCTTGATGTTTGTGATACGTATAAGTGCCTTAATTTTCTCTGATAGAGATTAAAGCTCATATGCCTCTTGAATGTGTGTGATAATGTGGATCTACTTAAAATAAAACATTTTTCAATAAACAAGTAATTTAATGATGTCACGGTAAATGCAGTAAGCATATCGTATTATCGAATTTAAGTTTTCTATGGAATGAAGCAATTTTTACACGAAATAGAAAATATTTGTTACGCATCTGTACATAACCATATTAAGAAAGGATTTAACGATAATTTAAATGCATGTAAATATATTTTTATGAATACATGTAAATTACGTGAAATTTTTTCTAAAATCTGAAATCGTATTTAATGCTTTTATAAGTATGCATTCAAATAATTATCTCTTAAAATTGTCGATTTATAGAGAATTCCTGTATAAATAAGCAATAAAACTATTAATATGTTTCAAAAAAGAGATTGTTTTGATGATTCATTTCCAAATCTTTTTATATGGAAATATAAAATGTCAAATGCATTTTTTGAATGCAATTTATTCTGCCCAAATAATCTCTTTATAGAAAAAGCAGTAGCATTTCTTTTGTGACTGTTAGAGATAAAACCTTTTTTTCTAATGGCCAACAATTTCAGTTCAAGAGATGGTTTATAAAATGATGCTTCCAAATAAATAAGAGGGTTTCTCTTTACACAGTTACTTCCCCGTACATGGAAGAATGCTTTATTTTTACTTTTTTATTTTTAAATCCATAAGTATGTTTACCCAGAGCAGTTAGTCAACGAGTAGTGTTTCATGTTTATGACTATCTTTAGGGCTTAGAATTTGGTCTATAGCTTTGTCATGGTCTACTTTAAATGTCTTCTTTCAACTTTCTTAATGCCGAAATTAAAAGCCTATCTCCCCTTTCTTACAGAAACTACAAACTTCTATAAAATAAGTCTTGGGAAAAGTTTTCTTTATTCTAAACTTCTTTTAAAGGTTCTAAAAGAAAAAAGTAATGTAAGACTTGTAATTTAAAGCATTAGATACCACAAAATAAATTCTTAAAAACCCTTAATAAAAAATAATTTGTTTGTTTATATACAGCAGTGTATATAGTACATTACTAAGTTATAATCTTACTAGTTTAACTAATTTCTAAAAGTTATTTAAATCAAAAAAGTCATTTTAAATGTGTCTACTTATCAAAAGTGAGCAACAAAAATCAGACATTTTTGAGAAAAAACAAACATAACACTTTAATAGAAAATTCCGAAATAAATATAATCAACGGGCAATTTTAAAATTATGCATTTGCTTACATTAAGAATACTCCAAATTCTTAATTTGGTATAATTTGAAAGTGATATCCCTTAATACAAGAGCATTTCATACTTGTTGTTCGTATTTTAAAGATAATTTTTGATAAAAATTGATGATGTAATTAATTAATTAACCTAATAAGTTATAATTAATTAATATTATCTTCAATGTCTCTCTTTCAAGATATTTTGCCTCGAAAACTAATTAGCTTTCCTCAGCCATCGTATAATTTTATTGATTTTTGTATACTATCAATACACGTCATTACTGCAAAGCATCGTTTTAGGTAACTTAATTAACATGATGCATTTCGTAGACAATGAAAATATGGGACGTTGGTCTTCTTAGGTCAATTGCATAGCAAATTATAAAGTTTTCTTTATTATTATTAATATTAATAATTTAATCTCATTAACAAAAAAATAATGGCATAAAAACAATACTTAATAATCATGAAATTAATGAAGGTTAGTAAACCAAAACCTGGAAACTTTGAGAATTTTAAAGACTTTTTTACTAACTATAATAAAATGTTTTTAATTAAGTATTTTTCTTGAGTTCAGCTTAATTATAGATTTATGAAGGACATTAGCAAGATGTTCACAACTTTATGTGAAACAAAAGGTCAAAAAGTCAGGCAGTAATCCCTGAATTTGAAATTTCCAGATGCTTGTCATAAAAAATAGTTGAGGTCAGGAAAAAAAGGATTGCCTTGTTTACTTTGATTTTGCGCCTGTTTTTAGGAAAATTATTGTCATTTTTTTAACTACGAGAACTTTGTAGTTTAATTAAAATCTGGTTACCTAGTTGGTTTTACTAAGTCGAGCTTAAAAAATATTTCCTAATTAGAATTCAGAAAATGTCTTGGCCAGAATTTTCTTCCTTTTTTGAATTTTTGCTTCTTAAAAATAACTTAACTTACTTTCTTGGCTTCGATATCTTTTTCTGAGCAAGTGTGCAGGGGCATTTTTTTTTAACTTTTTACATTAAAAACAAGTGTTGATTAGTCGAAAAATTATAAGCAGTTTCTGCTATTTTTTTTACTTGATTCATTAACTAGTTACTTATATAGTTTAACTTTCAGGTAAGTTATACAAAAAACAGCTCAAAAGAGTTACCTTCAAGGTTTCTACAACCAAAATTAAGTGAAAGGAACTTCATCTACTATTTTTTATTTCTTTTTAAGAAAATTACTTATATGAAAAATATTGAGTCAGTATAAACCATATAAACTGAAAAAAATTCATTTTAATAATAAAATAATAATTTTTCAGAGTTTGGAGATAGCTATTATGTTATCTTTCTGAAATTTAAACTATAATACCACATCATTAAGAATCAGTATCCCTGCATTGAAACTTGTTAGTAAATTCAGGGTATAAAAATAAAATAATTATACTTTAATGAAAAATGATAAAGACAATTAATAAGCGAAACAGATGAAAGAGTACATATTTCATAAAATGCTTATTAAGTACTAAATTGAGTCTATCAAATATTTATAAAAAAAACTTATTGACATTATACTTTATACTTAATAAACTATACTTTATTGATTTATTTTCAAGAATATAGTTATTTCAAAATAATAGAATAACGTAAAAACTATAAAAAAATAAAAATAATAACAATAAAAAAACGAATTGCAAGAATTACAAATTCTTTCCAAAATTATTTTGAGATTTTTTTTTTCTTTTTAAAAGTATTTCTTGCTCTTATAAAAGTACATCGATAAGATGTAGATCCTATAGATTCCTGTTCTAATTCTTTTCAAGACAGAGTTGAATACAGACTATTGATTTTACTTAAACTTCTTTGAAACTCCTTCATTAACAAACAATTTTTTTAAGCATGAAACCGAAAAGCGCTTTCAAAAAAAGTTTTTCGTTAAACGCTTTCTTTATTATTATTACAATGAAAAATAACTAAACCTTCATGTACTTGTTTTTACCGAAAAAAGTAACCAGCTGTTCTTTGTTATATGACAAACAAATCCTTTAATTAAATGGAAAATTGGGTTAATTAAATTTTTCATTTTATGGAAATGAGCTTTTGTGTTCTCGTTTATTAGAGTTCAATTTGCTTATTCCTCTTCCGTAATCAGACAGGATTTAAAGTCAAACCATTGAATGCAAAGCGCGTGCATTTTAGAACAATAAAGCGAAAGTCTTTGATAAATTGAGCATTATCTAAATTATATAAATTGAGCATTATATTAATATAATCACTCTTCAATTAGCATAATTTGAATCATTAAACACATTATAATAAATCTATATCCCATAATAAATTACCTGAAAGTACTTAAAGAACATTTAAATATAAACTTATATAGAATTAAAATTTTAGATATGATTAAATAGTGATATAGTTGGAGTTTCAAAAGAGAAAAAAGTTTGAAATTTTGATTAATTTATCCTCATGTAATTGTAAGTTGACTTTGTGCATTGAGGATGATAAATTGCAAAGGGCTTGAAAAAAATTGTACAATCATAATAATCCTTTCAAATTATCCCCAATAGGTTAAGGTTTTAACTTGTTTCTTAACTTCGTAGACAAAATTAAAATTATTCAATATTATTGGTATCAGACAATTCTAAACTGCAATATGTTTAATGAGTGAAATAATAAAATGGTAATATTTTAAATTATTGTATTTAACTTCAAAGTATGCAATATGTTGAGTATTTTGAATACTCTAATATACTATAAGGTAATCTGTAAAGTATTTTCTCCATAATACATCATCGAGACGATTGTTCACACAATAAAAAAAATTACCTTCAACAAATTACGAATTCGAAGCAGACGACTCTCCTAAATCTACTTCAGTTCAAAACGTATTCTACATTAATAAGAATACTTATGACAACTTTCGTTAAGGAGGAAAGATTGATTTTACATATTTACTAGTCAAAATCGCCAGATATCATAAATACTTTTATGTACATTAAAAGTGCTTACATTAGTTTAAGAAGTAACGTTTAAACAGGCGTTATAAGAAAAATTCATTGTAGAAATGAAAAGAAAGTGTAGTTTTAAAATGTATCTCTCATATCTTAACACTTTTGAGGGCACATATAAAATATTATTTTTTTGTTGTAAAATCCCATATTATAAAAAAAGATAAATATTTTAGCAAATTAAAATGTCAAGTTATTTTTTTTCATTAAACATTTAACTTCTTTACGCATCCACTATTTCAGGGGTCTTGAAAACCGAACCGATCGGTTTATATTTATTTGGAAATATACCCCTTCACAGATGCATATAAGGTCTACCTTATCGAATGGAATAAGATATTATGAAAATAAATTAATAAAGTTGATTTAGGTGTGTATTTTTTCCGCTGACAACTGCTTGCAGTTGTAGATCCGTCTACTCATTAGAACTTTATGAGTTAACTTCGATATATAGATATTTTTAGTGTATTTAATTTATATGTATATATAGGTAGGTAGGTAGGTGAATTAGTACCATACAATAAAAGCTACGAGCGTATTTTATATTTAATAAATTATGCCACCAAAAGACATGAATAATTCCATTGATTAAAATTTTGTTTTGTACGAATGTAAATGTATACTGATATTATGAAGTCATTTTTATTTTCTCTGCGTGTTGCATTATATTTTTCATTTTTGTTTCAAACAATTTAGTGTATATTGAGTACAGAGTGTATTTTTTAGTCCTTCCAACTTCGTGAACATCATTGCGGTCTTTGGATAAAAAAGCTTAGAGACTTTTATTTTACAACATAAATATATAATTTAAGAATATTTAATGATACTCTTATTATTTTTTAAAGGGATAGAGCAGCCTGGCGCATAACGAGGAAAGTTTCCGATCCAAGAGTACTTTCCTAGAAACTTGGCGAGCGATGCCAAAACGAAAAACTCAGTGTTTATGTCAGGGGTGGTGACAGTAAACCTATGGGCCTGAATATCCTGGAGCTAAATCTCCCCATTCCACATTTAGGATTGTTTCTTCAAAATTTTTGTGGCAGGTCTTCCTCTACACTATTTCCAAAAGTGCCCTTTCCACTCTAGTGATGTGGCGTGCTGTATTAGCAGTATTGGTTTTAAAAAAAATTATATCAAAACATGATGCATATATTGAATATCTGTGTTCATTCAATTCAGTCACTGAGTATTATTATACAATACATTAATACAAACTATTTAGTCAGCAATAAGTAATATTAACATCATGACTGTAACATATATATGTAATAAATTGTTCAATTGATTATCATATTAAATTGCAAAAAAATGATTATCAGAAGAAAGAGTTTGAGGAGGCATACTCATTCAGAAATAGAAAATAATTCGAAAAGAAAGATTAAATAAGGAAGCTCTAGCTTTAAGAAGAAGCACTAACCAAATTGACTTATTGAATAAAGTAAAGATACCTGGGGCAAGAACACAGATGTTGAATCTCAGTAGAACAAGCACTGTAGAATGTGAATATTGACAACGTGTTTGAGATCTCTACGCTGATTTACCTTTGTGTCCTTCTCGTGATGCATGAAAATTCTGTGGAAATGCATTGACTATTGAAGCGCATATCGTTTCAGGGTAGAAGGAGTCTTTTCGTTTAAACTAGTCTTGTGAGGAAGCTAATTTAAAGAAACAGTTTTAAAAATAAAACGTATTTTGAATGTTGTATATTAATTCATCTCAATCAAGAATAATAAAGGTTTTGTTATAGAAACCATTGTCTCATTTTTGTTATATTCATAATATTCTATTCAAAAGGATGAGTCAAAACTTTAACTTATTTTAACAGATACTGAAAAGAATTATTAATTGAATTAAATCTCAAATGTACAATTATTGTTACAGTTTTATCAAACTCTCATTTTTGTGGCTTTATAATGGATTATAAACTTATAATTACTATTAATTTTTTTACTTCGTAAAATTACTTAATCTTCTCTTCAGATAACTTCATTCAAGAGAGATGTATAAATAAATATTTGTCAAGTTCATTTCTATAAGATTAATTTGTTTCGATTAGGAATTCATAAAATACTTAGATTAATAGAAACATTAGAATTCAAAATTTTGATGGTTGATTGGAAAGTGTGATACTTCACCATTCATAATTTTCTCCAAAAAATCTTTAATTTCTCCAGAATGTTCTTTAATTCAACTTAACACATCTAGTCTTGTGTATTGAAATTATTTGTAAGGAATAGTTTGGAGTATAAAACTCCATGTTTGGAGTTTTGTTTAATATTTTGGCTGAGTGACTAGTGCTCTGGTTCTCGGTGCCACAGGCTTCGTGTTCGAGTCCCAGCGGTGTCAGGGATGTTTGTAGTGATTCGGAATCCCCATTACGTCCCGGTCTAATGGGATTGTAGAGCGTTGGACGTAGAGCTGAGTGATGATATCATTTGACTGCAAATCAAATATGCGAAAATCGTGGCTCTCTTTCTCATTAATGAGTTATAAAAAATGAACTTGTATTATAATGATTTTAAAATAGACAACAGAATTTATACATATAATGTAGTTATTTGTGCAATATATGTCTATATATATAACCTCCAGGAAAGTTATTTAATCGAATAGATGACGCAATTATATTCCGCGAAGTTAGATGGACAAAGAACCTGTACTCAATATACAACACATTTTTTTAAACAAAAAAAGAAAAATATAATGCAACATCAAAGAAATTAAAACTGTTTTCATAATAGGTTTCACATATTTAAGAATAAAGAATCGAAATTTTACTAGGAATGGATTTTTAATGTTCAATATTCATGTCTGTGGAAAGTAAGAATGAATGCATCGTACGTAAAGCTAGAATTTTAGTTATTCATTCCAGTTAGTTAAATTATAAATATGAGAAATCTAGGAAATTTATAAAAAAAGTTTAACGACTTCATAAAGACTTGATTTATCATTTTGTAACGTAAAACTGAATAAAATTCTTATTTGCGCTTTTTTTAATCAAAAATTAATTTAATTTAAAAAATCATAAAGGCCTTTGCTTATCTCCTTTTCGCTTTTTATACTCTTTCATCGTTTTAATTAGTGCTATTTATCCTAAACATTCAATATCTACCGAATGGAACTAAAAACCTTTAAATATTTCATAAATGAACTTTTTTGTTTTTAATGCTTTTCCACTATAAATAAAAATTAAAATCATATTCCATAAATCATGTAACAACTGCAAAATAAACATTATCATTTCCAGTTTTTTGTTGTAGAGAGAAGTTACGATCTTTCTTGTCAGTCTATCAAGCATAAGCAATATTTCTCTTAATTCATAATTTGGAATTAGGAATTCCAACGCATTTTCAAAATCCCTGTTACCTAATTACCGTAATCTCAGTTTGATAATTCGAGACATTTTCCCCGAAATCTCTAAATTTTTATATTTGGCACACTTCATTGATTTGACTGCAGTCCCTAACTTTTTTTCATTTTGGTTGTATTTTTTTTTTCTGCTCTGTACTTGGTTATGTTTTATTCTTAAATTTAATTTTGTCTAGTTCTGCACTTTGAAGGTAAATATTTGTTCTGAAGAAAAGAATTCATCGCCCCTGACCTTAATCAACCGAAGAAACAAGGCGGAACCCTACAGAATGGAATTTAAATAAAATTTATGAATTATTCTATTGAAACAGTCTCTTTCATTGATTTAAAAATATTTACCAAACTTTGGAGAGCCCGACTAAAAGGAATTTTTCTACAATATTTCGTATCGAAGATTTTTATTTGATGTCTTGGAAACTGTGATACTTTTCCCTTTTTGTAAACATATATCATAATAAAACACTACATGTGGGCGATATTGTTTTGGTGATGTTTATTTGTTTAATTCTGTGACACATTTCAAACTCAGAGACAAAGTAAAATTGAATTAATTTATAAGCAATTTTAAAACTCGGCAATGATTATAATTAACCAACGAAGTTTATTAGTGATTGGAATTAAATTATACAATTACTAATAGTAATAAAAATATTCTCAGTTGAAAAGAAATTACTAATTGCAGATTTTAAGACACATCAACCTATATACCATTATTTTAAATGAATTTAATTGTATTTAATTAATTAATGTAACTTTTTTAATAATTTGATAATGGCTTGCATGATAAAAACTTACATAGTTTTATACTTTGAAATCTTGATGCTTTTTGGAAGATGAATATCAAGTAGTTTAAGAACTGTTCTTGAATTTGTGCAGTAGTTAGAAAAAATAAGCTATGTTGTAAATTTTGCAAGTTTACCTGTTGGTGACTTTTAATTTCATATTTAAAAGAAAAATTATAAAAAAGTTTCGCTGTAAAAGGTTAATTAGTATATAAACTTGTTACCGCTAAGAATAAAAGTAGAAAGAAATTTATCAAAACCAATTGTCTCAGTTAATTTTCTTAAAAAGATAGCATATGATTTAGTTGAAATTAATTACAATTTTGAATATTAACTTGTTGTGAAAGAATACAATTTTTTTTTTTATAAAACCTATTTATTATTTTGAAAACTTCATACGAAATTAAATTTCTCAACATTTAAAAAGAAATTGTATTTTCTAAATTTCATCCAAATTTTAAATTTATATTTTTGTTTAAAGATTTTTTGACAAAAGATAAACATTCACAAACCTAATTTTGTAAATGTGAAATACTATTCAATAATAGCTTATTTTGCATTTCTAGTTAATCTAAAATGTAAACTAAAAATATTAGCATTCATATTTAGAGAGGGCATTAAAAATTAGAAATAACGATGTATTACAAATATTATTGTAATTTAAATATAATTAAATATAATTTAAATATAAATTAATTCAATTTGTTTATTTATTTGCACAGATCAACTTATTCCATTTACAACAGAAATAAACTTTCTTTTTCCGTGCAAAAAGTTATTTTTAAAATAGTTGACTCCAATTATAATTTAAACATGTTTTATTGCATAATAAATCATATAGTGCATATACTGATTTAACTTTAATTGCAAATGAAATTAAACATATATTTAAGAAAGTAATTTCAAATTAAGATTTCTAGAAATTTTAGTTTGCTTGCGAAAATTAGAATAATTTCTCATCAATCGGGCGTGCTTCGGCGAAACTTCATTAATTTCTGCAGTCATTTGTGTACTTGTAAGTGTTTCTGATTATCTTACTGCCCAGTGAAACGTCACGTAAATTTCCTGCAATTCGTATTCTACAAGATATTCGGTAATGTTCAAACCTCAATCGAACGCATTAAAGATCATTAAGGGGACATGAACACCGAATCATAAGATAGTAGAGCAAGTTAGCGGATAATCATAAGATCAAATTATTTGCTTTAGGCATATCTGGAGCACATTTAAACAACTTTTATAGCAATTTATTTGAAAGGCGATGTAGAACTATACTCAGCTGTAAATTGAAATCCAGCTCATAACGCCAATAGATAGCTTACATTTAATAAATACTAAATTAATGTATTAGGAAAAGGCTGGCAAGAATATTTAAAGGGAAAATTCTTTGGTTATTGTAGTTCTAAAACTTTTTTTATTGATTAGTTGTATTTATAAAATGTGAAGAAATTATTAGTTTACAGACAATATTTTGTATTATATTCAATTTTATATAAGAAATATATTTACTTGAAAGTACAAGAATTATTTTTGAATAAATAATTTTTAATAGCATAACATAAAAATAACATCAAGAAGACTTTTTTTTAATTTACTAAAAACTTTTAAAATAACTAGATTGCGTTTTTTAAGTTTTTTTTCGACAATCTTAGAAAGAACATAAACAAAGAGAAAATATTAAGTATTTATTAGTGTGATTGCAATTTTGAAAAAGCACGTATAACCTAGTTTTAACTTTAAAACAATTTATGCACATAATGAAATGTCGAGGTTTGTGCCATATTTTACAGTAATACCATATACATAAAAACTTCGGTTTTCAAAACCAACCACTTTTTTACATTCTAAAAACATTTTTGACTATTTTTTATTGTATTCTTAAGCTAAATTTGAATATCAATATCTTTTTTCTTCACCGCATGAGAATCTTTCTCTGCTTTTCGTTTGTTTAGTACATTTTTAAAAACAAGGCATATGACTTTTTCTGTCATTCAGACTTCCTTCAAAAGATTCAACCTTAATTATTACACTAAACTGCAGTATTACGAAAGTGCTTTAATTTCTGCTTCACCCTTTTTTGGGCACATCTTCATATTAAAAAAAACATTTACCATTTCTGTCCATGAATAGCACTGACATTTTCAAATAAGATAATTTGATATGAAAGGTATATATTTTTAAATGAAAGAAAGGAATTCAGCAGTTGTAATGCATTTATAATATTTGCACTTTGAAATGCCTTTTATGATCCTTGAGTCTCCTTCGCACAATAAGCAACAAAACGTTGAGTATCCAGGCTGTAAACCAGCCTGCTTAGCTACCATCTTCTGGTATCCTATCTAATCTGCTGATCCTATTGATTGCATATAACATTATGTTTTTTATATTATATCATAGATATGAACGTGTGTTTTTATACTGTATCTTGTCTAGAATCCTCATTTTTTGTGTGTTTTCTTATATTAGTAGCATATACTAGTAGAATGGGTTTGAAGGTTATTGTTGATAAAGACAACTTTTTATTTAGGTCTCATTTTGTCAATGTATGATCAAAAACATTAAAATTTTCATCACTAGCAGTATCATTCTGATTCTCTTCAAAACTTGAAATCCAATTTATATGTGTTGATACCAAACAAGGCGGTGTTGGTAAACCTTCAATGTGAGGAGTTATGTCGCTTTATTAATATAAATTGGAAAATTTCAAACTAGGTTTAGACTTATTAGTAATTCCATCGTTTTTATAATAGAAAATGAACCTGCTCAGTATTAAATTTCCTCTGTCTTAGAAACTGCAAATGGCACATGATGGAAAACACTGAGGATCTCATTATAAATAACATTCAAGAATCCCTTATAGTATCTTATCTCATGTAAGACAAAAAATTGAGGTGTTCAACTCTTTCCCTAGAATACTTCTGAATCAAAGCAAAAGTAATTTTCATATATGGATAAATAATACTGTGTATTCCGATTAATATTAAATTAACATACAAAAACTAAATGGCCTATTCTTATAATTTTACAACTACTCATGATCACAAACTTTTTATAATAGATATTGTTTCATCGGGTAAAAATACTTAAGAATAAAAAAGAATTACGTCTGTGATAACAATATGTTTACCAGAAAAATCCTACAAATCTCAAAAGTAATATATATTTAGGTTTCCTAATATAGATTATATATTACGGTTTCCTCAGAATATATGCTTATATGAAAAACTACCAACATTAGACACTAAAATATTTTTCATATATTATTCATTTGATTATTTGATTTAGCTAAGGCTTTTTTATAAACTTTAATATAATTTTTATAAATCACTTTCTGATTAATATAAATATGAAGAATACAATAATAAAATATAATCGGTTGCATCAATTTTAATTTTGCAATTCATTTTTTTTAATTTTTAGGAAGATAAAGTTGCATTTCTAATTTTTAGGAAGATAAAGTTGCATTTCAAGTTCTTGCTTCTTACCAAAAAAAATGCAAAAATATTCGTCAAGAATCTTAAAAGATAAGAAAGTGCATAAAAACAATATTATACATATTTGCATGAATTATTTATTAAGGAATTATTTATTAAGGATTGAAATCAATCATTTATATCAGTAAAATTATTCAAAAAAATGTAGTAGTTTAAAACATGTATAGCTCTAATTAAAAACGTTTTATTTGCAATATTCTGTTTTTATCATTTTTACCTTGGTACATATGTAGACAATGCTAATTAAGTACTATTAAAAAGAATCAGTTTCTTTATTTTTATCACAATGCCCTGCAATCAATATAAAACTCTGATTTACAATATTCTTCTATTTTTTATAGAAATGGTATAGTACAATCCTTATCAATATTTTTCCAAATCTAATAAACTGCATATAATTGTGAAAAGCAGTTGCGTACATCAAAAAGAAATTTTTCAATTACAATAACATCTGTCATAAAAAAAAGTGCTAAATCCTTTTCCTTTATTTCATTCTTCTGTTATCTCCCATTATTTTTTTTACTTTACTGTTTCTCAACTGATTAAAAGTGTGAATAATCAATTGTATATATTAAAAAGAAATTTGTTTTACATTATAGCATTTAACTTCGGACTCTGGTAACTAACTTTTTATAACTGATTTTTTCTAACTACTTTATACGTGATACTTTATATATAAATTTTTTATTTAAAATAATATTTTTTACATGTAATATTATTTTTAATCAATTAATTTACGTACAATATTATTTTTTTACATCACTGATTTATACTGTTTTCTAACTGCATAAATTGTGACTAAGCTGTTGTATACATTAAAAAGACATTTTTTTAGACTAACATCAATAATAAAAAAGAGCGTTAAGTCTTTTTCATTTATTTCATTCTCCTGGTAACTCCCATAAACATTTCTTTTTTACATTTCTCACTATTTCAAACACGCTCTAAGCGATGAGCCGTGTCGCCCGATCAGTTCATGAATCATATAAACTCGTTTCTTTTTAAATGTATAGGTTGCTACAGGCGGTTAAAACTACTCACTAAATCTCCAAAAATGGTTGGATCCCAAGAGTGTAGTTCACTTATTTACCGATATGAATAAAGGAGGAAGAGATAAAAATATAAAATTTCGCTGGCGAATCATTGCAATTTAGTTTCTGCGTCTTACCAAAGTCCGAAGTATCAACTAAAATTATTTTTTTCCTATGATTCTTTTAACTTTTTCCAAATATCATTACTCTCCGACCAATAAACATTTTTTTACAATGAAAATACTATTATGGCATTTTACAAAAACGTATTATTTGAAAGCAATTATGTTTTGCAAGTGTAAGTTTCCAGTTTAATATTTTCAGCTTTTCTAATTTGTAATGACAAATAATTTTTGCTAACAATGTGTTATCAAAAAGGAAACATAGCTTAATAAAACTTCCGCATTGTATATCATTTTTTGTTCATTAGAAATTCCCTGAAATGTATGGTTATTTTTGTCCCTTCTGAAAGTATAAAGGGGATTCTTTAGGTAATTCAAGCATTTTCAACAATAGGTATCATGAATAATTTAACACGAAAAGATTTTCAGCGTAAAATAAAAAGTCGATTCATTTAGAAGGTCAAGAAGAAAATAATGCCATTCTACAACGTATGTAGAAACTTTTCCGCAATAATTCTAATGAATTTTCTGTAATTTTCTAATATATATTTTTAATATTTCTTTATGTGTACTGCTTTCCAAACATTAGTGAAAAATTAGAAAAATTGTAATTGTGAAATTTATATTTGTTGTAATAGAATAAATTTGGTAAAAACATTAATCAAACTGTACTTCATAAATTAGGCACAAATAAAATCAATGGACTTATTTTCTGTCTTGAAACTGCACCCAATGGACTAACCCCAAAATATATAATATTTGAGTTCAATGTGCAAACAGCTTCAATCATGGATTGTAATCACATCTAACAGTTATATAAAGTCGACAGCTATTATGGTGATGATGGTTCAAAATGATTGTGTTAATTTACTCAGTTTTCAGAAACACCTAAGTCTCTGACTCTGACAGATCCTACTGCTACCCCATCACTGGACATAAAACAGAGATACCCATTTACAGTTTAGGAATGATGTGAGTGGGTTTGCGCCGATCCATAAGGAAGGCGGAAAAAATCAGTGTTAGATAAAACCAGGAAAGAGGGAAAAGTTAAGGAGGAAGATGGTAAAGACTAAATCTGAGTAAGAACGATCATTTGGATCAAGAATACCGTATCTATAAAACTGATCACTAACAGTGCCACATAGAATGATGTACTACATGCCAGTGCGACGATCTACACTCATACAGAGGAGTCACCCAATTTGTCTCTTTTATGAATAGGATTGAAATAATAGGGGGTTCTCGTTTCTCATTAGACAACGAATCGTCTTGAGTCTTTTTGTAAGCAAAATCTGAACCTATCAACAAAGTCTACAGAACTCTATTCATATGCACTCCATTTGACATGTGTTTGTGCCCAATTAAATCATTTCTGTGGTGTGGAATCAAAGGTACACACAACGCTGTACGACTTTGATACAAATTTCTTTCATGAAACCTACGGCTCACAGTTGATTTTGAAATAAACTATTCAGTGGATGCTACGAGAGAAGACGTGAAGTGTATTGGTGCATCGCTTCTGTGCCCCCTGGCAGTCACCCATGGCACTTGTAGATGTCCTTCTTCCTCGTCTGTACTTTATAAGAGATCGTCATGATCTTAGAAATGCATTCCGCAGTTCAGAAATTACAAAATGACTCACATTAAATCTTCTTGCTACGTAGGTTTGAATCTGACCAGCTTCTGTTTGCTCAATGGCTCTCCATAGTAATTCTTCAAATAAATTATATAAAGAACCTTTTAACTAAATCCCTTCTATCTTGAAATTTTACCAAGCAATTTTAATTTATAGAAAACTGCAAACGTTTTAAACGCTTGTTCTTTTTACAATAAGTGTTATAACGCAGCAATGAGTTTTGTAAAAATTGCGTACTTTTTATGAAAATTTACTTGTATTTGGCCATATTAGTATATAAGCTATTGTGTGTTTTCATAACTACCTAAAGACTGTTCTCTTTTCCCAACAAATTATTTTATCTTTTTTAAATCATGGATCCTTTTAGAAATAAAATTGAAAATATATAATTATTTTATCTGTTCAATAATTTTTAACAAATTTGAAATATTAAGAGTCACAATTCTTTCAAATTTGTTTAAAATTGATTCAATAAACTATATGATTAAAACGTAAAAAGTATTCAAAGAATAAAACTCTTACACAGTGGATTATTTCGTAATAAAAGTAAAATGAAGAATGGGAAAATAATTAAGAATTCTCAAGGGCTTTGCGGAGCGAATAAATAAAGCAACTCTCTTCTGTCAAGTGCCACCTGACAATTAACCTAATTAAACTAATTCTGATTTCACTCTAGAATGCTTTTAATTATACTAGGATAATTTAAATCTTACTGTAGAAAGTTCGTCTTATTATTTTTCTTTCAGGAGGTGTCGACTAAAACAGAAAAATCGCCGAAATTCTTTGAGAAATAAAATTTAGGATACATCCATATGAATTCTACCAGATATTTTACAAAATAAATCAGTTTTAACAATGGGAATTTTAAAATTGCCATAAATTAAACAAATTGAATCCTCCTTGAGGCAAGTATAGGTAATTAACTGGCTAATTAACAGGGGAAGTATTCGGATGATTTGTCTGAAATCCTTAAGAATCAAAGAAACTTTTACTGAATACAGGTACTTCTGTTCAATAATTGATTTTACATAATTGTGAATACAAATTAAGACATTAAATGTACCAAAGCTTTAGGGAAATTTCTCATTTCAATTGAAGACTAAAACTTCATTGAAGCTAAAGGTTTAAAGAAATATTTCATAAATTATGTGACACTTCAGAAAATTAGTTTAAGCATGGAATTATCTGGCACCTACATAACAAAGCATTAGAGCATAAATAATAGGCTGCTAATCCTTACAAAAAAGGAACTCAACTATGTAATAATGTAAATTAATGATTTAAAACTAAACTTCCATTTCTTAAACTGAATATGAATGGATTCTTCCACATAAATGCATAGTTTGAGTTCATAATTGGGAGAAATAGAAATAAAATAAGAATTTCCAAAATAACTGCAGGCAGTCTTTTCCAGATGAACATATTAAGAATGTTGAACTTTAATTTCGACTGAAATTTCATTAACATCATATCGCCCAAAGCAATCTGAAAGCATCAAGGAAATTCGTATAACATTTTCATATGCCCATCTTCAAAACATAGCCATTGAGCCAGAAGCAATAAAGTTTGCCTTAGGTACACATGTAAAGTTGTTTAATTCGCAGTTATTGAAGTACGCCATTTGCATAAAGTTGGCGTTTGTTTAAACATAAAACTTTTCTAAAAAGAATTACTAAATTTATTAATAATTAAATGAATTTTTACGTTGTAATCTATTCAAAGAAAATATAATTGGATTAATTACATAAGAATAAACGGAAACTTGCTATTTCTTATTGGAAAGAATCAAGAACGTTCAAGAAATGTAGCCTAGGAGTAATTGCCTCTCACAATTCCCAGTAAACAGTTTCCAACTACCAAAAATTGATATATTAAAAGTTTCTTTAAATATAAAAAAAAACGGAAAAAGGAATTAAATAAATTTATTTTCAGGTAAAATAAATCTTTCTTTCTTTGAAGTAAGTTTGAGACTATTTTTTTATATAACATTTTATATAAATTATGAAATATTAGTAAATTTTTAGCAATAATAGAAACTATTTTTTTAGTTTAATAGCCTGCATGTTAAGAAAAGTATTAATAAAGTGGAGTAATCTTCAGAAAAAACTAAAATTATTTCAAAGAGATTTTTTATCCTTTATTGTTCATCACTAAGAAAATAAATTTGGCTGTTTGAGTGCTTTAGAATCCTAAGTTTTGAAGTCTTGTTATTGATCTATATTTAAATATTTAAAAACTCGAAGTAGGATGCAAATACTTACAATTTGCAAAGGTTTGTAACTTAAGACAGATTCAGATACACCTTTGTGTGTTATTTCTGTAGTTTCTTATAAAGATAAAAAATTGTAAAAATCTACCAATCAGGTGGGATTTCAACTGTGTAAATTGAAAATGAAAATATGATAATTTGTGTCCTTCTTATTATGTTTTAATGTTTGCTAAAAATTTCTATAATAAGTTTAAATTAATGTTGAAAGAAATTCCTTTTTATCATAATTTTGAGCAAAGAAGCTATGTTTTCGCTGAGTGGAGTATTCCTTTTTCCATTTTTAATCCTATTTACTTAAAAGAAAGTTTTCGTATATTCAATTCAATACGATAATCTAAAACATTATGCAGCACATTATGCAGCACACGGCATAAAACTGCATACATATTTATAATATGCATGCGCTTTTGCATCGTGTCATATATAACGTTTCCAGTTACCGTGTTTAATTCTTTATTAGAACATTCCCCAATATCTCTGAAAAATATGTACTCATATGTCAGTTGAATAAACTACGGTTAATCCATTTTTGAAGTAAGTAGAAAAAACCTTTTCTCTTGAATAAACGAAATTTAAAAAAAAAATACAGAACAGGGAGATATCAGTTATTTTCATTGCTAGGCTAATTTAATTTAATTTATATTTACTACTGAGTCAATCATGTATTAAATTCTTTTAAAGTTTGCAGGGTCATAAATAATAAAATTATTACTGAAGATGAACTTTAATAAATATGCAACAGAAAAAAAATTTCAATAATAAAAACTTTTAATAATTACAAATTTTAATAAATTTAAATAAATTTAAAATAGATACTTTAAACTTAAAAATAGATACTTTACGATTTTCTTTAATCTTTTTAATTAAATTCACTTCAGAAAAATATAATTTATGTCAAAAAAAATTAAATCTAAGTTTTAAAAAGATTATTTCATTAAAACTTATGATAATATATAAAGCTCTTTTTTAACATACAGACTATTTATCAATAAATAGCATATAAGTGAAAATGACACATAGCCTTGAAACTTTATTTCATGTAATATTGTCTACAAATAAAGCTTATTTATTACGTTCTTCTTTATGAAAATAATTTAAAAGTGAAGGTGAAAAATAATTTAAAAGTGAACTATTTTTAAATAAGCTGTTCACTTTGGTCTTGAAGGAGCCCACATCTTCCATTTTCATTCAATATGAGGGCCTTTGATGTCCTCTCATCCTATCCCTTGACAACTTGATTATGAAAGTCCGATGTGTCAACAGTTCCCCCTATGAAGGAACATCACAGTAATATCCTTGCTTTAACCACTGGACTATTTTCCTGTCAAACGGGAAGCCATGAATTTCCTCTTACTGATATTCTCTTAAGATGCTTACCCGTATAAAGCATTAATAGTATTATTCGTATGTTATAAAAGGCTTTGCCTAGAGGTAAGTGTAGTTAGATAACCATAATAAATAAACGTTTTCATTACGTAAATCTGGAGTTTGATGTTTGATTAAAGATACCTATTTGGAATTTTGTAGTTTTATAATGGTTTTAAGAGGGAAATTAGAATACTTAATTCTTCTCTTAGAGCTACCTTTGGGACAATGATTGAAATGTTTAACTTATCTATACTGACCCGACAAAACAAGCACAAGTTCTTTAAAAAAAGAAAGAAAATTCAGTTGTCTCAATGATAGATTTAATTTATGTTTTCAGAATTGGTGTTCAGGGGTATACAGATATAGTATATATTTTGTAAACTCTGGCGCTAGCATGTAAATAAATCTTAAATTAATCATTGAAATCAATTTCATGGGAAAGAGTCCACTACTTAAATCAATACAATGAAATATTTGAACTTAACAAATTTTTGTTTTAATTCTATTTTCAATTCTGGAGAATTATATCTGAATTAATTTTCATTTCCGTTCTAATTTTAGTGTCTAAACAATAATTCGAAAGAATAAAATGATTGATTTTTTAAATAGCTAATATTCTTAGTTAATTAATTTTTTATCTTCTTGCGTTTAAACTTGCATTTTTGTGTTAATTTTCTAATTAAAAAACTGGCTATTAATTTATTTGACAGTTTATATTTATATATATATATAATGTAGTTTAACATGAATAGCTTTTAGAAGTAAGCGATTAATTATGGATACTTTTAGTCCTATAAATTACGTTTACTATTTTAGAAATTGACTGGTTTCCTCAAAACCCATTCATTTATAAAGGCATTCATTACACTGAAGATTCTGACAGGATATCTCCCATTGACAACTGGAATCCTTTATTGAAATTTTCGAGTTTTCTAAAATGTTGTCTTCAAATGTTAAAAGCATTCCTTGAAGGCATTATTCTACTTACGCAGTTATAGTAAACAGTATTTACCAATAGATGTGATGTTCTCTTTATATGACTGTCAATAAGTTATGGGTGTTTGTAGTTCAACGTGAACAGTCTTAAATCGAAAAAAAAACCTTTGCATTAATTTTAGTGTTAATTTGAAGAAATAGTAAAAAAAAAAATGGGGAAAAAACTGACCAATAATTTTATATCTATTTTATCATAATTAGCAATAATTATAAAAGGAATGATTTTATCCAATTAACAACTTCTGGGTTGTGCACCAAAAAAAATTCAAATGCCAAGAATAATTTCCCTGGAGAATGTCTGAATTCTGCGCATAAGATGCTTTCAGGGTAAGTTTAACATTCTTAATTCTCGCAGCTGAATTTGCACAGCATTTCGGAATTTTTTTCACACGCCATATGTCGAACACCCTCTGAGATCCTATTAAAGAATCCATTTTGATTTTCCATTAGTTCAGCTATTGCATTTGTTAATTTCATTCGGAATTTTTTTATCTTAATTGAATTATTGTTTCTCGTAAAATGTAGGCGGAGAACTTTGATAAGTGTTCCATTTTTAATTTTCTTCTCGAAAATAGTATGTAGAAGTTGTAACCACCCAAAAAAAATACAAAAACGTCCCACAAAAAATTTCTACGTTGATTTTTAAAACTTATAGAATAAAATGTTAAACAATTTTAAAAGAGTTTTATCATGTTAATGAAAATTTTTGAAATTTTTCTTCGACGAATACAATTTAAAATGAGTTCTAGTTTTGTTCAATTCAGTGTTTACTTAAAATAAAAATTAATTTACAGCTTACTTCTATCAATAAAAGCTACAGTGACTAAAACTTTTTTAAATAATTGATATAATTAAGCAGGACAAAAGATTCTGCATGTGATTTATCTTTCTTGGAACTTGCTGTAGATATAGACTTCTTGAAATAGTTAGTAAAGCAGTAAATTTATTTTATTCTTACAAAAATATAAAATAATATCAGTATAAAGGATGAAGTAATTATAGTTAACATGCGAATTTATTTTTATCAATATGTAAATAATTTATTACATTAAAATTATTTCCACATTTTTTTTTTTTTATTCCCGTTGCCTTTTAGATAATCATATTGAATGATTCTCATTATGATTTAATTTTAAATGCTTCTTCTTTATTTCCCGAATATTTTTTTTCAACATCAATAATACCCTTTTTTAAGTTACGTGAAATACGTTCTAATTTTTTAATATTTTTTCTAATTTCTTATTAATTTTTATTTGATACATAAATCATTTAATAATTCTATAGCGGTATAATAATATGAATAAGAATCATTTAATAATATTAAGGAGTTGTCAATATGAAACACTATTATGAAGCTTTTCTTACTTGAATTTAGAGCTCGTATAATCTCTAATAAACAGAAGTCAGTGTCTTCAGAATCGTACATTTGAATTTTTATTATTTAAAATTATTCTAAGTGAATTAAAATATAACCCTTTGAACTGTTTACAACAAAATGTATTAACAATGGTAACAAAAAAATAATCGTGTGTCAGATTTGATATTTTATTCTATTTAATAACATTGTTTTGTAAATACTGTGTGGATGATTATCATAACTTACTCAAAACATTTGTGAAAAATGTAAATAACGAGTATACATTGAATGTGTGAAATCTTTCCATTCGTAATTAACCACTATTGTTTACCAACTGCAGGTGTGAACAATAATTTCTTTTTAACTGTTTATTTCTTAATTTTTTGGAGTCCCTGGATTGTTGTTGATATGAAATGAATAAAGTATAATGTGTCAAAATTTTTAAAATACTAATTTAAAAAACAGAAAATTAAATCATTACAAAACTTCGTAACTTAAAAAATTAAAGATTACAGTCCTGACTAAGTCAAAATTCATCTATCATTTTCCCATTCCTAATGTAAAGATTGCCGAATTAGAAAAAAAGGAAGAAAGGTTCTGATAAAAAGTAAATGTTGAAATAAAATTCAGCCTTTTAGATTATCAAAAGCAATGCAAATTTATAACAGTTTTATTTAATGCAGGAAGAAGTCTCATATAAGCAAAAAATTGTACTGTTAATAGTTTTCTTTCTTTCTTAAATTGGTGATATGTTATTAATGTGAACTTTACTGAATTCTGAATAAAGCAAAATATAAATATTTTTCTACAGCTAAATTATGTCTTATATTCGTACTTGGCTAAAGAAATGTTTCGAGAAGTTGAAAAATGCGACTTTAATGGGGCAAAAAGGATTTAAATCTAGATTTTTGAAAAGAATAACAATATTTATTTAAATGTGTAGCCTGAATCATCTCATGCCAATGATTTAGAAGTGATATAAACTAACTATTTTGAATGTTCTTATGCTACGACTTTCGACGTTTATTTGATTTAAAACGTTTTTTGCTGCTATTTTTATATATCTTATTTATACTTTTAATCACTGAATCCTTTCCTACTTTATTAGATGAAATTATTATGTATTTAAAGTATAAATTGTTAAAGATACGTTTTAATAGAATATATTTTGGATTTTAATCAAGATATAAATATTGATTAACAGAAGTAAACTTAATACAAATTAAAATCATAAAATATTTTAGTCAAGTACCTCCTTTTATTTTAGAATTTATTAAAATTCAATGGTCTAATGAAATATTTCTCATTAGCACGAGATACAACATCTTAAATTTAATTTGTTGAAAGCAAAATATGTTTCTTGTTAAATAAAGCAGTACTTTAATAATATAATAATTTAGAAGTTTCTTTAAAATTTATAACTATAACTATTTATAATTTTTGCTACTAACGCTTTGTACGTACAGACGATTTCTTAAACTTTTATAACAATTCAAATTAAATTAATAATAATAAATATAAATAATCCAACAGCTTAAAAATTTTTAAGACGGATAATGTTTTATGTAGCTAACATTGTAGACGTAGAATGTAGCTAAATTGGTATTTAATATTATAAGATGGAGGACTTGTAGAGTCATAAACCATGTCAATTACGAATGTTTTTGATATATTCTTAAAAGTAACTAGCTTGCTGATGTTTGTTTTCTAGTTTCCCTCATTCATAACACAAGTCTGGACCGAATTTACAAGACAACAAGGAAAATATTGCATTCGTTGGAGAAAATGTTAAAACTATACAATGGGACATTTAGTAAATCTGCGAAAATATTAGCTAATTTCTTAGTCACTGCTCAGACCCCAAACTCACCAATTTAAAAAGAAAAATGTGTATGCCGTTAAGAGTGGGTAACGCTTTTTGCAATTTCAAAAATTATCAAAAAATGTCAATGAATTCAAATTTAATTAAATAAATAATACGTGCCATTTAAATATTATGTTTTGTCTAGTTAACTGATCTGAAACTCAAGAAGAAAAATGGGGAATCTTTTCAAATCTCGAACTTACGCAAATAAATCTCGAACTAACGCATAAAAATAATCTATCTAATAGTATATATAAAGTAACGATTATCTATAAACATTTTTTTTTCAAAATTTATGCAAAGAATACTTTTTTTATCTGATTAATGCTGCATTTTTCGATTTTCAATTTTATAACTATAGTTGTTTTGTAGTCATGTTATTCATGGTTTGAGGAAAACATTGAATTTCCATGTTGAATGAAATTAGTGAAATTAAATTTATTAAAAAGGAATTTAGATAATTACTGTGTTATTGTTTTTTATCGATTTCCTAAAAGTAATGAAGTAAAAAGCGTGGAAGTATGATATTTTTTATTTTAAATTATTTTTAATAGTTGCATTTAGTCGAAATAAGTTATTCACTTTTGGTTACCTCATAAAAAATTATTCACTCAGTATTATTAGTTAATAAATCTAAAAACTATAAAATAATTTTTGAAAGCGGAAAGATCATATTTTATCTTAGTTATAAAAAATAACGTTCCTTAATAAGAATAATGTTTTTTAGGTTTAAGTTGTTTAAATTACATTCATGCTTAAAATAACAGTGAAAGATCAATGCCCAATATAACTTGACAAAAAATTTGATCTGAAAATGAATTACGCTGAATTCTAATTTTCCTCAACTTAAGAACAAATAGCCTAGAAGCAGCTTTTTATCATGCCAGAAAAGTTGATAACAATTTAACTTTCTTTACTACTGTGGAATAAAGGTTATTCGAGTTCCTCTGCCGAGGAAAGAAGGAGCATTCCAATATCTATTGAGCAAAGGCGGAAGTCGAAGTGACATTCTCAGAAATCTATAGTTGGAGTCGAATGAGATCATATTTAAATTTCTTTTACTTATTCACAATATATCAAGCATTTTTCTTGCCAAGGAATGAAAACTTGATACTTGATACTTCACATTTGATCCGGGATAAGATTAACTGTACCGAGAAAATGAGCCCATTTCAGATAAGGAAAAGGACAGATACTGCCTTTGAAACTTTTTTATAGATCTCTTTCTTTAAAAAAAAAGTAGAATAAAATTTGGCAGATTGAGAATGCTATTTATTACGTACGACTTTCCTTTAAGAAATTCATTTCTGTTTCATTTTCTGTCGGAAATGTGCTTATCAAATACACTTCTGTTTCTCGCGAAATAAAACAGGACAGAGTCACGCCGAGAGTTGATTTTATTTGGCCGTTGTTTCGGAAGACGTCTTTTGCAGGGCTTCAGTGATTGAGTAAGCCAAATTCGCTTTCCCACCAGGAAAGACAAAATCCATTGAAAAGATGAATGGATGAAAGTGGTGCAGTTGAGTAGTCACACATGTATGTTCCTTCAGTAATCTGCTTCAAAAGGTAATCCGATGACAAAAAAGCATTTCTTTCGATTCAGACAAAAAAGTATTGTTTCTAGTTAATTAATAAAGGTCGTGAATCTGATAGGAATGACATGTCTGGTAACATGGCAGCCATTGAAGATCAAAATAACTCTAATTTAGCTTTTATAAATTAAGAAAGCCTCTCATGTTTTTCTTAGTTTAGTAGATTGGAACAATAAAATTACATATCTTCCAAAATCATAATTATTTTTTGCAGTCTATTGTTTTTTTTTTTTTTATAAAAAGAATTTCATACCTTTATTTTAAAGATATAATTTATCCATTCAATTCAAAAGTATTAAATTTTGAGGAAATCTTTATCACTATATTTCATCTTACTTTGAGTTTGTTCCACATATGTAAATATTTAATTTTAAAACAGGAAAAATAAATAACTAAAATAGATGAATGGACAATAATTTTTAAACAACGAATAAGTTTAATATTTTGTGTTGTGCTCCAAATTCAATTAAATATAACCTTTAAACAAACACAATATTGCTTAAGAGATATTGCATAACAGAGACATTAATTACGAAATAATATTAATGATATAAAATAATCCTTTCTATAGAAGATATAAAAAAATAATAATAATTTAAGTCAATATTTCCAAAAAAGAATTGGTTCATACCTAATTGCCCAACAATTAAAAAGGGATTATTGTTAAAATAAATAATCATTTTCTGAGACAATTTTCAGCCATGCTTCACTTAGTAACTAATTGACCGTATGTTTAAGTTGTGCTTACTTTAGAAAGACACATTTTTCCTTTACTATAAAAAAATACCAGCGTGAGTTTTAAGAATGGCCTTTTTATACACAGTTTAATCCATGCTGATGGATCCTCATCTGTTGTTTGTAGCAAAACAAAAGGGGAAAGTTAATTTTCAAGAATTTATGATATTGAACAAGCAGGTTTTATGAACTTCAGTGTACTTCCATAAACACTTCTTGGATTTGAGAAAAAATATATGATGGTATAATGTTAAGTGGATAACAGTTTTAACGGCTACAACACATTGATCTTAACCTTCGAATGAAACTTGATTTGATTACTTTAGGAAGGATGTGCTCCACAAAGAAATATCCATTTCGATGGTCAAAAATCGTACCGTCGAATTCCAAAGAGTTTATTGATTTAATGGATCTTTCACTTAAAGTATTTTTTTATGCTAAATGTATTATTTTCCCATTGAAAGATGTATTCTAGAATAACGTGAAGTATTTCAAGTTCTGATTGTATTCTAAGGCATAGGCTGTCCAACAGAAAAACATTTGTTGCAATATTAAAGGCATATGTTTTTAAAGAAATTTTCTAAAATGGGGAAATATATAAATTGTTTTGAATAAAATAATCACTCAACGTATAGTCTCTTTTGCTATTAAATGACTGTTTCGATTTGTAAAAACATCAAGTCACCCAGGTATTTTTTTAAATTTTACATTAATAACATATTTCCTATGAGGCGGATTAATATAGTTCAAACGTATTTTAGAATTTTAGAAGATCGCAAATATAAAAAGAAATATGTTTATTATTAAACAAATTAAATTGTGCCTGTACAAAATACTCCCGATCTAGTAAATTTATTGATTCCTAAAATTATTATATCATATATTTTTTGTTATTTTCATAGCCTTTTAACACCAGGATTAAACATCAATAAAAACGTCTTTAACTTGAATGGCTTGTCTAGATATTTGCAACTTGGGTGTCGGTCGCAGGAGATCTAGATATGTTTTCTAGTTAAGCAGCAAAACAATCAGAAAAAGAGATCTGTATAAAAGATAATGTCACTTAACTGTTTTATGTTAACGTCTAAATTTTGTTAAGAATTAGTTTATTGTAGATTAGAGTAGAAGATTTTATTTAATGTTATGAAAAATATGCAATAAAAATTAAATTTTTGAAATATAAAAAAAAATATCTGCGAATTTTTAATATTTACTAAGCCTTAGAAGTAATTGGAAATATTAAGAATTCTATTAACATTAAAATTTGTGCATCGAAAAAGAATCAAGAAAGTTTTCATCCTCAATGTTGAAAAAATAATTTTCCTTCAATCAATAAACTACAGATTCTAATTTTCAATTATAATTTATTAACTTCCATATTTCTTTACAATACAATCTTTAAATAAGTCATAACCGATATTATTATTTAACATCGATTCTAACTAACTAAAAATTCAAACCAACATTTATTCCAACTACTCAGTTTTTTCAAATAAATATTTTATTAAAATAAATTAAGCGATAAATTTTAAAACAAACTGATTCAAATCTACTGGGTTAGCATATAAATAAGATATGAGCTTCATTCCCCTTTAGAACTACAAAAAATGTGTTAAAAAGGGAAAATGAATTTATTAGCTGCTTTTTAGTTCTATTTGCTTTTCTTTTGGAGCTAATAAATTTAAATCACGCCATCCTGACTAGATTAATCAACTCTTCGTAGATGCTTGAATTTAAAAGGAATTTAAAGCAGCATGACTCTCAAACAGAACACAACAATGTATTTGTTAATAAATACTATTATAGCTTAAGCAAAAATTTTCTACAACGGTTAAAAAGACCTTTAAAATGAGTGAATCCCTTTACTATTGTGAATATTTTAAATATTAATTTCAACTGCTATTAAAATAATTCCAAACATATTTTTGCGCTATAAAAGTTTGATATTATTATCTCATTAAATAAGCATTTTTAATGTAAGAAGATCATTTATGTATTGTAACTTTAATTTTTTGACTTTTAAAAATTTTAGAGCACAGATTATCTTATTAAATTTATTTTTATTACCTAAATATTTTTGCAAGAGTTAGAATTTGTCCTAAAGTCAAAAGACAAAAATATTATTTGTGAAAAACTGTTTGCAAATTTAACTGTAATAATGTGGGTAATATTTTTTCCATAATTAAAAGTAATAAAGTAAAGTAATTCTATAATTAAAGTAAATTGTTTTTGTACTTTTTCAGTTTTCAATAATTTTCAATTATTTAATATTTTATACAGTAGAACCTGTATAAGTCGAACTTCAAGGGAGACGCCAAATAATTCGAGTTATAGAGTTTTCGACTTATGGAGGATTTCCACTTACGCGTATTTTGTAAGGAAATATTCAACTTGTAGAGGCTTAGATTCTTTCTAACTTGTTATCAGTTAGAGAGTTAAAATAAATAAAAATTCAAGTTACAGAAGTAATAAATATGTTTATTTGCAACTTAAAAGTTATATTATGAACTACAATAAAAAATCAAAATAATTCCGAAACAACCTTAAAATTAACTTATTAGTCGGTAACTTATTTTTCTACGAGCTATAGAGATAATTGGTTTCAAATGATCGAATTGTAAAGGTTGTAATATCAAACAGTGCTAGTGTTCGAGATACAGAGATCCAATTTTTTTTCGAGTTACTGAGAGAAAATATATACCAAAATGGCTTGTGGGGATTGACTAATTATTTCGACAGAGGGTTAAAATTTCGAGTAATGGAGGTTTTGGGGCTTGAAGGGAAGGAAAAAAATCTTTTTCGAGTTTTGGTGATTTTCGACTTAAAGAGGTTCTACTGTATAAGTTATTTTTGACATTGTTTATGTATCTTATAGTAGATTTAAGAACAAAAGTTTATATTTTATTATTCTAAGCTTCGTTTTAAACATTTGTAGAATTTTTAATATTCTTTTTTTTAATATTGCAATATAAATGAAAAATCACATTTTTTTTAAATTTGCAATACGTTTTGAAAAGTTATGACGGCAAAATTGTGCTTCTTTTATTTTATGTTAAAATTAATTTACATTTATATTCATCTTCTTGAGAATTACTTTTTCTTTTAAATCTTATTATATCAATTTGCGTTGCATGAAAACTTATTTCAAATAGAAATGTTCAACTTCTTTTACACTGCCACTTTCTGACGAAAAGCTTCCTTGCTTGGAAAAATATTTTTTTAAGAAAATCGATTAAATTGATTTCAAAATTTTTAGCATGAGAAAGTGCATATTTATTCTAAAACATAAAAAGTAAGACATGTATGAAATTTCAATTAATTTGTTTTTCAAACAATCAGAAGTTTTTTTTTTTTTTAAATTGAATAAAACTCAGAGAAGGATAACATTAAAAAGAGCATTTGTAAAAAATAAGATCGAAGCTTTGTAATCGGTGAATCATAAAATTACTTGTGTCACGTACTATTCTTAGAATGCTGAAAAGAAAAAGGTTAATTTCTGAATGAAACTTTTTCAAAATCATTTTCCTGCGTGATTTTTTTTTTTTTTTTTTTTTGGGGGGGCATTTTTCTAATAGAATGTATCAATCTTGAAAGAAGTATATATAATTACATTTTAACTGAGACAGTATAGAAACATTTTTTCTGTTCAAATTTTCTCTTTCTTTCAAAATAAAATGTTTAATGCATATATACATATATATAGTATGAGTTTCCTCTTGGCGAAAATATTTTCGAATCCTGAGTCGGACCTGAATTTTTTAGATTTTTTTAGTTTAGATATATAAAATAAGAATACAAAAAAACACACACCACTATAAAAATAATAGTACTAAATTAACAGGCACAAAAGTATTATACAATAGCTCAAGACAAGCATAAGAAAGTTGTACAGTTTAAGCACAGTTATTTTATATTTATAAGTCTTATTTTTTTCTTAATAATAGATTAATTTACTATATGATCTCTTTATTTGTTGGACTAAGATAGCTTTTTTATAAGCCTCAGTGCTGAGGAAAGTTTTTAACACTTACGTAGTGTACTTGTAAAGTACTAGTTGTCTTTGATACTGATTGTATTGTTGTATTATTGCATTATTGTATACTGATTGTATTAGGATACAACTAAATTGCCGCCTTAAAATTTAATGTTATCATTAATTCTTAGAATTTTGGAATTTTTTTTAATTTCATAAAAGAGTCAGGTAAAGTCTGACTAACTAGATACCAGGAGAAAACTCATTAAAAAGGGATTGTTCTATTTCTTCAGTTTTCGATTTTCTTTGTTTTTCCTATTAAAATATATTTGTAATGAGTTTTTGGAGAAGAATAGCTCATCCATAGCTAACTATATTAATAAAACGTAACTGATAGAAAAATTCCAACTTATGCTTCAATAACTGTTAAATTTTCCTTAAAAATATCCGCAAAATATTTTTTCAATCAAATATTTTTTCCAATTATAAATATATTTTACCATTTAATATTTTATAAGGATCTATTTACTAAAAATATATGAAATACTATACATACTTTAAAATTGATTTTTTATAGGAAGTTTTGTATTAATTACTGTAATTTTGGTGAAATTTGTGATGTGTGAAAGCATTTTATTTTATTCAAAACACAAAGGAAGCATGTAAATGAAAATAAAAATTATCTATAAAGAAGCATACTCGAAGTAAACATTTCTCAAATATATTTCAATGTAAAATAAAACTTTTTAATTATTAAAACCAAAATATAACTGTGTACATAGGAAGATATGGCTACATCAATTTGTATTGATTTGGAATTTCTAAAAAAAGTTTATGAGTATTTCTCACTGACAAACATTATGGTTTTACCAAAAAATTCTAAATAGCTCACCAAATCCTAAAAATTCCAAAAGCATTTAACATTGTTTTCTGTTTATTCTTTGATTTATTTTTAATTATTTATTTCAAAATAGTCATTTTTGAATCTTCTCTCCGATAATTTTTTTTCTATCGTTCTTATCTGTGTTCTTATATTTACCCCTTATATAGTCTATTAAAATAACTATAAAAAACTTTAGAGAATTTTATTTTTAATATTCTGCTTTTAGAACCAGCTCTGTGTATTGATTTTACTTTTTAATGAAAACTCTTAAAAAGAAGTTTTTTTGAGATTTAAAAAAAGTAGCTTACAAGTTATTTTACCAATTACCAGTAAAATATTTTTAATTATATATCCCAAAATACGTATAGTTAAAATATTGACAAAAATAAAATAAAAACAGAATCAAAAATATTTTTTAAATTGCTGTGACCATGATACCTGGTTATCTTAAGCAATAATAATAATCACGTGAAAAAAAATTTTCATGTCAATTTTTTCGTATCTATTTCAGACATTTTTTGAGTTATTAACAAAAACAAATTTAATATAACAAATGTTTATATCAGAATATTTTTTAACTAAATTACATTCACAATTTTTCAATTATTCTATTTAAAATAAATTAAAAATAAACTTAATATCTCAAATATTTGAATGTGCTTCTTTATATAAATTACAATAAGTTACAAGACAGTTTTACTTATTAAAATTTTAAATGAGTGTATTAATATCATTTTACATCACAATGGAAAAATATTAATGTTCTTGTAAAGTAACATATAAAATATTCTACATTTATTTCACCTCCGGAAAACTACATAAAGGTAACTTGAGATAAGCTAATATTCTACATTTGAAACAAATATATTCTATTACACCCAGAATAAATATGTATGTATGTATGCATATATATTTATTTATGTGAAAACTTTTTCACATTTTTAAATGCTATATTTACGCTGTTCTTTAAATGTAATAACTCAGCCTATTTATTGGAGGGCTTCATGAGCTATTGTGATAAACAGTGAAAAAAAGGCAGAACTGTGTAATTTCATGAAATTTATTGTCTTAAAACTAAAGCAATTAAAATTTTAAAAAATTCCATTTTATCGAAACATTCACAAATTAATTACTTTCTTTTTTCCAAATCATATCATTCCATTGAAAATAACAGTGACTACCTGTATATTGCATAAGAAATATTTCTCACATTAATATCTTGCAAGATTATGTTTTTGTTCAAAACTCAAGATTAATTTAAGTTCATGGTTTAGTTACATAATGTTTTAGTTTTAAATAATTTGCTATTTTGTTTCCATTTCTTTTAAAATATTTTTTTCTGAAAAGGATTATTTGATAAAAATTGTAGCATCGTTTTTCATTATTAATCTTCAGAATTCCCTGTATTAGGAAAAACTATAAATCTTAAAAGAAACGATAAATCCGCAGCTAAATTTTCGACATTTCCTAATTTATTAAACTGATAAATCGTTAAATTGAACAGATAAATGATTTTGATTCGATTTAAGGCCAAAAATAAGATTTAGTGCTTGCATTCCACACTTCTCTCTGGATACTCTTGGGAATTATGTCCTCGAGGGAGACATGAAGTAACTTTTATTCAGAAAGGGAATTCGTTATGGGCTGGTGAACAGCATTTACTACTTAGCGTGTCGCAAATAGTTAGGAAATGTCTTCTATGTGCAGTCTGACATTTTGTGTATAGTTTGTTAGTATCGATACCTTTCATTCATACGCCTCAAAAAGCCCAAAATGAAAATTGTATAGAGTGTTAATAATAATAGCTAGTTTAATTTGTTCTTAGATTATTCATTCATGTTTCCCCAACTACTTTAGCAACGAAATTGGGATTACCAGACAAACCATGATGTTGTTTACCTATATTTCCATTTCTGCAATGCAAGGAGGTCCTGAGGTTGTGAAAGAATTCCCTGTTGGTAAAATTAAAATTAAAATAAAATAAATTAAAATCGATAATTATATGTATTTTAAATATCAAATTAAAACTTTGACGGCATATCAACTACGAAATTTGAAACAGATTTTTTTTTTAATTTTCTGATAATGTCATGTGAAATTTTTTTAATATTTAATTTATTATAAGATCAGTCACTGCTATATAGATATATTTATGAAAGTAGAATTTATTTATATTGGTCAGATTACAGTTATTAAATGATTCGGAAATTTGCATTAATAAATTCTTAAAATTAAATAGCTAATAAAAAATTACCTTCTTTTATTATTTTTTAGATTTAATCATATTTAAATTGTTACATAAAACTTATTAGATCTTAAGTTACAGAATTTTAAAACAGCAATTTGAAAAAGAAATAACGAAAAATATACAAAAATTCCTTCTCTTTCATAATGTTTCTGTAATTTAAATACGAATAAATTATTTGAATTCAAATCAATGTTTGAATACATATTTAATTAAATAATAAAATTTATCAATTTAATTTGTTCTTCGATTGCTAGTTAAAATAATAAAAATGCTAGTTAACTTATTATATTTCCCTATGTAGTTATAAATTGTTTGAATAATTATCTTTGGGTGAAAAAAAGGTTAAAGAAATCACATTCATTAAGTAATGAATTTATTACTATCAATTTATTTTACAGTAGCATAAATCAATGAAAAAATGTGAATTGTTGCTATAATAAATAATCATCTAATACTTATGGGATAAGGCATTATTCACTACAAAGCAAATGTGACAACTGTTCTCCTGCGTTAAAAAAGTGTCATATTCTTTTTTTCGTCCTCAAAAAAAAAACTGATGCAAATGTCCCATAATTGCCTCGTTGCAAGAGAAGCCCTGTCAAAATAGAGAACTTTCCCTGGAGCGAAAGGATAATAATCTGTGAAGCAATATCCGGTAAATAGGGAAAAGTGACAAAAAATTCTAATTCAGGTCGTGTAACTTTTGACATATCTGAAGAGGAGTGTATAGTCTGGGAATATTGTGGTGGCAGACAAACCCCTTTAATATTTAAGGATTCCGGTTTTTTTTCTTTCTGGAATAAATATATGGAATCAATTCCACAAATAATAATCTGATTTTGAATCAGAATTGATACTATCTCTTTGAACGCTTACCAATTTAAAATAAAAAAGGTTTCTTGGTTGAAACTTTGAAATTGTTTTGTTCATAATGATCATTTATCAATAGTCGTATTGAATTTCTAGAAATTAACAAATTTCAGGTAGATCATTTTTAAAAAAACATCATCATTAACTTTAAAACAAGTACTTTTGCGTAAATTTAATTCCTGAAAATTTTCCGTTTTATATAAATTAGACGTTGATCATTTTACAACTCTCTATTGATGATTTTATAACAACATAAATTTAAATATATTTTTTTCTCGATTTGTGTAATAGAAAACCAATTAAAAAAGGTGATTCAAGACAAATTATATTCTTTATTTCAATTTAATATTCTTAATTTGAATCCCGAATTGAGTATGGAAGAATGTTTTGGTTTTCCTTTGCAGTAAAAATATTGTGCCAGTCCAAAAAGTAATTCTTTTAAGAATTTATAATACAAAAAAAATAATCTTAAAAAATTCTTCTCGAAGTGTTTCTATCAAGAGGGCACACGATGCTGTCCTTGTTAGGGGTCCCTGGCATTATGAAAAAATGTGTCGGAGAAAGTAAGGTTTCATGCCTTACGTCGACAAAAAATAGCCTACAGGAAGCAATATATATCCAAACAGTATATATCCGAATAGCAATAGTATAACAGTATATAATAGTCACAATCTGGCATCAATATAGCAACAGTATAACAATTTAACAGAACAGTAAAAGTATCACAATGTAAAGTGGAATAGTATATAGCTGAAGAATAGTATAGCCGAATACTTTATAGCTGAAAGTATATAGCAATAAGTATACAGCCGAATATCGGTAGTAACTTTTGTAATATAAACACAATAGTATTTTGAACAATGGCTTCTTAATGAGGTTCTAGGATTATCAACCATATTCCGTGGCAATGAATTTGATAGTTCTTGCATCGTTCTGATCAATTGTTTCATAAATTTTTATGTGTTATTGATAAATGGTGTAATCCCATGTATATTCGGCCAGAAAAGTAAGTTCACACATGATAAATTGAAATTCGTGAGTAAATTTTTTTCTATATATTTTTATAATGATATTCTCTTATCCTCTTGTGACACAAATCCACGTTTTTAACCAATTTTACAAATTTGAAATCATTAATTTTTTTAAGTCTATGCAAAAAATATATGTAGATTTTTTTTAAATGTTCTTTAATATTCTGAAACACATTGCTAAATTCTATCTAACTTTCACATTATTCAACTAGGTCACATTAATTTTTATCTAACTTGTAGATATATATTATTTTTTTGAAAGTTTAACTCGATTCCAATGAAGAAGCGACATTCTGTACACCTCCAAGCACTCGTATCAAATATTGTATATAGAATATTAATTCCAATTATTTTTATGCATCGTCCTTTATGTATTAATAACACATTAACGTATTATACAATGTTATAATTAGAAAGAATGTTAAAAAAAGAAAGCAAAGTAAAAAGTAAAAGGTGATTATAAAAAAAATGAAAATAAAACTGTGATTGTAAAATAATTTCCACTCATATTGTGTTCTTTTAAATTGCTCATATTATGAAATGCAATACCAATTTTATTTTATAAGCATCGCTGATCTATAAAGGGCATGAAACTTATTGATATCTAATTTTTCTGCTAATAATCACATAATTATCCAAATGTAAGACAATCGTTATGTAACAAAATATAAAAGGAACATTATAAAAATTTCAAAACGTAAGAAAGTTCTGATTTCTAATGAAGAGATATTGTTAATATTATATGCATTAATGTCGAGTAAGAAAGACTAGAATAAAAGATTTTATATTTATGAATATTTTACCCTATTTTATTCTTCCTTTAATTTTATTTTACTTTTAAAATTTTGGGCATCTATTATATTTTATTTTCGAAATAATTTTTGGCATTCTTTATACAGGTATTAAAGTTATTATCTGTTATAAGAAATAATATTAATTAAACCCATATTGAAAGTACAAAAAATTAATTTAATTAAATTAAAGTAAAAAAAAATGTTTTTAATATTCAATTTAAAAACAAAAATTGAATTTAATACCAGCAATATTTCAATGAAGAATATAACCAACCAATGACAATATGAAATTTAAAATGAAGGCATATTTTAAAAAAAAAAATTTTTAGAAAAAAATTATAGATTTCTATAATTCCTACATTTCTGAAATGGATTTTGAAGTGTCAAATAAAATTGTTGATATCTTTCCTTCGCTTTCCCCTAAAGCGATTTCATTCTCACAACTCACAGTAAAACTTGAAAGAAAATTAAATGTTCAAAATAGAAATATTAACAACTGAAGATGTCTGAGTAAATAATTATACAACTTTCTGAATTAATTAGGAACTCGAGATCCGCAGCAAAAGACTTTTGCCATAAATTTGAAAGCAAAGACCGGTTGCGACGAAATCGTCAACTCAAGAGACTACTGACTTCTAAAAAAGAAAAGTCAAAAAATCGATAGTACACGGAATGAATCGATCTACACAAAAATGAAAATTTTTCAGATATAAATATTTTTTATAATTCATTTCGTACGTTTATAAATATTAACCTGCTTAATTCATATATAACCTTTTCCTTATATATGATTTGTTGGAATCACTTTATATCTATTGTTTTTTAAAGAATCTTCGAAACATGAAATCGTTAGTTATTAGAATGTTAGAGCTTTTAAATAATTATTTTAATTATTCGGTTTTGAATACTTTTCAATAAAAACAGCCATTATCGAATCAAAAGCATGGATTACGGTACCAAGTTTAGATTTGTATTACAGTTGACATAATATTTATATGACATAGATAAATTAATTGAATAAAACTAAGTACATGCATCTAGAAACTTAAAAATATATCATAATTGTTTCTCTTAAAATATTACTTAGAGTGTTTACCAATATTACACAGTTTTAATGCAAAATTAAGCAATTTAAAGTTAGAAATGTTTTTTTAGCTAAATAGCTTACAAATAATCGAAATGAACGAGCGATAGAAATTTTAGTGATTTACATTACAGTTTGAAAGTCTTTAAAAATTCATTATAGATTATTCTTAATAGAATGAGCATCATTTTTATTTATAATAGAATATTTAACTGCATTTTAATTCCATTCACTTATTTTCTGAATCAAAAATGCTATTATAAATGTAAAACATAAATGATTCGAACATCAACAATTTCTCTAATATCAGCATACATGTTTACTACTATTTAAAATATATGGAAAGATTAATTTATATTGGCAGAGTAAAAAATTTTTAAAGTGTAATTTAATAATATTTACTTTTATATATAATTTTACAATTGAATATATTCATAAAAATTCTTAACTAAAAAAGATAGTATTTATGTAATATAAGTTTTGTACTTTTTACGAACTTCAGTTTATAGTGATTTTTCCAAGTGTTTAAATTTTAAAAACAAACCTATCTTTCTAGCTAAACCCCATGAATTTCATTTTTTTAAATCACTATCCCTAAAATGTATAACGAAACAATTTCATTAATTAGAAATCAGATGAATGAAAAAGGTAGAAAGATTCAGATGTTGAAAATGTACAGCTGAAGGTTTAGAAAGCAAATTTTCGTTTCATAGCCAACAAATATCACAAGGATAAACCACTGAATTTCTCGAGACAACAGAAATTCTTTCATTCTTCATCTACTCCACGAAGAACTGTTGGATAAAATGCATTTCGAAGTTTACACTTATATGGTGAAAAATGTTTCTGGAAAACACTCTTTTGGTTTTTTTTTTTGTCTTACTTGAACTTTGTTTGCTAAGCTAGAAAATATTCTAGGGTATATGCTCCAGCAGAGAAAACATTACTCACGCCTCCCTGGATCTCTGATTACAAGCAAGACATCTAAACTGGAAATGATCTTTGCGTCTTCTTACAGCTACCCGCTTCTGCAGAAGTACGTGACAGGAAGAGAGTAGGAATCAGCTGGAAGTGAAGATACTTCGATATAAACAATCTGTTATTTACTTTATTTACATGTTGAAGAATCCAGTTGTTTTCGGTTTCTAGTAGAACATCTGATTTGTTAATTGGGATAAACATGCAATTCTTCCCTTGATAGTATTAAATAATTATGTTAGAAATACCTAGAATTAAGGAATTTCTCATTAATAATTTGTATATTATTGATTTGTAATATTTTTTTTTAATATTAATGATTAGTATTTCAAAAGAATAAATAAAATATACTTAATTTGATATCCTCTTAAAAAGCTGAGGACTGGAAAAGTGCATTCTTATACCATGAATTATTGTTCCTCCATATATAGTATGGCATCTTGAATATTCACTTTTATTGCATGAAAAAATATTCTTCCCATGCGTTCATAATGTATTTATTGAGATATATTTATAACTACACCCCTCTTCAAAAACCTTATATAAACTTATTGTTTTCAGTGCAGGTTTTGTACAAAATAATGCAAATTTATGAATTCTTGATATACAAATTAAGCAAATTTTATTTATTTAATTATGTGTTGTTGTTAATATATAATATATAAATATTTTGGAAAATTGCATCTCATTGAAAAAGCGATATTTTGGGAAAATAATGGAAAATATAGATTTTCATGTTTTTCTCTAAATGTAAAGCATTATTGGCATTTGCCTTTTCAAGAATACAATTAAATTGTCAGAAATTGGAATGAGAAAAACGATCATATATCGATCAAAACCTTCTAACTAACTTGGAAGAAATGGAAATCCGGTTGATTCATTCAGTCCATATATTGATCTTCAAAACTATTTGCCAGTTTTCCTAACATAGTGCAATCAAACATTATATTTTATTAATTTATATATTATCAAAAATTGGGCCACTAGAATTTTAAATATGGATCAAGAATCACTGCTAAATATCAGACAATAATCTCGCTGAAGATTAACAAAGGAAAAACAAAAATACAGAAATTCATAATTCAGAGCTACTTCTGGTTTTAAATAATTGAACAATTTTTTCATAATATAAGTTGTTTCGTTTCATTTTTTTTTTTCTTTGATTTCAATAATTTAGCATAATATAATGTAAAATATATTTTATATCTTATAAAAAATATATATTACGACTAGGTCTTAAGAAACATTAAATAGTTCTGTTTTTATCTTTCTGTCCGTGAAGAACAAATAAATGATTGTTTCCTAATTTTCATATTCAGTTATATCTTAATTTAAAAGGAAGACCTGAACCTCTAGCTATTTTAAATGCTATTTTAAATTATTTAGTTCCCTATTTTATTTATATTTAAATTAAAAGTAATTTTGCATTTACGAATTATTTCTATTTTGCATAAAATCAATGTATTTGATAACAATAATGCGAAATTAAAAGTAATATCCACTCCCACGTAAAGCAGGATATTAAAATTTAAGACGATTTGAAAGACTGAATGATAACATCTCATAGTTCTTACAGATAAATTAAATAAGCATTATAAATTTTTTAAATGTTCTCTATATAAAATGGTATCATTTTCAATTTGTAATAAATATATTTTTTTGAAATAAAGCATATGTTATTATTGGTAATATTTTAGTAAAAATAACTATTTATTCAGAAAACATTTTATGTAACATATAATTGAAACTTAAATAATGCACATTTAAAAAAAATTTTATGACATACGAATTTTATAACGAAAGGAGTTTTAATGGATGTTAGATTATTTTTAATATTTATTTGTCGAATTTAATTTAAAAGTGTTGAAATGTCCGTTGACTTCAAACTACATTCCATAAAAATTAAACATAAAAAAAACATTCTTTTATCATTCAAAATAGCTAACTATTTTCTAAAATTATTGCATCTTTATTAAAAATAATGATAACTTAAACAGGCTTATCTAATTTGATGTTACACTTTTACCTTTTTAAAACAGTAGAAAAACAGATAAATGTGTTGAAGAAACATTGAAGAAACCAAGAATGCTTGGCAAATAAAAATGTTCATCATTTAATTTTTAATGAACATATTTATAGCATATGTAGCATATTTTATTTTACTAGACTTTCTATCAATATTATACTTAAATTTGTAAGGAACAAGAAACATCTTACTTAATTTGAAATTTTATCTATTCTTGATGTGGAATATTTAAATTTTGTTTTCTTCTCTTTATATGTATTGGGCATATTAAATTATTTCTACAAAAGATATTTATATATACTTTAAAAAACTGCCAAGCTCTTTTAAAAAATATTCATCTTTACATGTTTTTTAAATATTCAAATATTATTTTCTCAGGTAGTTCTCAAATACAGTAAAGCTTTAAGCCGTGAACAGATAGTTCAACAATGCTTGTTTATCCTAACCCCTATGGAAACTAACATACTATTTATATTCAGTAAACAGAATAAACATTTTTCAACACTGCATAAAAAGGATTATAGATTGATATAAATGTCTTTTTATTTTCAATGTTCCTGCAGAAAGTGATAAAAAATTGCGCAGGTGCTTTTGAAAACATATCCTTTCGTCATGAGATAAAAATTCTTGCTTCTTTCTTTTGTTTTTAAAAATAGTTTCAACAACATTGTCTAATTTTGCTTAATGTTTAACAAAATACAATGTTATAATTAATATGAAAGTTTATACTATTTGAAAATAATTTATATTTGTAACTAAGTGTAATTTTATTACGTAGAAAGTTAATTATACATGTGTTTATCATGCTATTTATATGTTTGAACGTAAACTACTCTACCTTTGCCTGTTATATGACGAATGCTGCCTATTATATGCTGCATAATATAAAAGTTAAGATTAATAAATGCGAAAGGAAAATAAAATTCAAATTTTTTTAAATGTCTACGACATTATTATAACTTTCTCTTTTTTTTTAGATGAAAGATTTTGTTGCTATTTGAAGAAAGGTATGTATGTGATAGGTTAATTTTCAACAAGCATATTAGATGGTTTGGTTTGTCGCTCTACGGTCATTTTATGCACATTTTAAGCTAATTAGACCGAGACCTAAAGTTTAGCGTGGATTCAAAACTACTAACAAATATCCATGCCCACGCCAGCATTCGAATCTGAAACCTGTGGTACCAAAGGCCAAAGCGCTAGTCAATTGGCCACCAAGTCGCTGCAGGCATATTAGAGATTAAACATATTCCAAATTTTATGATTTCCATTCTATTTTTAAAGTAATGAAATTTGAATAAGTACAGAGCAGATAGAATGTACCAAATATTTCAAAATTAAAAATTGTGGCTTTCTTATATTTATGGTTATTGAAATTTTCATATTAGACAAATATTTTTTACCAATTAATCCAAAAGTTTTCTGCTTCTGAAAATTCTAGGAACAACTCGGTATTTTAAAGCTATTTATGTACATAAATTAGACAGTCTATAATTATCATCTTCAATTCATTGCTTGAATTTGTTATTATTAAGAAACACATTATTACACATATAAAAATAGAAAGATATTTATAAAGCTTATTTTGCCTTGTTTTAAACAAATGTTATAATGTTTTTTTAAGAACAATTCTTTATTACACAGAAACTTCTCCGAAAAAAACCAACCATTGGACTAATTGTCATTACATTTAGTACTATTTTTCATCATAATTGTATTATGTAGTCTAGCCATTCCTCATATAAAGTTGAGAAGGCAGCAGTTCTATTGCACCATTTTAGTGCGGAAAGACACTTTCTGCATCCATAAATATTTAGTATAATAGAATTTCTGGTTTTTCTAAAACTGGATTATGAAAAAATATATTTAACACGAGTACTTAAGCGAGATCATTGTTATTTAATACATCGTAACCGAAAACTGTTAGTTGTAAATATTAAAGAATTAACTAAGATTTTCAACTATTTGCATAACAATTAGAAATTCCTGGTGTAAAAAATTTGGGGTGTAAAGCTTTGTCAAATCATAATTTATGCTTAAGTTATTCAAGAATGAATGAATAAAAATAAGCCTGGCATGCCTATCATGTAGTAACTAAATTATGAAATTTATCTTCGTTTTTAGTTTATTTCGAGTGAGTGAATTAAATAGAATGAGTTTATCAGGTTTCATATTTTTATTTCACATAATATTCTTTAATTTAATTTTGAAGAATTTTGACAAAGTCAAAAGTTGACAATTTGTTTTAAATTTTTAGTTAATAAAATCATCAACAAAGTCTTGTAAATGAACAAAAAAACTAATAAATTCCTGATTTATTTTTATTTTTCTGTACATAGCATTCAACTTACTTATCTACAATATTTATAATTTTTTTTTCATTCTATTAAAACAGCTTATTTATATTAGTAATCCATATATTTCGGAACCCTATTATTGTCGTAGATGAATCTTTAAACAACTTATTATTAAAATTTTAACAAAATTTCAAATATAATATTGAAGTGAATGTAAGTTTTATAATATCGCATTGTTAATATTAAATAAAAATTATCTTCATCAATATACATAAGTTTGATTATGGCTAAAAATAAAAATTTTAATTTAAATACAAAAACTTTATTTTTACCGTTTAATGTTGGATGATGGGATGTAATATTTTGTAATAAAAATAAAATATCTGCGATTGCTCTATTTCAGAAAGAAAATTATTTCTTCTTATTTGAAACTTTATTGTTGAGAATTACTCGTATTTCAGAATAAATCCTTTTTGATTTAAGAGAGATTAAGTTTTGATTTAAAACAATGTATTGCAACTTTTGTAAAAAGCATTTAATTTTTTTTAAATAAAAGGCAATGGATTATGTTCAGTCTTTTTGTGGCAATACATACAAAAATATACTTAAAAATCAATCTAACTAAGCTGTTCATTGCAAAGAACTAAGAAGCTTAAAAATGTGGCTTCCTTTTTACAACTTCTTTCTACCAATCCTCTCAAAATGTCATCCATCTTTTTATATCGTTTCTCTCCAACTTTCCTTTATTTTGTAAAAACATCCTCCGACGGATCTCTGCAGTAACAAAGAAATTACAAAGAAAAATGAATTTATTCTAAACTTATTGTTTTTTATACATCCCATACAATTGAAATCCATGATTTTTCCCTTTTAGAAATCCTATAAAGGAGGACTCACATATTATTTAAATATACGAATGTAACATAAAATGTTTTTGCAACGAATGTTTTTGCAAAATTGCTTTTGATTTCAAATGAAATGTAACGTTTTCTGCTTTTCATCAGAATCCTTAAAAGTAAGAAACGAGAACTGATTTTTTAAAATAATTTTGTTTTTTTAATCTGAGTAATTATGTTGCAGAATCTTCTTTTTTAAAATTCACTTGGATCTTACCAAACAATTAAATTAAGTATTGACTATCCTTCACAACTATTTCTACTACAAAAACCAATGAAATATTACGTCTAAGTTTGTAATTAATACTTATCAGATGAGATTAAATAAGTGCATGGATGTAATTTTCTAATAGATACTAATAATTTTCCTACAGCCTGTCTGTAGCTTCATATAAATAAATTCAAGTCCATAATGGAAATATTTTAATTAATTTTCTTTCTGTTTCTACAGCCAATTTGTTTTTTATAGTGAATTTACTCCCAAATTAAAATGAAAATCTGATTAAACATGTTGGTAATTATAAATTAAATGCTATTCATCATATTGAGAATAATTAAAAAATTTAAATACAATTTGAGGGATTAGTGCAAAGATTTAAGACAAAGCTGATAATTAATCAGAAAAAAATTAAAAAGAATTTAATACAAGATGATTTAAAAATTGTAGAATAAAATAATTTATTCGCATACAAAAGGGTGATTTAGTAATTAATTATAGTTTATTGCAATGTAATGATTATGCAATACGTTTTTAAAGATTTTAATCCAAATTTAAAATACAATAATTTTCTTGAACTTCTTTTAAACGTTTTGTTGGCAGTTAATTCCTGATTAAAACATTTATGAACCTATGAATTTTTATTACATTTGAATGGCAAAATGCTCGTTGATGTATAATGACTAATATGTCTTAAGATTTTTACTACAAGCTGCAATTATCATAGTAATGCTTTGTGCATTTGATCTTTAGAAGAACACTGTTTTAATTTTAAGTGTTTCCCCTTTTTAAAAAAAAATAATTTTATACTCAAATTCATTTTAGATGTTAGTATGTTACATCTTAACAATTCTATATATCATAGTGATTGGAAGGAATTCTATATATCATATTTTAGATACTCTATGAGGCTTTTTTAATAGATCTGATAAATAGATTTTTTTTATTTTTAATATCCTCTTTATTATCCTAAATATAAAACAATTATAAATGTTCATTTACAAATATTAAATTTTGTTTCACTCTACATCTTTATGTAAATTTATTAAGAAAGTACAGCTGCTACTGATATGTATAATAATAAATTATACAAATTATTAACTGCAATTAAAAAATTTATCTATTAATAATAATATAAATAATAATATAAAAACTTTTGATTTAAAAATTAAAAGGTCTTTTTATGTTTCTTATCAATCCAATGTATGAATTAATTCATTAAAATGATTTACTTTTTTTTATAACTCTATAACAATTTTTATTATTATATCAATATTCTTCGATATTTAACCTTAGCGACTTTTAAAAGAATGATTCGTCTTTTACTTAAATAATCTTTAAATGTCAATTTAGATCAGGTTCAATTGTTTCATCAGAAAAACTTATATTTTCTATTTTGAAATCTTATTTCTTAAAAAAGAAAACTTATTTTAGCATAAATATTAGCAAAAGGACAATGTTACAATACAAAATACAATTATTACACAAATACTAAAAATAAATAAATATATTAGCACAAACATTTATGCATTATGAAGACAATATCATTTAGCATTCATTGTTATTAATCGAATTCTACTTACATTTTACATGCAATATATAAATAAAGAATATAGCACATTATCCTCTGAGTATTCCTTCTATTGTTCTCAATCAATTAGTTATTAGTCAATAATATACATTAGTTTAAATCTTATAACGTTTTTACTTCTTGATTTTAAATCAAACAGTTTATTAAATTAGTTTCTATGTTATTAGATTTACATAATCAAACAAAAATATCATCAAGTAAGACATCTGCGAAAATATTTCTAAAACTTTAAACTTCTAGAAAAAATCTGAGTGTAACCTTCTTCAGTGCACGCATTATTTTTTTAAGAAACTCTTCACTTCCCTCCAAATATTTCCTTTCAATAATATCAAATGAATTTGCATCCAAGACTTTTGATACAGCTGTGTTTCGACTCGGCACGCAGCCTTTTAAAATTGCATTTCGAAACACGCAATGTCATGGTTGTCTCCACAGACATTTTAATCAGTTTTTCAACGGCCAACAGTTTTTTTAAAGATTAGTTTCGGGTTATCGAAAGCTGTAGATTTTTCATAACGCTTTGTCTGTGACAGCACATAAGATTAGATTTAAACATGCTGCTGAAAATATGAAAAAATTCTATTCCAAATTACTGTTTTTGAATTTCTGCAAGAGTTTCCACTTTTTCAAAAGAACTATAAAAAATTTTTACATACAAGCAAACAATAAAAAAACTATATAACGATTATATTTAAATTACAAATAATAGAGATTTAAAATTGTAACTGTAAAATATTAATTGCTCTCATTTTTCATCATACATTAATTGTTTTATTATTATTAAAATTGTCAAATGTATTATGTTAAATTATTTTATCACTCAAATACCTTATGATTACAGACATTCTGTTGATAAAAAACATTATTCAACAATTTAAATTCTAATATTGTTTGTATGAAAGTGTATTATTTTTTTTTATTTATTTATTTTATTATTATTATTATTATTATTATTTTTTTTTTTTTTTTTTTTTTTTTTTTTTTTTTTTGTTAAATCAAAAAGACCACATGTAGAATCAAATTCGATTAAAATATAGATATAAAGCTGAAACAAAATTCTTACAAGTTTTGTATTATTTACTTAATTTAATAAAAATTATTGATTATATTTCATAATGTTTAAATATCATTAGAACTATTGAAAACAGCTGAACATCATTCGATTGTATTTTATTTGTGCAATGACTTTATTATACAATTTACAGTTGTTTTAAAAATTAATCATTAAATAATTTAAAGAATGTTATATTTTAGAAACAATACCACCACTTAATATTATTGTTATTTTAGAAATAATTTGTGAAAATCTTTAGAGATAAAAAACTACCGATTTTCAATTCTGCTACAGAAATTCCAATTCATAACATAATCACCGTCTTATTAAAAGGGGAATAGAACTCTTTGTCCCTTTCTAATTATCATTCATTTAAATAAGTATATCAATTAATCCTCTTAAAGTCATGTGTTTAAATAGCGGAGAGAAAAGTGAAACATATTCTTCTGTTGATCCTTAAAATGAAAGAAAATACTTTTAATTGCTTATTCTATCAAACTGTTAGGAAACACCGCCTTTAAAGGTTCAACTCCCTTGATTATCAGGTTTTGCTATTGAAAAGCAAAATTTTGCTAAACTGAAAAATGAAGAGAATTTTTTTTTTTCATTAAAATCAGAATTCTCTTGAAGTAGTAAAATTTTTTTCTTTTTTGGTTTCTTTTCACTACCAGTGTATTTGTTGTGAAAGTTGTTGCAGTAATTATTGGCTAATGACGAACTAAGAAAAAAATTTAGCTCTTTAAATCAATAAATAGAAGCATTTAGGCAGAGTTTTTTATTGTCTCCAGTACTTATTCCAAAATTTATAAATGCAAATAGATGAAAATAAATAAAAAAGACAGTAAATAAATCGTTCATCAACTGACTTTTTATGTTCTCTTAGTATTTACGGTAAAGATATTTGCTGAAGATTTAATTTACCATACTTCACATATAAATTTAATAGTTTATTAGAAATTCAAAAGGAAAGAGAAGAAAATAACCCTGCAATTGTTTCGAATTGTTTTGGTGACTTTATCACTCATGTTATTTTTAACTATAGCAGTTAATTTCTTAATGACTTGAATACTAAAGTTATAATGAAAGATAAATTGACTTTCTATTAATTGCTGAAATGCAGAGACGGTAAAAAAAATTAATAAAAATCGTCTAGACACGCATAGCACTATTGAATATTACCTTCATAAAATTTGTTACAAAGCACATTTTAAGATCAAAGGAAAACATTTTCGTATAAAACTGTAAAGAAATTTCTCCAAACTATTCTTGTGTAGTTCATTCAAGGGAAGATAGTGAGAGACTGCAGTAACTTAACATGTCTAGTGGCGAAAAATATCTATATGAGAAAGTTATTTTCGTTACTCCATGTAAAAGTTGCTATATGTATGTACATATAGCAACTTTTACGATGATATTAGCGGAAATTTTATAGTCAGTACAAATATTTGAAAGGCATAAAAAGTAAAACGGCACTAGAAAAATAGAGAAAAGTGTTCATATTACCAGAAAAACCTATTTGCGACGGCTAGAATCCGTCTTTTGGAAAAATCATTTTTCCGTATTTTCTACTGGTATAAGGAAAAATCAATAAATCTATGAAAAACCTCGATGGTTTTTACCCTTATGATAAAATCGGCACCTTGTGATGTTGTTTTTAATAATATTTTTTAAAATGATACTGTGCTATAATTTTTATAGGGATTTTCTTTATAATGGCAAAACATATACAACTTCAACACATCAATTTTATTTTTAGTTAGTAAACAAAATTAACAATTTAATGAATACAAAATTTCCTTTTGCAGGAAAATTACTGGTCCAGCTTCGTTTTTAATGACCACACAATTTCAGTCCTGCCCAGCAAAAATCTATGAGTGGTTTGCTAAATGTCATCCCATCCAACTTGCTATCCGAACTTAGCTTCATTTGATTTTCGCTATTTTTGTGCATATTGCATTTCCTCTCTGGTTGGAATTCAGCTAAAGTTGATGAAATAATATGACACATTTTCTCACTGCTGCTGAAATCATCCAGCATATTATTTTCCGGTGAAACTTTCTGCCAGAATATAATATTTTATTTCATCTCTGGTATGTGGAAAATGTCATAAGGACCAATGGCATATCCTAAATGTTTAAACATTTATTTTAAGATTTATTTGAGTTTTCTTTTTATTTAACTGCATATGATATCCTGAAGCCTCTCGTACGTATAAGAAAAAGTTTACAAAAATAAGTAATACTCCCAAACCCATTAAAACATCACAACAATACAAGAAGAAAATAAATAGACGCACTGAAAAAATAACAATAGTAATAAAAGTAACAAATAAAAAAGAAAAGGAAAATAATAAAAAGGGCATATAAAGTTAAAATACAAAAAATTTAGAAACAAAATCCATAAATAGGACCATTCATGACTACATTATTTATAAAAGTATCGAAGTATACATTTATTATATTCACAAATTCAACAGAAGCCGATTTTTAGACTCCATTTTTTAAAAATATTTTTATGCTCGATCATTTAGAGTTGTGTTAATTTAAATAAATAAAATACAAATTCTAAATATATATTTATTATTAATTTGATGGAATTACTTTCATTGAGTGCTAAAGAAGGTTATACGGCATTAAAGTGCGAAAGAAGGAGGAAATAAGCATCTTAAAGTATTTATAAGGTTTAATTATGCTTATATACACTGAAGTGACAGAAGTCATGGGATACCTCTTAATATCGTGTCGGCCCTCCTTTCGCCCGGCGAAGTGCAGCAACTCGACGTGGCCTGGACTCAACAAGTCGTTGGAAGTCTTCTGCAGGAATATTGAGCCATGCTGTCTCGATAGACGTCCATAATTGTGAAAGCGTTGATGGTGCAGGATTTTGGGCACGAACAGACCTCTCGATGATGTCCCATAAATGCTCGATGGGATTCATGTCGGGCGATCTAGGTGGCCAGATCATTCGTTGGAATTGTCCAGAATGTTCTTCAAACCAATCGCGAACAGTTGTGGCCCGGTGACATGGCGCATTGTCATCCATAAAAATTCCATCTTTGTTTGGGTACATGAAGTCCATGAATGGCTGCAAGTGATCTCCAAGTAGCTGAACATAAGCATTTCCAGTCAATGTTCGGTCCAGTCGCACCAGAGGACCAAGTCCATGCCATGAAAAAACAGCCCACACCATTACGGAGCCACCACCAGCTTGAACAGTGCCTTGCTGACAGTTTGGGTCCATGGCTTCGTGGGGTCTGCACCACACTCGAACCCTGCCATCAGCTCTTACCAACTGAAATCGTGAGTCATCGGACCAGGCCACGGTTTTCCATTCATCTAGGGACCAACCGATATGCTCACGTGCCCCCGAGAGTCGCTGCAAGCGATGTCGTTCTGTCAGTAAAGGCACTCGAGTCGGTCTTCTGCTGGAATAGCCCAAGAAAGCCAAATTTCTCCGCACAGTTCTAACAGACAAGTCCCTTGTACGTCCCACATTGATTTCTGCGGTTATTTGACGCAGTGTTGCTTGTCTGTTAGAATTTACGACTCTTTGCAGACGTCGCCGGTCTCGGTCGTTAAGTGCAGGCGGTCGACCACTGCGCTGTCCATGGTGGGATGTTATGCCTGAAATTTCATACTCTCGGCCCACTCTTGACACAGTGGATCTGGGAATGTTGAATTCCCTAACGATTTCCGAAATGGCATGACCCATGCGTCTAGCTCCAACTAACATTCCGCATTCAAAGTCTGTTAATTCCCGTCGTGCGGTCATCATCACGTCAAAACCTCTTCACATGAATAACTTGAACAGAAATGAAAGCTCTGCGAAAGCACTGCGCATTTATACCTGTTCTAAGCGATGCTACTGCCATCTGAAAATTTGCATATTGCTATCCCATGACTTTTGTCACTTCAGTGTATTATATGTTAATAATATCCTATGATCTAATGAAAATTATTTTCAAATATCTTATGAAAAAAAATTTTAAGACTCTATAACAATGCAAAAGTCTTATTATAATTTTGCAAATCTTATTATCTTACAGATACTAATGAAATTACTTATACTTTTTTGAAGTATGTTTCTCTAACATCCTTAAAGAGTAGGCATAATTATAAACATTCCATAGATATTTAATACTCATGCAACCATCATTCTCCAAGCTATCAAAATTCATAAACTGTCTTAATTCATGCTATAGAAATTTTAAGTTATATTCCATTTAAATTATTCTGATAATACGCAAATCATGTAGTTTAGATAAGATATGAGGGAAACATGTGAATCCTTTTAATATATAAGATATTTTCTAAATTTTATAATTAAATAAAACTATATTAAATGTTTACACGTAATACGATACGCGAATCTGTATTGAAGAGAAACATTTATAGTTGTATTGTCGTTTAAAATTAGGAAACAACTAATTAACTAATTACAATCTTTCTATATTAGCTAAATTGCAATCTTTCAATATACATTAAATGTACTCTATTTAAAAAAAGAATATGTACATAAGTCGAATTATTTTTTACTGGAGAGTAAATTCCCGCTCCATGTGAAACATCTTAAAAAAATTCAAAGGTGAGATATTATCTAAAATAAAATTACATATTGGCCAATCAATCAGTGTAAGATAATTAAACGTCAATAATAAAAGATTGAATTTAATCAGTTTACTCTTTGTTTGAAATACTGTTATCAAAAAAAAAATAATAAAACATTACTTGGCAATCATAGATAATAGTAAAAGTTTTATAAAAACGTAGTTTTAAATTTCTTCATTATTTCATTGTTTCATGATGAAATTTGTTTGGTTAACCAGGAAATGAATTTTAATTTATGTCCATTGAAAGGGTTTTAAACGTATTAAGATACTAACTTCATAACTTCAGATATGTATTAAGAGACTAACTTCATAACTTCAAATCAATAGCTACTTTCAGTTTTCTACAGCTGGAGAAAATTGAAAGATTTGAATTTTCAACAAATGAACATATGTATATCTATATTTTTAATTAATTTAAAAATCGTACCAACTTTTTAAACTAAATGAAATTTCATCTTTCTAAATTTTAACATTTAAAATTCTTACTTGATAGCAGTATTCAAGATAAAACTTTCTTCATAAATCCTCACAAATGATAAAGAACCTTTTATATAAAATGACCAGAAATCGAGATATACTTACACAATAAGACAAAAAGAAAAAAAAGAACAGCGTACCAAAATTGCCGAAATGAGAAGAAATACAAAAGGTGTGATGCATATGTGTAGAACAAAAAAGATTAAAATTTCAGAAGAATTAAATGTTTTAAACAAGAGATGCAGCTAAATATAGCGAACCAGTACGTAAGAGATTGATCTACCAGTGGCCCTATGCAGCTGTTATTTTACATATCTTTGATTCTCATAGTTAGCGAAGATCTCCCTACTGGATTTTGCTGCCAAACTCTCTCTAAATGTCAAGATCATGGAAGGGTAGGAGGCGAGTGCTCGTCAGACTCCAAATATGCACTTTTGGGAGAGATATGGTGACGTAATTGTCCAGAAATGTTTTTGACAAGCAGGTAGACAATCAGTAGAAATCTTTGCCTATTCGTATAAAGGCCAGGGGCTATGATAAGAAGGACAACGTAATGATGAATAAAATAATGTTGACTTATCACCTTGTGTTGTGAGGAGGGGTCGCCTCACTGGTCATTGAGGTTCACTTCTAGCTGGAACTCATCGTTTAAATCAATTTAACTCTAGTGAATGAGATGTTGGCTGTCATTAATTCAACGTAAATAATACAACTTCTTTAATGCAACATCATTAATGCAAACTGTGCACATGTGAAGAGGTAGACAGCGCAATGGGCTCAGGTCTCTCACGGTCACTCCTCTGGGTCACGTATCAATCATTCATGATTGATGAGTGATATTTCCTTGACATTGATAATGATGAATCAGATGTCAGGTGCTGGGATAGCCGCTCTTATGATTGTCCTGTCCTTAATGATCTGTCGTTTCTTAGGTCGATCACTACCATTTTGGCGTTGCATTCAACCCTTTTTTCAACATCGTTGGTGGCGGTATCCAAATGTCAATTATTTATTTTATTCAGCCCCCCTATCTGCATTAACCCATTTCTACATCCTTTTTCAAATGGCTCATTCTGTACTCAAATTCGTATAGTAGACATTGATTGAGTCAGTAAATGAAATCAAATTCGAGGAAAATTTGTACAAACAAGTGGAATTTCTCTTCTTTTATATACCATCCTAAATGCCCAGCTGTGATTCTCTGAAGTTCCAACGTTTCATTTGTTTTGGTGTTGAATGATGGGTTGAAAAGTAACTGCATGCGAAATTTCATTACAATCAGAAAAATCTTCCTGGGTCCATAGTTTTTTTAATTAAATTCTATTTGTGTATTTGAAGGAAACACATTAATAATAATAGTAAATATAACGTAATTATATAATCATGTTTTCTTATAAATAATGGAAAACAAGGATTTAACAGTCCTGAATAATATATGAGCTCCCTGCTCTACAGAAAAACATTAAGTAATCTCAACAGTTATTCATTAATTTAAATCAAAATTAATATTTCAAAGAACTTAATTGAGTTTTCCTACGGAGCAGAATATCAGAACAGATTATAAATTGTCACATTTTTCCTACAAGAGCAAAAATGATTAAAAAAATTATTTTCTACATACTTAATATACTTTCCTTTCTAAATTTAAATTGTTTAACAATTCACGAGATTCGATGAGTTAATTTCAGCATTTTTTTTTTTTTGTTGTTGTTCTTCATCTTTAAACAAAACAATTCATTAATTATAAAAAGCAGCATTTATTAATAAATAATTCCCCTTTTTGTTATTCATCTACGAAAATAAATATATAAGCATAGCATCCATAGCTTTTAACTAATAAATCTATCTGCTTTAAGAATATCAAAGAACCTTATTTTATTTTTAAAAACCCAGTTTTCCCAAATAAATTCTTCGATGATAATACAACTTAATTATTTGCTTCATTGTAGTTCTGTCATCCCGAGGTAAATTTTAATCATTGTTCTTCAATTCTTCTGTCTGAGAATTTCTCGTTACCTTTCATAAAGTTCCTAAAAATAATCAGTTTAAAGAATATTGTTATAATGATTTACTCAATAAATTAACATTTCCATTAGTAAAAGGATTTTGAATTGTTTGATGGAAATATATTTCAATGGGCATTTTAAACCTCTCCAAGCTGTTATCTACTGTATCTCGCACTTTTTTTTATAAATTAACATATTTTTACAAATTCAGTTAATTAGTTCTCTTTCATTTGACGTTTTTTCCAAATCTTATTTAATTGCAGCTTCAAATCTTTTAAAATAAATGAATAAGCTTTTTTTAGTCATTCTTGAAATTATATGAACTGTATTGCAAATAAGTATAATTCCTTTGTCATTAGATTACCATTTCTTTTCTTTTTTTCACATTTTACATTTTTCAATGAGAGTATGTTTTGTAAAAAACTCTTATTCTATTGAATATCAGAAAAATATTCATAATTTATTATTAATGTATTTAACGCGTTTGGATTAAAAAATCCATTCTTAACTAATTGGGTAAAATATCATTTTCTTAAATCTTAAATACTGCATTAAAATTAATGCAAATGTTAATACTGTAAGAAAATATATACCCTACATAAAATGAAATATTATAAAATGCCTAGTTTATTTAAAAGTTTGAAAAATTATATTTTAGAGTTATAAACACAAATATGTCAAGGAGAATTTTTTGGTTTTTAAAATTCAAGAATTTTGAGATTTACCATTATATAAGTATTTTTTTACCATTATGTAATTATTATTTTTTGAGTATTTTTTGCCATACGAATTAAAATATGAAAAATGCATTATTGTACTATCATAACTACTTATTCATTGTGACCAAGCATGTAATAAAAATTGTATAATAAAAAGTTCACTATGTTTTGGTTGTAACTTATAGCATAAATATGATCTTACATGGTTTATATTAACAACAAAATTGTTATCATGCTCATTTCCTTATAAATGCACTGCTGGCCATAAAATTGCCATATCAGGATGGTTCCTGGCTCTCAACAACCTAACCAGATGTTTACAATTGGGACAAATCTGCAAAACGTGTTAGCCAGGGCAGTATTAACACACCATCTGCATCAAGAATAATCAGGACGTCAAGGACAACATGCGGTACTACATTGTACTTTTGAAAGATATTGTGACAGAGGCTTTGAATACAGGTTTCGGTAGTCGGCTTTCAAAGCAGAAGAAAGCTTGTTACTAGAATTTTAATGGCTGGTTGTCCATTTCTGGTCACGTATCAAAGGACTACAGCCTTCCGAAAGACATGGATTCTCTTCTCATAAAGGGCAATAACGGACTTTGTTTTCTGAGTTCAAACTGTGACGCCCATGGATGTAGTGTGATAAGCATCCAACGGAGGGCAAACAGCTACTCACATTTTGCCACCATATTTTGAAAGGAATATTCTTAGGTATAGCATCTGTAAGATTCTCAAATATTAGGAGAGAATAACAGCGTCAATAGATGGCAGATATATCTTCTTACAAGCGAAAAGAATTTGATATCAGTCAGCAGTAGTCAATTAGTAGCTACTTGCAAAAATGAGACGACAAGCGACCCGCTTTATTTTGATCAGAAGCTTTCATAAATATGTTCTATTCATCCCTCATTTTGATCCTATTGATAGATACCCATTAGCGGTATCATTTGGACAGTAATAAGAAACTAAAGGAATGTGCATCTTATCAGTATAGCAATGCCCTCTTTAGAAATGAAAGTCGTTCGCTATCTCAAACGATTCTCAACACCAGTTAATAAGGAGAGAGGTAAGGATTTGGTTTCATCCGTCGTTTTTATGGACATCTGCATTATATAATCTGCGCGACTGTGGAACGTTTAGAAGGGGAAGATACTTCTAAAATGAATTGTCGGTGTAATCCCCTGATTTAAGTTCAATAGAACATCAATGGAGATGAATGCGGTCTTTAGGGAGACACTTTTCGATTTTTCACCTTTGTTCACCTTTCTAACATGATTCACAATCTTACTTCAACGATTGTTGGATAATCTGTTGCTGACTATAGAGCCAAGCAACTATTAGAGTTAAAGGAGGCCATATTACTTACTAAGGGATATATGTTTGCTGATCTGTCTATTAGACAGACAAGCATTTATATCAACGATAATCTACCGATAAACCCTTTATTTGTTTTATTAAATACTGTTTGCTTTCTCTTCTTTTTTGTGGTAGTAAGCCTTTTGACACGTTTATATCCACCAGAGAATACCCAACAGCAGAAAAAAATTCTCATTGAAGAATGAGTAGTCTTACTTCAACGACTGTTGGATAATCTGCTGTTGAGTCTGGAGAAACAGTGCTAAGGAATTAGTGGAGTTAATAAAGGCTATATTCCTTACTAAGGGACATCTGGTTGCTCTCGAACAGACAAACATTTGCACCAAAGGTACCGATAAAGCCTTTATTTATTTCATTCCATACCGTATGTTTTTTCTTATTTTATGTGTTAATATACTTTTTCATCCTTTAAGTACAAAATATTATCTCTGTATTCTGAATTTTGTGCCTCCTAGGTAAAAAATTGTGTGTATTATAAATACCATCAATTTATACTAAGCAGTTTATAAAAGAATTAAATTCTATAAAATTTCATAAAATATTTTCCTTTTTAAGAAATTATTCTTTTAAAAGTGTTATTATTAAGTAAGTGCTTGCCCTATAATCGAAATTCAGCGTCTTGATTTTTTTTATTTTTGCTTATTATCATTTATTTTTCAATAACTAAAGTAAACAATTTGTAAAAAATTTTATTTTAATTTAGTAATTAATTCTCAACTATTCTTTTAACTCAATTATAACAAAGTTTTGTAAAGGTTTTGCTAATTATTAGCTTTTTTGTTTAAAAATTATGATTTGCTATTTTAAATGAAAAATTTATGCAATTCATTACTTTTTTATGCTCATTAAGTATTTTCATATATGTTCATAAAACATTTTAAAAGGAGCTTTAAGATATTTATTCATAAAATTAAGCATGATAGTCTACCAAAGCTGCAATAAATGTTTTACTTTAATTGAAGCAAAGTCGAAAAATTTTATCCACTAATTAAACTTTCATAGTTGAAATATTATTAATTTGAAAATTTGTCATCTTTTTATTCATTTCTTCATTCTGAAAAATGTTAAGATGAACTAATTTAGATTTAATTTATTATTTCAGAATAGTGAAAAAGGAAAATAAGTTGTTGTAACGTCTTATTAATATATTTCTATAAGCAAGTGAAAAGATGCAGGTTAGAATTTCACACTGTTATTTATTTCTTAAGCTTCTTAATTAATCTAACATATTTCTTACAGATTAAAGACAGAGGTTTTTTCGGCAGTTTCTTAAAGTTACGTATTTGACTTTGTTTCTACATCGTTAAATTACTTTTTTTTATAATAAGAGAAATATAGTTTTTAAAAATATACATAATTACATTTAATTGGAATAATAAATAAATAATTACATTTAGTATTGATTTTCAGAAAAAAAAACAGTTAATCTTTAAATGTTAAACATCCTTCAATTATTTTTTTTAATGCCAAATTTATGCTATACTGTAAAAAATTTAATTTTAATATATAAATAAAATATTCGCAAGGTTACTTAGAATTAATATTTCTTTATAAACATTTTATTTCAGTTATATACTAAAATCTCTTTTCTTAAACGTCTTAACCCTTAAGTCACGAAAATTCCATTAACAATATTAATTTTTTTAAATCATGTGTAAAATTTACTGCGCTAAGTTAAAATACTATGAATAAGTGTTTATTAGTTAAATTCATTTAATTTCTTAGGCCTGAAATAGCCTGGTAGTTAATATATTGACATCCGAAATGGGGCCACAGTTCAAAACTGACAAGTGAATCAAACAAAAAATTTCCATATCAGCACTACGACGGGACATAATAAATCCATAGGCCGGAATTGTCTTCAATTGGGATTGAAGGAAAAATATAGGGTGCAACACACCCCCAACGCCATCTCTGGTAACTTGAGCCTCAAACTGTGGTGAAATAATTCCGGTGTCCAAGAAGCCTTATGATGCATTTTGACTCAATTTTTATGATGTGTGACTGACTTAAGAGAACAAGACATCATCATATTTATTCGACTTTTAAAAGTTATTTTTAACTTTTTATTATTATGAACGAAGATTTGTGTCTAAGCATGTTAAATCTTCCGTTAGGTTTGAGGGGGTAGAAAGAAAATATAAATTCTTCAGATGTAATCCCTGGGGATACAAGTACCAAACTTTGGTGACAAAATATGGGCACAATGTAGCAGTTGCCCTTAATCCAGCCTAAGTAATTTTGAATCTGTTAAATTACTGCTGATTTGTTGACGAATGAATTAGGACAAAGTACCAGAATTCGACATCAAAAACAACATTGTAATAGAATTTCCTATATTTTCAGGCTGTTATAGAATTCACTTAACACTAAAACACACTGCTCTTACACTGTTCTACAGATTTTAAACAAAAGAACAGCAGGAACTCAAATGTTACTAACTTTATTCCACTGTTAATATTTTTACCACACAAATATTCATGTGAATATATTTATCTTAATATCCCTCTAAATAAATACTCATGCGAAATGATTTCAAGATAACATTTTTTAATCAAAATATCCAAAATTCTCAAATAATTCTAAATAGCATTTAATTGTTTGCGCAAAAACTAAATGGAAAAATATTCAAACTTAAAAAAAGCTTTTCACTCAGTTACACAAGTCGCTATAATTCTATCATAGCAAATGATCAATGAAAGCGGGATCTCTTTCTAAGAAATGTTAGAAAGTAGTCGTATTTCAACCTAAATGGTGGTAAAATTTACAGTTAAAATTTTAATGATAAATCTGTAATTTTTCCATTTTTTTAGACATTCAGGAACTATATTCACTAAAATAGTTAACTGAGGTTTTGAAAAAAATTTACTTTGGGAAGTTGTTATTATTTTGTAGGTGATAAATGTACGACGTACGCACGCGTTACAAATAAAGTACGTAGTCAATTTACTCTACCAGATTTTCAACAAAAGATTCGTTTTTAGTGGCTCTTCTACGAAGATATTTTTATTGGAAATCATTCGGCTTACTCTGGCTTAGAAAATGAATTTTATTATGCTCTATAAAACCTCGTAAATGCTCTATAAATTTTCTTGACTTTCTTTTCAGAAACGGCATGATGGACTGTGAACTTAAAATAAACTGAATTTAAACAAGGTATATTTTGAAGAATAAAAGTCCAAAAGGTATTTGCAAAAAGGGTCATTTGAATAATACGTTACAAATCCTTGCATATTAATGCATTTTTATACTTAATTAAATGAAAATTATTTTAAAAGCTTCGATCGAATTCAATTTGTTTAGAACAAAATTGGAAGACAATATTACTAATCCAAAAATATCTTTGGGATATTTTTTAACTGTAATCAAAATATATTTAAAATAACATTATTTTTTTTTTTTAAATCATGTGTAAAAATGATTATGCATATTATTAATATTCAGTTATATTAAAGTACAAAATGCTATATAAATTTGAAATTATTTGAATATACTATTATAAATCATTGTGTTATATAAAATAAATGTTTAATACTAAATTTTTAAAGCGAATCAAATGACCCGTTTCTAAAATTTAAATTTAGGTTCATATTTTAATCGTAAAGTTATGCTAGAAATTAAGAATATGTTAAAAAAAATTTATAATTAGTATTTTCTGCTATACGTCATAAAAGAAACTCGTAACAGTACTCAATATGGCGTATTTCATATATTTATCTAAAATGTCAATATTAATGCCACATATACTGTATTTCCATAAGCTGCGTTATAAACAGCAAGGTTCAAATTTTAATTTAAAATTAGAATTTGAACCTTGCTGTTACTAATGTTTTTACTTTTACAACTATTTTAGCAATCAGTTTCAATACAAAAAATTCTCAAAAATATTATATTTAAAAGATCTGATAATCACATCGAAATGTATGCAGATGTGTTTTATTCTTACTATGCTTGAAATTAAAATCTCCAGTCAATTATTATTATTATTATTATTATTATTATTTTTTTTTTTTTTTTTTTTTTTTTTTGTTATTTACGATGATTTTTTTTATTGTTGTTATCTATCACTCTTATATTTTATCAAGTGAAGAAGAGTATGCATAGATATATAAACCTTTATTCAAAAATTTAATTTTTAAGAAAATACTCGGTATTCCAATTAATAAGTATTACATTTTGATTTGTAAAAAACTTAAATGTTAAATTTTTCAATTACGTAAATCTACTTAAGTTCGAATTAAATAAATTTTTACAGGTAGAAAAAAAGATTTTATTTTTATGCATGGTCGCTTAAAATAGCGCATAGTCGCTTTCATTTTCTAAAAAGCGATGATGAATTACTGAAGTATTTGTAGATCTCATAAAATATTTTTTTAAAAATACTTTCAATAACTAAGAAAAAAAATCAAATTACTTTACTAATCAGTATATCTGTAAAAAAAAATCTGATTATTTCTCCAGTAACCAGCCAATACTTATAATAATTTATATAATGAGACACCATTAGGATTTTTATTGATAATACATTACTTTATTCACAATAAGTTGTGCCAGAAAAAATTTAATTGTAAAATTTAGTTTAATGATATTAATTTTTTTAATTTGTCTGCTACAGAATTATAATGCATATTCATTAATACATTGCCATAAAGATTATTTTATAATCATTAATTTAGAAATGCTAATTAGTGCAAGTCATTGAATATACTCTACTTAATATTAAACAGTTAATTAAGTTAAATTTGAAAGAACATACGCGAATTTAATTTAAATAAAAATTTCATAATTAGAAACATAATATTCAGTGGACTCTAAATTACAAGGATTCACTTAATTTTTTTCAATTCAACTTTATTTGTTATTACATTTTACAAAAAGTATTCCTTTGTGTATACTGTTTAGCTGAATTAGTTATATGCTGGTTACATAAATTATTAAATATCTTTGCAACTTTTTGGGTATAAATAACCCAATATTTTAACTCCCTAATTCGAAAGTAAATTAATTTATGAATGCAATTTTTTTTTTTGTTTTATATGCGAAATGAATGTTTTTTGTTGTACCGAAATTACCATATTTATCTTGAAGAAGTTAAAAATGTAACAATAAAATAATGAAATGAGTTTGAATATTGATATTATTATTATACTAAAAAAGTAACTTATTTAAGGTTTTTGTCTTAATTTTATGCAATTGAAAAAACATTAAGAAAAAGATATTCAAATGTATGCTTTTACTACTGTGCTCAAAAAGTAAGACCAATAGGGTTTTTTTTTTTTTTTTTTTTTTTTTTTTTTTTTTTTAAACTCTTTATTTATTCTTCCAAATTTATTTCATTGCCTTCAAAGTAATCCCCTCCGGACACAATGCACTTATGCCAACTTTTTTCCCAATCCTCAATACATGCTAAAAAGTCATCGCTTCAAAGCAGTCGGCGATTCGCGGTGAATCTCTTCAGTCGACTAAAAACGATGTCTCCGGAGTGGTCTTTTGAGTTTAGGGAATAGCCAGAAGTCGCACGGTGGGAATACGGACGTTGCGGAACGACATGAGTTTCATTTTTGGCGAAACAGTCACGAAGAATCAATGCAGTGTGAGCTGGCGCATTCAGTGTTTTCGGTACCAATCGAGATTTGACACGTTGGAGTACCAAAATGGAAATGACCGATCCTTTCGAAGTTTCAACATCATCAGCAAGGTCTCTAATTGTAAATGGACGGTTTGCAAGCACCAAATCTTTAATTTTTTGGACGTGAGTCGACCAAAGGACTCTTCGTCTTCAACGCGTTCTGTGCCTTCTTTGAAGTGTACCACATCTAAACATTTCTTTACGATATAGGTATGCTCACCGAATACCTTCTTCAGCGTTGTATACGTTTCCGCAAACAAAATTTAATGCAAGTTCATTGCTCAATTAATTCGTACATTTCAAAAATTGCCGGAATCAGTTTTAGCGTCTCACAAAGCCAAGCGTAACTCAAACACTAATGAATATTTTGACGTCGAATTTCACACAGATGTCAAGGACAGTGCCAGCCACATAAAAAAATTGAAATTCCATAAGCCCCGGTAAATTTAAATTGCAAATAGGTCTTACTTTCGATACATATAAAAGTTAACATGCAATAAAATAAAAGTGTACAGTGAAGGTAGTTAAAAATGTTTGCTTCATTATTTATTTAATTATATACTTTTTTTTTGGTCATTTTCCTAAATTTTAATCATCATATAAATGATTGATTAATGCTAGAGCTACAAAAACAGCATACTCAAATGTCATAATGCAAGCAATATAACTATTTGATGTAATTTTCGATGTAATTTGTAATAACTAGACAATATTAGTTAAAATATTGATCCTTTTATGCGAATTTGCATTATCAATATATTTAAATACTGGTTTTTATTTTTAAAATAATTTAGATTTAATTACTGCAATTTCCATAATATATATCTTAATATGCAGCTTCAAAATTACAATTTTTAATCAATTTCAGAATAGGAAAAAAAAAGAATAAGGTAAGAAATCTGAAATGCACATGGTATTTATTACATGGTCCGAAACGTTCATGCAGATTTTGATAGAAAATTGAAATCGAGCACATTTAAATTTCGGTACATATTTATTAAATTATGTAGGTGCCATTCTGTTCCACAACCTTTATCCATCTTTCAGGCCATTTGAAAATTAGAGCCTTCGAGAACCTCTGGTGTTTTTCGGCGAAAACGTTTTCTGTGGGATTCATTAACTCGACCAAGGAGTTGAAACTTTTTCCGATTAAGAAAATTTTGTAATGATTAAAATTGGTGGAAATCTAAGAACTCGAAATCTGATGGATGGGGTAACAACATCCCAACCAAGCTCCAATAATTTTTGCCGAGTTGTGAAAGACGCATGAAGCCGTCTTAATGAAACACAACTCTATTTCTGGGCGTTTTTGTTCAATTACTGTCTTTAATACATCTAACTTGGAGAAGTACTTTTCTGAATTTGTTGTTTAATAAGAGTTCATAATGCAAGATTTCTTTCCACTCCCACCAGATACAGAATATACTTACGAGGAAAACATGTTTTGGAGGTGTCTAAAGATGGTTCATTCCACTTTCCGCTTTTCTTCGCTTCTCCCCCGTCATTATTTGCTTTAAAAATGGTATTTCCTCATTGAGTTTGTAGAGCGAGTCGCAAATGGATATGCGATTCATCAGAATTTTCTAAGTTAAATCGTAGGGAACCCATACGTCAAAATGGTTTGTAAATGGTTTGATTTTGATATTTTTAACATTTAATCTGATCTGCATTTGAGAACAGAGCGTCTTAATCTTCAGGTTGAAATCATTAGCTTCAAACCTAACAAACTACTTCCATACAGTTCTTCCAACTACAGTACCTTTGTCATAGACAGCCCATATCTTGTTAGCCGCTTGTTGCATTTTGGCCTTTCTGGTAAAAGAAAGGTTTTAAATGCTTATAATGCACTTTGTTTGCTTTAATATTCAAAGGCGTATACAACTGACAAAAATTAACGTATCGTAACCAAAGGTTTATCCAAACATGTTTAAAGTACCGTCTTTTATAATATATATTTGAATTGCTTTTAATCATTCGATATATTAAGATCTATCCTTATGTCACCTACCGAAAATCGGCATGAAATTTCCGGCCAAATAAGATTAATTGCAAATTATTAGAAATCTGAACTGGCCGTATTATTCGAAACTTAATACGATAATATAATAAATATTACGACGTTACGTTTCAAATAATCGTTCCAGTAACAACAAACAAACTTTAAAACATTTCTCAGATTTCAAATGTTTCACAAAAGTTTTGAACGCCCGAATAATGATCTAATAGTAACGTTGAATCCACAGGTGGTACCCATTGCAGCAGTTGCTTTCACTTATTGCTTATAGATTCAATGAGGACTTTTGGGTTTTCTTTCAAACAACATGAAAATGCTGAGTAGTTACTCCCAGATGATCCTTGGGCGATGCTGGTTGCAAACATTAGTTTTATGGCATGTGTACCGATGTATACAAGCAAAAAAAATTTTTTTTGGACTGTATACATGATTTTAAACTCTCTCAAATTCTGTGTCTTCAAAAAGTATAACATGATAGTAATAATAATCAGCTTATACTGCCAAAAATATCAAATTAATGCAAATTTAAAAGAATTCCTTGTATCTAATTCGAATAATTCTCGTTTTAATTCTAAATCATAATAAAAAAAGGTTAAAAAAGATTTTCCAAATAAAAGATAATTTTAAAATTGAGGATTAAAAATACTTTTAATTATCTTCAAATAAATTAAGCTTAAAAGATATGTAAAAACGGCATTCTACAATACGTATGATAGATAGAAGAGCAAGGAATAAAATATTGAAAATGTCGATAAAACCCTTTCAAATAGTATTTGATGTATACATGTTTTAAAAAGGATTTTTTCCTTATGTTCTTAACGACACATTTCGTCAAATTTCATTTTTTTTCCTAAAATAGTGAAGTTGCCCTTTTGTTTACAATATATATCTTAAGACACGGTGGAATTATTTAATTTTTTCCCCTATCTGTTTTATTTATCTTACTTTTCTGAATAAAACTAAAAAACATTTCAGTTATTGGGGGTAGAATTTCTACAGAACGCAAAAAAACTTTGCAATGTCTAAAACAATTTTACAATTCCACCAGTTTTTATCTATATTGTTTTGAAAAGCACTTTTAAGAAATAAAACTTGAAGCAAAAAATATACATATTCCTGTACTTTTAAGAGCTTTATTGAATGACCAAGCAGGAGATTCTATTATATGCAGTTAAAATAAAAATAAAAAATACCCAGTGTCGAAAATTCCGATTATTTCAATAAGAAACTAATTTGAAAATTATGCTATTAAAATTATAAAGAAGTTAATTAAACATAAAATCATTTAAACATTTTATTCATTATATAAAGTTATAAATTTCTTTTAAAAATAATTTGGATATATGACAGCAAAAAGGCGTTTTACTTTAAGCAACTATTATTTGAAACATATTGAGCATTTTTAACAGTTACTTGTATCTGGTAATTATCTCATTCTATAATAACGAGCTAAATGACAGATGTAGACCTATGGATTTTTAAGAAATGAATGAAAATGATTATTTTAATCATTTAGCATCTTTTTGCAGATGAGAAATTAGTTACTGTGTTAAACTTTCAGAAATAAATTAACCTTTATAAATATAGTTAAAATTAATTTTCAAAAAATTTCCCAAAATAATTAGGCAATAAATATCTTTTTCAATTATAGTGAACCACAAATATATTATATTATTTCCTCTATAACTTTTTAGAATATGAATATCGAATCAAAAAAATATTAATAAATAAATAAAAGAGCTGTGCTTCAACAAGTTGATTATTCTAATAAACTATCAGCTTAAACTTTTACGCCATTTAGAACTAAAACTATCTAGCAAATAATAAGTTTGTTGCTAATTAAAAAATATGTAAGCAATGTATAGTCTTAGTTCATGCCTTATTTTTATTATAAAATATTAATGCTCCCATTTGTAGTAGTCCAAGATAAGGATCTAATTAAATTGATTGGCATACATGGAAAGTAAGTTAATTTGAGAAAAATTGCTAAAGCATCAACTTAAAGTGTAAATACGCTATGCCACAACTACGCTTAACCATGAATAACGAAAAATGACTCAGAATTACATTTAAGCTATTTTCTCCCTAATTAAATTATATAGATTTGATATGAATTTCAAATAATGTTCAATATCACTTAAGCTCAGCGAATGAATATTCATTGAAATTGGTTTGCAAATTAGTAGATTTGATATCGTTTTGTTTACTAATTTCGTTGTTTTTTTTTTTTTTTTTTTTTTTGACGATTTAAACGATAGTTGTTAAGTAATCAGCTAATTAAAGGTTAACGCCTTTATCTGTGATAAAGGTTAACGCCTTTTTCTGCTTCATTTATGTTTAATGCTTAGCATCATCAATTAAGCATCAACCATTGCAGTATCTATTTGATGATATCTCACTATAGAATTATTGCATTATTCCTATTAAATTATCTCTTTATTATTAATATAACACTATATTTATTGTTATAACTTAAGAAATGATTATAAAGCATAAAAAGGTTCACTTTTAGAATACATATAGAGGACAAATTTCATACAATTGTTTCATAAATAGTATGCTTTATTATATATATTTATCATATCCTCTTGCTTGAAACTTTAAATACATGAAAAAGTTAACTTTAAAATGGATTAATTAAAAATCGGATTAATAAATTGGCTATTCATGTTATGAAAGATATTCCTCAAGTAGCCTCCAAAACTTCAAATCTTCCTCGATCTTGTTAGAGAAAAAGATGAATTAGATTCTAAAATAACGATCGTTAATAACTAAAAATAATTTTTATATCCAAATTACTGATTAGAGCAAAATTTCATTTATTATTATCTTCGTGTAGATCCTTAAATTCTTTTCGTTGATAACTTAAAGCAATCCTTTTCAAGTTCACATTTACTTACCTATTTTAGATTTGAAATTGATTTCATTTGGTAAAACATCTTTACACGCTATCGAATAAATACTTCAAGTTGTTTTTCCATTAAAACAAATTTAACCCTCTATTAATTGCTTTTCAAATTTATACTAGTGTTTAAGTTTCGCAATTTGGACAACTAAAGTTGGCCAATGCTAATACGTGGTGTTTGGGTAATGTAGCAGAAAGCACTAGAGAGCTTCAGTATTTTGCATTCAGGCGGCTTGAGTGTGGTTAACATTCATCTATAGACAGGCTTCAATTCACTGGGTGGGCAATGTTGCAATGAAATTATTCACACAAACACGTATTCAGCCACTGCTCTAGGCGTCCAGGACAAGGGATTTTAATGATTCTGGGCAAGAGTCAGATTAGGCAACTCTATTGTAAGGCTTATTGCATCAGTGTGGCTATTGCAACGCTCATTTACTGCAGTTCTGAAACCGACAATTAAACCAATTAAATAACAAAGTTTCTATCAGTTTTAAATTTCCGAAATTTCCACATATGTAAAACATCTGTTTTCATCCATTTGCAAAAATAAGCTTATATTTTCACTAATAGAGCATTTAAATATATTTATTTCCCCTTTCATTAGTAATAATCTGAAAGCAGTATAAATTTTTATTACATAAATGAAAAGGTTTAATTTAAGATTTTTATCATAGAAAATATATTTCCAAATTAAATATTTAAAAATTAATTATTTTTAATGAAAGAAATCATGTAAAACATTTTTAAATGGGTGTAATACCGAGTGACGAGCACTGTGGCGCTCGATGCCACAGGTTTCGAGCTAGAGTCCTGGCGATACCATGGATGTTTATAGTGGTTAGTAATCCACTTATTTTGTAGGTTCCGGTCTAATATGACTGTGGAATGTTGGGCCTAGCGCTGACAACCCTACCCCGTAAAAATTCAGCGCTAGGGATCCAAGTCAGACTTCTACCTACAGATACTCCATCACAACAGAAGCTGTCCCGTCCACTTTTCCATGAAACCACAGGATTCTTGGACTTAGTCTAGATGATGCTGTCTACCAAGTGGGATAAGAAACGACAAATGTGTGAAATTAAATTTTCTTCAGTATTCATTCCCTTGACATCTATTTTAATTAAATGAATAGAAAACTTTATTTAAAATAATTAAGTGCAATAAAAGTTTTATGATTATATTTAATCTTCCAAAGAGAATTCTTATATACGCTGAGATCTAATTTTTATTTTTCCCATAATTATATGTAATATTATTGCATAATTATTCCTTAATGCTTCCATAGAAAACTATTACTTTTTAAAATTCAATATATAATATATTAAGAAAAGCAATATCTATTCATTGCCTCACAAACTTCCTCATCAACTTAAAGTGTCTGCATAACTTTCTGAAATATTTTTTTTGTCAATAAATTTCACTTTTTCCATACTTCTCGTAATAAATATAATCATAAATACTCTCATAAATACTTTCCATACTTCTCGTAATAAATAATTCAATAAATATAATCATAATTATAAATGCACTCATTCTGAAATTAATAAGAATATGATATATTTTAAAATTACACTGCAGTATTAACAAAATCAGTATTTCGAAGTATTTTAAAATAATTTGTATATGCAAATACATTTATTAAATATTTTTTATGCAATGTCATAAAACAAAATCATGTCATAAAACATGATTCATGTCATAAAACAAAAGGAAAAAATACATGCATGTATAAAGTGAATCGAATTTTCTAATAACACTTTATGAAAATATTGCATTTATTTAAAGCTAAAATTATTATTAAAGTAACATATTTATTCTTTAAAATTCGTAGAGAGAAAATGTAAACACTAAATGTGTAATTTTTAAAGCAAATCTATATTAAAAAGTAATCACATTCTCATATAAAAATGTATAGAATATAAATAAATTACCTTACCAGTTTTTAACACCTGCATAATTTATTTATTCATCAAACATTTTTTGAAACTGAGGAAAAGTAAACAAGAAATTTCAATTTAAATGATTCACGCTACAAAAGATTAATTTATAAATTTCTTTACAGGTTATAAATAATAAATTTTAAAAACAAAATTCATCTTATAAATAAATTTCCTTTCATATGTTTGCAAATCTAAATTCTAATAGGGATAGTGAAATTAATCATTTATCATAAAAAAGCTAACAGAAAAATTTGATTAAAAAGGAATTTTTAAAAAAAAAGTGTTCGCTAAATGATTTATCAACCTTAAAATATGACACGCGTTCAATAAAAAAGTGCTTTGTAAAATATTGGATAAAAAATTCATTCGACTTAAATTTCAACTGAATAAAAAATTATAATTACTTTTCATGTAAAACATTACAGAGATTTCTCACTTGCCTGACACATCTACTTATTAATTTTCTTTGATATTTTTTAATTAGGGTGCAATTATAAATATACATTTTAAAATCAAGTACATCTATTAAAACATATGTACTGACTTTCATTTCCTATTTACGATTCATGCAAAATTGTAATTTAAAATATTCATTTTAAAGTTAATATTTAACTTCAGTTAAGAAGTATTAAGCAATTTACTTTTTTATTCCTTCCGCGGAATTTAAAATGTCAATATTGAAAATAGCTAACCGAAATAATAAAAAGTCTAGTATCAATACCAGTTGGCTGATATATAAAACAATTTGAAGCATTGCTGATATTATGACTCTTTCCTTATTATTATAATTCCACAGTTCATAATAAATTAGGAATTGGGTTGACAAGAAAGTAATTTAGGCTTCCACCCTTTAAGTGCGCTGTAAAATAATTATATTTTTCAATTTTTACGCCACTTAAACTAAAAAAGATCATTTCCATTCTGAACATACTTTGATTATTTTTAACACAATAATTACAAAGTTCACGTATTCACATTCTGAATAAACATGTGGAAATCTTTTTCTTTTATAAGTTTCAAAAAATTCCAATTTCGTTCAGTTATTCCTTCTTTTGCAAACTATAGATGATTTCTAGTTGAAAGTTTAAAAAAATTTTATCGTTAAAATTATTCAAAATGGGAGAAAAATAGGTATTCTCATGTCTCACAAACAACAATTTTTTCCTGGGCAGTAGTAAATCTGAAACAACAAAGAATAAAAAAAGAAAGAAAAAAAAGGCAAAATGAAGTCATTTAAAGACATAAAATTCGTTTTTTCAATGAATATTTATTTCAAAAAATTGATAAATTATTAAAATAAAATTTAAATAATGTTGTTTTTTAATTCCTCCAAATGCTCTTCAAATGTTTTTATTATTATCAAGTGCAAATAATTCCTTTTTTCAATAATTAGTTCAAGTTTATAATTTTTTTTTGATTTAATCAAAATCATTTTTACAATGATTCAGTATTTTTTTTCAGGGCTCTTTAATACTTAAACAACCTTTCTCTCCCGGGCACACTCCAGATTGCTCAAGATTAGTCGAATAAGGTAACCACTATAATGTTACCTTTTATTTTTTATAAATTCATTCTTTTTTATAAATGTACTATAAGTAATATATTTTTCTTATAAGATATAAGAAATATTTTTTTTAAAAATGAAAAAATTTATAAATGTATAATGAAATTATATTGATAAAATGTTATAAAAAAGACAAAACGAGCATTAATAATAAAAAGCGACTAATATGTTTATGTTTTATATAAATAAGCAAGTTATTATATTATAAGAATATATTGTGCATTGGCAGAGCCAATTTTCCTTAAGAAACATTTAAATCATTTTGCTTTTTATAAAAATCAGTTTTCAGAGTCCTTTTATTTGTTCTTAACGTAAATTAATTCAAACTGTTTAACCAAAAGGAGAAAATATTTGAATATAATCAAATAGAAATATTAATTAAGCAACAATGAAACTAACAACCAATTGCTGAATTAAATATTAACATCGCACAAGGTTAATTGTTTAAATTTTGCTTGAAATTTAAAATATCGTAATTGATAAGAATATTCAAGTTATTTTCAACCAAAGCATTTATCTTTTAAAGAAATATTATACATATAAGATAATCATTCATAATGAAATAATTGATCTCAAATACAGTAAGGAATCAAAAATGACTATAGAAAGTGATATGAAGTTTTTTCATATTATTTCAGGAAAAATATTATACAGATTACCATAATGAAAATTTACTGAACATAAATGTTTATGAATCATTGAAACAATAAATATAATCATAATTATAAATGCACTCATTCTGAAATTAATAAGAATATGATATATTTTAAAATTACACTGCTGTATTAACAAAATCAGTATTTCGAAGTATTTTAAAATAATTTGTATATGCAAATACATTTATTAAATATTTTTTATGCAATGAAAATGGCTGAGAACTGAGAAAAATATACAATTATTTTACACGACAGGTTTTGTATGAATAATAACAAATTTTGTATGGATAACAACACATGACAAATACTTAAGAATATTAAAAATAATTTTATAACATGGAAATATTATTAATACCTTATTATAAAAGAGTTAAAATATTTTTAATCAAATTATTTTATGATCATAGGGACATAATATTTCATTAACGTCATTAAGCAGAATAGATATAAATTGCAAAAAAAAAATGATGCTAAATAATAAAAATATAAAATAGATAAATTAATAATTAAATGTTTCAAAGATTAATCAAAATTATAATTTTTTAATAATTTTGTAGTTGATAATTCACGAATTTAATTTAATACATAAGAGCATCTCATCCATTATTAATAGAATTTAACTTCTGAGATATTTGATACTATTTAATGTTTAACTATATTTTAATTAGCTTTATTAATTAGAATTTAATATTTAAATAATCTAATACAATGAACTATAACTCACTCGTACTGTAATGAAAATTTGTGTTATAAATCTTCTTCATTGGCACACAGCAACACGGTGGGTAAATGCCGTCTACCTACTGGCAGATTTAAAGACAGATGTTTTCTTTTTTAAGGGATAGGGCTGAAAACCCTATGCCCAACAGTCATATTAGACCGGGACCTAGGATTTAAAGTAGATTTCAGACCACTAAAAACACCATGATATCATCGGGACTCGAATACGAATCCGAAGCCTGTCGCCCCGACCACCAGAGCGCTAGTCACTCGGCCATCAGGCGCTAGTCACTCGGCCATCAGGCGCTAGTCACTCGGCCATCAGGCCCTGAGTTATAGATCTAGTTTTCAATATTTTTTTCAAGTTTTCATTTGGTTTATAATAAAATTGTTATTAAGTGTCAAGTACTGGTACTGCATTGATCTGGAAGACACGGTTTTATTAAATTAAAGCAATGTTAGAAACATAATATTAGTGAAAATTAAGAATTGGGACATGATAAGTGGTGTTTCAGACAGTAAACGTTCAGTCGATTTATCTATTATAACGTTTTAAAACTTTTTCTTGAAATTATAAAATAAGACATTTTCCTTTTGCCGTGAAGGCGATCAAAGTTAATGCATAATCAGTCTCCTTCAAATGTCAGAGTCGAAAAAGAATGAATTGAGATTTGTATTGTTCTAGTTTAAATAACAACAGAAATAGTGATAAAACAGAATTTGTCCGTTAAAAAGGCATTTTTTTATGTATTTTGATAAAATATATTATACACTCCGTTGTGATTTGGTTAGAGGTTCTATAATGTTAGCTAATAAATGAATTCACTAAATATTTAATTTTACCGTAATATATTCTGCATAAATGGTTCTAAGATATTTTAGCATGATTTCACACATGATTTAGTTGGAGGAAGACGATTTTATGCTTTGATTATTTTAATCGTAAATTAATTTAGACTAGCATGGTGAATCAGAAAATACTTAAAAGCTAAAATTTTCTCATTCCATTTCAAACTAATTAAAGTAAAAGAAATAATTAATGCTGGAGTTGTAATTAAAAAAAACAATTTATGTATCTAAATTTTTTTTTAACTATCAACAGAGAACGCATGATAATTAGAATGTTTTTAAGACCATATTAAAATCGTCAATTTTTTTGCCAAATACCAGTTGATTAATGCTATTTACCAATTATATATATATTAGATATTTTACAATTATTAACAAAGATTTCTCTAAGGGTCTTACAGATTTAACATGGAAGTACAGCAGTAATGACTTCCAGAATCGGTGTAGCTATCCGGTGTTTGGGATAACTGTGTTTGGAGTTATTACGTTAATCGTGTTGGAGATAACCCTTAATATTTCAATGAAATAGTCCAACTGTTGATTCGAGACATTAAGTCAGTTCAAGAGCACACCCAGGATTTTGTCTTGGGAGGGGCTTTTCAAAATAAAGAGTAGCTGAATTGGGAAATCCGAATAGCAACAGTGGAAATAACAAGTAAGCAATAATAAAGTAAGTAATGACACATTGCAAGTAATAGAAAATGTATCTAGCGTCGAAATCATCAAATAGATTTTAGGCTTTCGTAACGTTGAAAGAATCTTTCATTTACGCAAGATGTCATTGATAGACTGGTAAATATTTTAATAAGAAATGTATGTTAGTATATATATTCCTGTTGTTTTCGTCTGATGCTTCAATTGAGTTTTTGCATGTTGCAGTTTAATTCCTTTTCTAACATGGAGATGGCACAAATCTGTGAAGTTACACACATCTGTGAAGTTACACGATCTTACACAAATCTGTGAAGTTATGTAACTTTGTTTCTGACAATTGATCATTATTTGGAAAAAAAAGCATCAAATTCTAGTAATATAGTTTTTGACTAATAAACTTTTCAATTGATGCATAAATCGTACAAATATTATTTTCGGAAAATTTCTTCTATAGAATCGTCTACTATTTTCTGGAAGGTAGTTTTCGGTTTTTTTTTTTTTTTTTTTGAAATTAAATTTTGAGCTATGTCACTAACAGCAATAAAAAAAATTAATTGAATTTCTGAATCTTTACGAATAGAACTAATTTGAGAAATAATATCATCCATAAAATTTAATGCAGTATAAAGTTGTTATTAGATTTTTATAGCAATTTGCTTACAGTAAATGCATACCCAAAAAATTTATCTAATACATGCAACGATACTAAAATACTGTTTGATTCAAAACATTTAAAAAAAAGGTTCAAGGCATGTAATAACATTTCAGCAATAGAGATGTATATCTGTCATTCCAAGACACTATTTTTTCCAGACTGAGAATTATGAGGCTGAAGAGTTCTAGTAAAAGTGTCCCTGACTGATGGATGTCTTTCTATCCATTCACTAGTACATGCCTGGCGTAGTTTTTTTCTGAACAATTTCAGGACATATTCAGTTTTTGCTATCAAAACGTTTTGTCTTTCCGTAGTGTGAAAAGTTATACATTTTATCAATTATGCTCAGTGTTTTTTTCAATATATTTCACTTTAATAGCATATCATATTGCCAAATTCAAATTGTAGGTTGAGCAATATACATAGAGGGCTTGAAGATATAATTTTGAAATGATTGCTTTCACTCCATTAAATTTTCCACTCATGAAAATGGCACAATCGTAACCTTGTCCATTTAAAAATTACAGTCCAATTTCGTAATTTTTAAGGTATTCAGTTATTGTATTAGCCAAAGTTTGTCTTGAGTATTTGAAACAGGCACGAACTGTAAAAATTGTTCATGTATTTTATTTTCTTTGTCCTTTATACAACGAAAATATAAAAAACTATTCATTCGTTTCATCGGCTAATATGGAAGAACACTCAGAGAAATTTATGCCTTGCACTATCTGTCGTCAAATTAGTTTATTACAAGCAGATATTATTTGTTTTTGAAAATTTCACCTTATATAAGTAGCATTTTTGGCAGTGTGTTGAAAATTATTAATTAAATATGTATCACTAGCTTCGACTCTTTCTCTCAGTAGAGCACGAAAATTTCCTTCATTTGCAGCAGTGCGTTTTCTATTGAAAATTCTCTAAACTTTCTATATGCTCTTAAAGCAATACTTTGACGACTACAAAAAATTATTATATTGATGACTGGAACAAGTTTCCGTTTATTTTCGGTAGTTTGAAAAGTATTAACTTCATCAATAATTTGAGCAATGTATTTAGCATTTATATATATTTTTTATTGCATTAAGGTTTTCTAAGTTGAAAGAGAATCAATGTGGTTTTGTGATGCATAGAAAAATATTCTAAAACGTTTCCTAATTGTCATTTCCTTTTATAACCAAATATCCAGCAGTTTTTAAGCCCCTTTCTCATACCTCAGTTAAAAAATAGAAAGCAATATTTATAACACACGGTATTTCCATTCCTCGAATAGACAATCCAATTAAATCTTTGTGACCAAGAAAACTGAAAACTTTTTTTACTTTTCTCTTTTGCAGAAAATTTTAAATTTCGTTAGGTTTCAAGAACTCTTACAATCCTTCCAATTTTTTATCTGAATTCATAACTTTTTATTATATTCTGTAATACACTGCAAATTAATAGGAACGTTTTCAGACAACATACTGGGGTTTTGTTTTCATTAATAAAATAATTTGTTGTATCGTTGCTACTATTACATTAGTGATTTTTAGGTACACCGATACATCTGCATGACTGCGTGTTTTGAAGTAATTTTTGCAATTATTCTCTAGGAAAATGAAAATATGTTAAATTGATCTCAACAAAAATTTCAAATGCAATTAAAATCATAATTTTTTAAAAAACTTTACTATACCTCAATGAAAAATTTAAAATTATTTCTCGAGATATAATTTTAAGAATCATGGCCCACAAAATAACTGTGGAATTATGAAAAGTAGCATATATTATAGTAATTAAATACGCAAATAATTTGCGGTAAGTTTTCGTAGCATGTATGACATTAAGAATTACAACAAGAAATAGAAATAGAAATAGTTTCCAGTCAGCAAATGTGAAAATATTATACGTGACTATTATGAGAAATTAAATTGAATTAATAATAAAGCAATTAAATAAAATTAATTAAATAGTTATTCATATATTTTACTAAAAAGTATTACGCACTTAAGATGGTAAATGCTATAAGAATATTGAGAATATCATTATGTAACAATGAAAATTTCACTACGTAGCGACGAAATACTTCACACAAGAATCACTTCGTGCAAGAAGACCGAAGTAAGAAATGACAATATGTCATAAAAAAAACTCACCTCCCGGGCAAGTCGTCACAAAAATAAGGTTGTCATAGAAAATAAGTCTTTGAATAACAGACCAGGTTGAATTCATTATCGCCATCTAGCGACGCTCTTACACTATGGTGGAATCCCATAAGTATGAATTCGGAATTGGAACAAATTTTTCTTAAATAAACTTCTTTTACTTAATTATTGTCACATTTCCGAATTTCTTTTTATGGGCAATCTAGTATGAATAAAATTAGACATTTGATTCAAGTTGCTATTTTTCGAAAAACATTAAAGCATCTATAAATTAAAAAGTATTTTAAAGTAAAGAACATAAACAGCAAAAAGATTTAATTATTTAAGGAAATAAATTTCTAACAAAATCAAAAAAATATGTTTTCGATATGTTTACATACAGATTGATTGTGTGCAAATTTAAAAAAGAATTCAAAGGAAATTTTATCAATTAAAAGAAAAAATAAAATACATTTTTGGATTTTCAAACTTTGCCTATATGAATAATATGAAAAATTAAATAGTTAATTAAATTATTGTTTAACTATTCTTAGAAAAGTATATCATTTCACTTATTGATTCATTTTAAAATATCACAATTTCACTTACATTCAGTATCGTTTCAAATTTTCTGTTTGTCTAAAAATAATATTTAACTTCTAAAAATTCATTTATTATTTGGTAATTGGTAAAAGCTCCTCCATGTTATAATACTCTCTAAAATGAATTCGATAGAAATTTGGATGGTCTGGTTACTTCATTAACATAATATATTAAAAAACATCTGAATTCCTTTGAGTTTTACAGCTAATTAGAAAGAATCTGTGTAGCCTTAATTGAATAAGCACTGATAAAAGATAATTATTTCCATTAGAATTAATTCTAAAAGAATTCTTTGTTTATTTAATTCTTATTAATGTATTTTGACTAAACCTAAGAAACATTTCTGTTATTTTTATATTTCACAATTTGCTTTTATTTATATTTTTCCATCAAATAAGTTATAAATTAATTAATTTGAAAGACTCATAAAAACTCAATTCACTGAATTAATCACAGAAATTTTTTAAAAAAATATTTTATATCCTTAAGTTTGTTCGTTATTTCTCTTTGCATAATAATTTCAGTTCTCACATTTTTACTCCCATATTTAGTTCTTATATTTTACTCCTATGTTTTTGAAGCGACATTCAACGACAGTTCTTTACTTATTTTTTGATTAAGAATCTTAGATATGATCATAGAGATGATTGATATTAAATTTATGTTGGGGTTTTTTTTATGTATAAATTGAAATAAAAATTATGTTCGTCTTCAAAGCTTCAAAAAAAAGAACGATGGATGAGAGAATATTGGATTTTTATTTTCCAAACATATGCTTTCTTCAACAAAACAAAGTTTCAATGTAAAAATACATTTCTGTAAAATATAAAAAAGAAAATAAATAAAACTTTAGATAAAATGTTGAAAGGAATAAAAAAACTCACAAACGAAGTAATTTGTAAACCACGGTGCAGAATTTCTAAGAAATTGCGAGAAAACTAGATGTGTTCGGCAGTTAAAGCAACTTCGGAAATTCTATTATAAAGCAATAACATATTTTCATTTAACTTTCTATATTCATGCAAATTTAGGTGTTCTTCCTTCTATAAGAAATGAATACATTCGCAATTTTTTCTTAATGTCCCTTACACATAAAATTCATCATCGGACATGAAAGAACTCAGAAATTCTTCCAAATAATTTAAATAAAATAAAAAAGACACTCGAAGAAATAAGTCTAAATTAAAAATTAAAAAAAAACTAATTTCATGAAACTTTTTGATTTTTACTTTCGTTGTGTAATATCAAGACAACTAATATGTTCACAGAAAACTTTCACACGAACACTCAATTATTTGAGTTTTATTTTATTAAAATGTATGTTATATTTATTACCTTGTGAGTGTGAAAAAGAAATTCCTTCTCTTTTTAACCACTCAATAAACATTCACTTACACTAAATAAATAAATAAAATTAATATTTTCTAATACACGCAGTTTTTTATATATAGCTATATATATTCTGGTCAAAAATTTAGAAAAACATATTTTCAAATAAGTTTTCTTTTTGAAGCTTAGAATATCTATGTAACTGTGTAATTCGCTGTACAACAAATGTGAGATTATTTTTGCTTAATAATCAAAAATTATTTTATCCTCTTAAAAGAGACACTAAAATATTAAAATCAAATTAAAATCTTCAAATATTCTAATAACAGTCTTCAGAAAATTCGGTTAAATAAGAAAAAAGTAAATATGCAAAAAAATAAAAGCAATATTTAAAAGTAAATAGCATTTTAAATAATTAAATGTAAACCAATGAGTATAATTAGACAGTGAAAGTGAATCTAAATGAACCCCTTCAGTTTTATTATTCTAATATTTTAATCTATTTTAAAAAGCATTAAATTCTCCTGAAGAAGTATTTATAGCAAGTTTTCCCAGCAGTGAAAACTAAAAACTCATTGTATATCCGTACAGATAATTCTTAATTTTGAGTTTCACTATTAACATTTAAAGGTGACAATTGTGGACATTACTTTTACAATTTTTTTTCTCTTTAGAATTTCTGACGATAAAATTTTGAACGAACCATAGTCAAGCAAAGGCTAAATTACTCTCATTTTCCCTTTAAAACATTCATTTTTATTGAAGAAGTTTTCACATTTATTAAACTTAAATTCTATAAATCATTTATCCATTATTGTTTTAAACAAATTGTATTGCCACTAAATCCTTATTTCTACTTTATAGACCGTTTACCTTACTTTTTTTTAAAATTTCAAGTGAAAGAGTGAGATTTCTCTGAAGAAAAATTAAACAATACATTATCACATAACTTCTTCATTCTTCTGTTCATTTCCTTTTATTTATTGAAACGTCTTTTGTGCTGATGAAAAAATTGACAAAATTAAACTTTTTAATTGCATGTGTGAGTACCCATTTCAACTCTGGTATTCAAATAAAATATTTTAAAAAATAAAATCGCCACATCAAATTCTATTTACTGTAATTATTTGTGTCCATTATTACCTTTCATTCCTTAAGTATATTAATCGATGTTTCTAGAATCATTAATAAAAATTTATGGAAAATATTCTAAATCACCATATATATTTAGCTATACTGTAATTCAACGTAATAAAAATGATTAATTAGTATTTAAAATTTTCTAATAATTAGAAAGACCTTTCCTCATGTTAGGAATTGGTAATTTAAAAACTTTATTCTTAAGGTTCTTTTTTCGAGTTGCTTTAATTTTTGGGAAAATATTCCCAAATGCTTGCTTATAATAAGAAAAACTTTTTCTTCAGATCAAAAGCCTTAGCATCTGTTCTGGTTACACCCTTCTATAAACTTGTTATGGAAAATAGATTATTGGTAAGTCTTTATAAACAGTAGTTGTTTTGTTAAGAAAATTGCGTGTGCATCTTGTTTATTCTAAGGGCTGCCTCGCATAATTTTTTACTGTTATGAAAAGTAAAAAATGAAGGGTAAAAGAGTGAAGAATTAATTTGATTACCTAAAGCATTTCTAACCAGTGTTTCATAAATGAGATGTCATGATTTTAAATTTCTAATTTTGTTTTTCGCTGATGGTTGAACTATGAAATGTTTAATAAATGTCATAATTTGAACAAAAAAATTTCTAATAAAAGATTTTTCAAATATGTGGCTTACTTAAATCTCAGAAATTTTAACAAAAGTTTGACAAGTTGTTAATTAAATATTTATAATTTTCATAGCTAGTTGAAACTATTTTGTCGTATATTACATTTATTTAAAATTAGAAAGTGAATTTAAGACATTCAAATTTTTTTTTACATATTTGAAACACTCTCAATCTAAAAGGTGACTATATAAATTAGATTAATGTATTTTGTATTACTTATTTTTTAAATAACCACAAGATGGTGTTGTTTAAATCATATTGCATAAAAATATAGATTTTCTCCCAACAAAATTATGATTCTTGTAAATATATCTTAGTATTTGATTTCAAAAAATTTTAAAAATTTATTTTGCAAGAACATCCTTTGGAAGTAAATTTAAAACCCAAAACAGAAGATCAAAATTAAGGCTATATAAATGATTTCAAAATTTTATAATAGATATTAGTTTTTTCTATAAGTTTAATAATTTTTATTTAATTTCAATTGATTAAAAATATTAATTTCATTTTTTGGGTAAAGTAAATAAATGTAATTGAATTTTTATTTAACCAGAAATAATGTATTTGTTTCATATTTCTTCCAAAGGCTTTTATGGAATTTGCTTTGAATATCGGCGAATTTTAATGTTTGACAAGTGTATTTCCATGTAACAAAAAATAAACTATGAAACTGACTAATTTAAGACTCAAATTTTTAATTAATTCAAACTACTTACATTATCAAAAAGCAATATAGAGCTAAAAGAGCATTTGGCTGATCACAGAAATACTTGATTTTAATAGAATTGAAACTTCAGTTATACACTAAGACGCTGACACAATAAAAAAATCACTAACATTCAGAAGTTCTTGTTAATAATTTATTAAATGTATATAATAGCGCACAGCCAAATGCGGTATTAGTGCAATAAAAACAAAACTTCATCAAATTCCGAAAATTCCGCAAAACCTTTTTTAAAAATTCCAATTTTCAGTAAAGATTAATTTTATCATATAAATAATTCATTTTATGGAGATAAAAATACTCATAATAAAATAAAAAAAATTAAATCACAGCGTTAGTTTTGAATAACACAAATTTTACAAAACATTTTCATATAAATGTAGACAGAATTAAATAAATGTACACAAAAAACATCGGAAATATTTAATCATTCACTAATCTCTGGAAAAGATTATGTTTCTAAATTAAATAATAAACTATTGTTAATTTATTTTATACTTTGGTTATTTTAATAAATAGGATGTACTATCTTTCGCTTTAGATAACTTAATAAAAAATTATATTCCCGATAGATTACAATAAAAAATATGTCTTCAATAAATATTTACACCTCTTAATTTAACCCACTTAATTAATACGTATTTTATTTTTAACTTTAAATTAATATTCTCTTAAAAAAGGGGATTTTTTACTAATTAAAAACGTGCAAGACAGTTTGATAAATATGAATTTATATCTTCCTATACAGTTTCATAATTTAATGAAATGAAAGAGTTCGAACAATAGATTGGTGATTTCTAACTAGCGTCTATTGATGAAGGTTTCCTTCCGCTAAACCATAATTCATAACACAGGAATTTCAAGTAGAATAATTTAATCATACTTGATGCTGAGCATCTATTGGATAAGTACACGAAAGTACTAAGTGTGTTCTCATGTTTCATACAATTCTTGTCTGCGAATCATTTTCTGAATTTTTATGTTTCCGAATAATTATTCGTTGTTCTAATTATCATTCATTAAATTTTACGAAAATGGTATTAAGTTATTTTATGAAATGAAAATTATTGTAAATGAAAATTTTTTATTCATCTATTAAATATAAAGATAATTGTTTTTTGATGTTTACTTTAATTTACACAATCAAAAAATTACCAAATGACTACGAAAAGCATTTCACATAGAATTTGGTCAGTTTAAAGGTCATAAGTTCCAACGCTAAAAATTGTACACTAAGTATCATTTTCACGTTATTCTTCTAAATATCAAATCAAAAATTAAACTTCAGTATTTTTACCCTAAAAACATTTTTTTTAAATCCTGTAATCGATTCTAACTATAAAAATAAAAAAAACATATGAAACATAATCATCTGTTACAAAGAATAGAAAGAATTAATGATGTAATAAATTAACCCTTTTAGAGAGGCTATTAATAACAAACTCATTAACTATTCAAAAATACACAAAATCAACTTTTCGCATCAAGAATTACAATAACAATTATTTTGTGATAATGGCATAGCACGGATCTTATAAATTCAATATCTAGGCGATTTCATCATAAATAATGAATTTGTTCAATAAATGTTTAAAATATTTAAATTACTTTAGTACAAAGCACAGTTGTTTATAAAACTAACACATTTTTTGCTGATATAATAGCTTATGAAAATAAAAATTGTCTTTGAGGTTGTATTTAAACGATCCGTATCATTTAATTTATATATTATTATTAGGAATTTCCAATAACAAAGCTCACACAAATAATTGCTTTTGTGAACTTCTAGTGGGATATGCATATATTTTGCTTTTCAAATTTTACGTTATGTTACTTTAACAAAATATTCTATCAAGTTTTTTTTCAGTCTAATATTGAGCCAATTCTCAAAATGAAACATTTCTGAGATATGTTTCATCTCATTCCACCTATGCAATGATATAAATTATGCGCTAAATAAGAGATTTTGTAAATATCACAGTTTCACAAGCACGAAACAACATCAATATAAATTCCAACTTAAAATATAAACAATGCAACACATGTTAAATACAATCCAGTAAATATAAAAGGATATATCACCAAAAATGAGAACAAACTAGTACACTGTGTTAAAAAATCAATTTACAAATGACTCAGTATTTATTATTATTTTTTTTTTTTTTTTTTTTTTTTTTTTTTTTTTTTTTTTTTTTATTATTATTATTATTATTATTCTTAGTTAAAAAGTTTTAGTTTTGGATCGATCTGGAAAGTCAATGCAACTAAATTCTTATATGTGATATTTTCAAATTGAGACAATTATAAATATTCCATTGATTCGTTTATGCTTGACTAAGCATTCAAACATTCTTTTCAAGCGTTCTAATTCAATCTTTATTTTTTACCAAAAAGTGGTATTGTAAAAATTTAAACAACCACCTACAATATAAAAAATTGCTCTTTGAATGTTATTAATATACGAAAAAGTTTGATATAGCCTATAAAATTTTGTATTAATATTTAGTGAATGGGAAATTTCAAAACCTTACTACTTTAATTTTATTTTATTGTGTGTTACAAAAAAATTTTATTTTAATTTATATTAAACTTTAACAAAAAATGACAAAAATGCAGTCATCTTTTAATAAAAATCCACTTACAGAGGAGAGAGGACCTGGAGTTAAGTATCGAGAAAATATGAATGTCTTTTTTTTTTTAAATATTTGGCGAAATTTATTATTTTATTTAATTTTCATTTATTAATACAAATGGTATTTTTATCAAATTTAAAAGTAAATTGCCGAAACTTGAATTAAATTTAACTACTATCATTTAATACGACGTAAGTTGGTGCAATGAATTGTAAATAATTATGATTTCCCGTGGTGGTTCATGGTAATTTATAAATGTTTTATAATGATTTTTAACTCTGTAGGAAATCCTGAGTTACTTAGAAATAATACTGAGTTTGACGATAATCAATTGGAGGTTATTCAGGATTCTAGAATACTATCATAGGAAACAGTTTAGTTTAGTTCGAGAAGTATTTCAAGACAATTATCAAAACCTAAACAGTTTTAGGTTTTGATAATTGTCTTGAAATACTTCTCGAACTGAATTGCAAAGAAGCTAATGAGCATCACCCATAAATAGATATTAATCATGAATTATTTTATTAATATTTCACTAACTTTTCTAAAACCATTATGTGGAAGAAAAAATAATGATTTAAAAGAGCAGAAACATATCTGATATAAAAGTATTCTAGGTTTTCAATTGTTTTATATTTAAAATTCCATCAGAGCAATAGTTGATTTCTATATTCAAATAAAATGTTTCACATGTGCTTGAATATTCTAACATTTTTGTTTTCTAATAAATAAGATTGAGTATTGAAACAACTAAAATTTTTCTGTTTTTAACTAGCATGAAAATATGAATAGTATTTCAAGTTAAAGGCATTGAATTGATTACAGAAAACAAATGTATAATATTTTACTAAGTAGTCTAGAATACGAATTATAATGCACTGAATGATCAAATAGAATGCAGCCCTCTTAAGTAAACATTGACTTTAAACATAAATAAAAGTCTTGATCATCATTCCATGCGGAAATTCAGCTCAGACTTGTTCGACAAATATATTCAAAATGTACGATAACTAACATTTACTTTATGTTTCATTTTAAAAAATAACCCAATCATAATACAAAATACACTTTAAAAGAAAGACTTATATAATTCTCGAAAATATATTATTTGAATTGTTTATACGAATAAAGGATTCCCATCTTCCAGCTAGGTAACTATTATTATATAAATAAATTATTGAAAATATTATTCAAGTAATATTATTCAAATCTTAACTTAATTTAAGAACATGTACTTATAAAATACTTAAGAATACTGATTGTAACTTTACAGCAAAGAATAATATTCGAACATAAATTTTCACATAATATAAGCTACTTTAAAGTAGATTAATACTGTAAATTATTACTTTAATATAGACTTTAAGTAGCATTTTTAATAATCATGATTTTCTTTTACATTTGTTATCAGATAGAATTTATTAAGAAAATTTAAGAAATAAGAGAACACAGTTCTCTATAATTGAATACGTGCAATAAATTTTCAGACAATCTTATAAATTTTAATATTTATATAATTTTCTTAAACCCAATAGTTCAATTCAATATCAGATTTAATTCTAATTTTTTATTGATCTTAACACGAAATAAACAAGCATTTTTCATTAAAGAATCGAATGTGTTTTTTCTTCAAATATTTTTTACTAGCTGTATTATTTTTTAAACAATAATTACCAAAAAAGGGGTATAATAATTAATCAAATTTTCATTAAACATTATAAAAATATGCTACACTCAACTAAACTAACGGCTAAGATATGATAAAGAGCGATATTAAATTTCAGGAATTATCTAATTTCTATTTGATGCATAAATTCAAGGATAAGTACACTTAAAATGGTAATTAAGAGGATTTAAATGATGGTTGTCAAACGTGACGCACAATCACCTTAAAGCTTTAATTACAGGTATTAAACTTTCTTTTAGGCTGGTGGTGAATTTCTTTCCATAAACCTTATTGAAAAAACTCTCTTACATAAACTTTTTTCACGCTAAGATTAGTCAGTCAATTTTTTACTTCTGAATTGGAGTTGTTGTCGGTGAAACAAAAGCTCTGGGGCTTTTTGCGCATTAGAAGTTCTTTGCCTGCAACTGAACTAAGAGTTTTTTAATCCATTTGTTGAGCAAACTATTTTTTTTACAAATCTCCTCTTTAGTAAGAAACAAAATAAATTGAAAGGTATTACTAAGAAAAATACCAGTTATGTTTTTTTTAGAGGAATATTTTACTTAATACGGTTTGTCTACATATTTTTTATATCTTCCAATCACTTTTATCTCCGTTATCATCTCTTGCTAATTACCCAGAAAGTTTTATTAATTTTTAGAGTTCTGCTCTTAAGTCCACGTTGCATATTGAAATACTTTCCCAATATTAGCCAATATTAATGAGGAATATATCTTCACACTAGCATATTAATTAAACAAAATTAGGATTTTACAGATAAAAGCTTTATTCATTTTTATTGAACTTCGTAAATTTGTTTTTCAATTTACCTCGTTGAAAACTATTTAAATACCATTTATATACTGTTGTAAAGTTAATAGAAAATATTCCTCAATTTTTATTCATTTCATGGCTAATTTGTAAATACCAGTAAATTTTGTAATGAATCAGAAAATGTCATATAATAATATTTCTATTTTGTTGTATATCTGGGATTTATTCAACTTTATTTTCTCTTGAATAATTTTTAGCAATGATTTTCTCAAATGAAATCACAAAGAAACATTTAAATTAGTTTTAAGCTCTCCAAAATTTCTACCATGCATCACCATTTCTACCACCATTTATCAGTTAAATATAATGGACTAAATTATCCAACAACAAAAATATGTCGATTAACAAATATCCCTAATTAGATATATGTATTACCCAAATCTACACATGAGCACATATTTCAACCATACAAATTTTTATTTTATAAGGGAAAATGTTTAATATTATTTTGTAAAAATAAATAATAATTAATACATAATTTATAGGTTTCTAGTAAATTCTTTTAAGATCTCATAATATATGAGTTAAATAATATTAGATAAAATTCTTGAGAATTCTGTGTGTGAAATTCACGAAAATATTTTACTGTTTATTACTAGTAATCATTTTATCATTTCATTTGAAAATATTCCTCCAAAATTATAGAAATTTTTTTTCTCTGTTTCATATTACAAAATGCGTTAAGCAAAAAAATCAATTAAAATTAAAAATAACATTTTTTTCTTTATTAAGCTTAATTTTGCATTTTAATTTGATGAATTTTACATGAATGTAAAAGCAAAAAAAAAAACTCTAAAAATTTGGGGCTTTTTATGAATTCATTTGAAATAATAGAATTAATTATAAAAATCAAAATGCCGACTCGATTATTTTATCATTAAATCATTTTAGTTTTTGTGTTATATCGTAATATCTTACATTATATTAATAAAAAAATATTTCAACTTTTTTATGTACTAAAATTAGTTTGTTACATGCTAGCTAAAATAACTCCAATTTAATTTAATTTACTATAATCAAATAAATATTGTTTAAAAATGGAAATTTTATGATGTGTAAACTCAATTAAACCAAAATAAATATCATATATTTTATATATATATAAATATATATGTGTGTGTGTGTATATATATGAACTGAAAATAATAGACGACAATTGATTGCTAATTTATACTATCTGTTATAGCAATTTTTTATGAAGATTATTAAATATTATAACTATAAAAATATTTCAAATTATTGCAATAATTCTTAATTCGGATTACGCCTTTAAGGAAATCTTATCTTTGTCCATATCTATTAATTTGCTAATTGTAAACAAAAATATTCAAGAAATATTTTAACAAGACGTAATTTCACAAAGTAAAAATTCAAGATATTTAAGAAAAACTGCATTTCAGGTACTGTAAAATATTTAGTAAATTTTTGTGTTTAATAATCTTTCACAAATAAAATAACTATTTGCTGAAAAAAATTTTTTAAAAATAATAAATTATTTAAAAAATAAGAATCTAAATAAATATATTCAGCTTCATATAAACTTCAAATCTTGTTGCTATAAAACATACTTAATCTCTTCGCTATATTTATCATATATTATTTAACATTTGAATTTTTTACATTTTTGTCATTAAGTATATATATATAAACTATCAGTCATATATAGAATTAAATAATATCCTTCTAAATATTATTATTTAACCTTGATATTTAAAAAGTAATACATGTTATAATATTTCATTATCTCCTATTATTTAATAATTAATGAAATCAAAATGAATTAAAATAAAATTATTTATTTTATCTTTATAGCATAATGAAACTCCTCATAAGTTTTAATCTTAGTTATAATTCGAATCCTATGTTAGGCTAAAAAGCAGCCCAAAAACTTACCCAGGCGAGCACGTGGTGAGAGTTGTGAGTGCCAAGCACATAACAATTATTTTGAAACCTCTGATTCCCCTCTTCTTCTGGACATGAGGCATGTTGACAGTGATTGGCGATCGGATGTCTTCAATATTAATTAGTGGCTGCGGCTCTTGACATAGTGTCCCCACCGGTCCGTTCTGTGAGACAGTGAGGAGCGAACTCTTCCCTCCGTCTTTTATGGGGGACTATATATATAGATATATTGGAAGAATCCGGATGTTGCGCCTGCCTTGCGCGCTTCGAAATATCCATCATCAGAACAGCGCTGTTTGGAGAGTGCTTTGAAATTTTTCTACGCAGAAGGGGATGGGCGCAAGCGCATTCGGAGGTGAAACTCGATTTGAGTGGATGCTGACTGTTTTCGCAGCTTCTTTCACGAAGTTTCACGAGGGGAAAGCTTTCAGTGGGAAACAGCTTTTACAGGGGATTCAATTTAGAGGGTTTATTTTATTTTTTTTTTTTTTTTTTTCTTTAAGAATGAGAATAGGCAGTTATTTTTATGAGACAGTTTGCATTAAAAATTAATTTCTTGGAAATTTTACCTGCTTTTCCTTTATAAACTAATACCGAAGATTTTATTTTATATCTTATTTCATTGATTATATATTGACCTGATACTTAGGTTTATCAATTTTAATTTTTTATGAATTATCAATAATTTATTTTATACATAACATCATTTCTTACATTCCCTTCCTTTATTAAAAAGAAGAATTTTTGTTAACATTTTAAGTCTTACAAAACAGGTGTACATTTCAATAGGCATTTTTTATTTTATTTTAAAGTTTATATCCCTAGAAAACAAATTTTATTAAGTGAACTTGTTTTGGATTTATTATTAAAGTAAATATTTTCTTTTAGAATGAGAATTAATATCATTTGAAACAAAACAATTTATTTCTTTAGATAATTTATCTCTTTCTTCAAAAATAATATTGAAATTTTTATTTCACTTATTACTCCAATGATACGATATTGTGAAAGGAACTTTAAGTATACTTAAACGACTATCTCTGTTTTCGATATTTTCTATTAAAGATTTATTTAGAACATAGTTTTAATCATACTTATTAGCAGTAAAGACATTTTATTTATTTTATAGAATGCAGCAATTTATTTTTGTTGATATATTTTAAAATACATTTGCTTTACACTGAGAGAACAATAAAATTGCTCCCATCAATGACTTGAGAAAGAAATAAATTAAATTTTTCGTTAGACATCTTATTATATCAATGTATTTTGTTACAGAACGATACATTGAAAAAATGCAAAAGCCTTCTTTTCTTTCATTGAAAGAATTTAAAAATATTTACTATTTCCTGAATTTGAAGAGTTCTTAAAACTAACCACATTTGTAAGTTTAAAAAGCTATTTCAAGGCAATTATTCGTAAAATATTTCTTTGTTTTCTCGAAAACCTTTAAAAACTTCTGATTATTTAACTTAAACTGTATGAGCTATATGTAATAAGCTATAGGTGAATAAACTTCTGCAAGTAAATCAAGTTACAAATTACTGATATATATTATTTATTTATTTATAATTACATATTTTTAAATGATTTAGTTAGTTGTAGTTTAATGAAAATACATTTCAAAGGAAACCATCATAAATTATTTCTTTCTTTACTTTATATGTGCAGTTTTAGAGATTTTAAAAAATTATTTAAATGACTAGTAGGTAAATAAAACACAAAAATTAAATTAAGAGTAAACACAAAATTTTAACCACTTTGCCCTGGGGATTTTAAATATAAGAAAGATTCGCTCAAGCTGTGTATTACAAACTGTGTGTGTACAAACCTTTAAAATCTAACACATTCGTCTAATTTAAGCTCAAATTAAAAAAATTATCAGTTAGAATACAGAACAAGCTAAATTTATTTTCATTAATTTGTAATTATTCAAGACAATATATGGGTATATTCTTACCAATTATTCAGGTTAAAGCAGCTTTTTTAAAGTTACGCATCTCACAAAAAGTGCGTTGTTCTCTTTTTTAATTTCTCGTATGGTGCTTTAGGAAAAGAAAATTTGACTTAAGGATTACCGGATAAATCCTAAATATAAACACGAAAATTCGATTAGTTTTACTGGTATCATTTAACTGGAAATGCTCACACGCTGTGAATATTTTTTTATGTAAGATATAACTAAATAAAAGACAAAGAGTTCTAAACGATAAAAAAAATTAAAAATATCTAAGAAAACAAAAAATCAATGAACCTAATAATTTCAGCGTGTGCAGAGTAATTCACAACTTTTACATTTTCAAAATTCCTTATTTCAAATCATTTGTAAATTTTTAAATTGATAGTAATTATTATTAATAAAAAATGTCTTAAAATTGCTATAAGATTACAAACTCTTCACACTAATAATTAATTATATACATTCCAGCAATGATCTTACTGTTGTTAATTTGCATAGTAAAAATTATAATAATCTCGTCACATTTTCATTCAAGCATAAATTATATAATAATTTTCCATTAACAGTGAAAAATTATGTAAAAGAAGATTTTCAGTTTTTAAAATTATCTGGCTCTGTATTTGGTGTTAATTATAAATAGACTATGTTCATAATATATTGTTTTATAATATAGCATGTCTATCTGCTACATATCTGCCTATTTAATGGTTAATTATATTGATCTCATATCAATATACCTGGCATTGAAAAACATTAACATTTGCATGTATTTTTAAAATAACACAGTGGTTGTATCTATTTTTATCCTCAACTTTTAAACTGGTTGGATATGCCATATAATTAAAAGAGATAAGGGTCAACTTTATATAAAATAAATATAATGATCATGTTTTCAATTAAATTTTAAAGTTAACTAACCAACGAAACAACGAGTGAAATTATCAAGAAATATATTATTTAAGTAATAATGGCAGTATAATTTAGGAATTTTAAATAGTCAAAAAAGATTATAAAAAAATATGATTTTAAGCAGATAATAAAATTTTTAAAATGCTTCCTCTGTAAAAATATTTTATTCAAGGTAAATAATTGATACAAACGCCTAATTTTTTGAAAGTTTCTTAAATGTATAATAATGATTAAATCATTAACTTTTAGAGAACTAAACATGTTTTTTACGTTTATATGATAAACAAATTATTATGTTGTATCTATTTAATTTAAATGTTTTTCAGATAACTTTCTCAAAATTAAGTAATTCTTATAGTAAAAATTGTTTAATGGTAGAAAAGGAATTTAACATATATAAATTATCTTACAATATTTCTTTTTTAGGCATGTTGATTCTTATTATTTCATATTTTTTGTGGAATTTTCTTTAATTTATCCAATATAATTATTTAAAAAAAAAAATAATAATAATAATAACAAATAGTTTGTTTCCCACTCAAATATTTATTTTTCAAGAAATTTTTAGTTTGGATAAATTATATTCGTATTCTTGCATGCATTAAAAAAGTATTGGATGTTTTTAGATCCCTCTTTTAAAGATGATATTTTAATTTTTATAAAAACTATTAGTTTTGGGTAATACTTTCTATGAAATAGATACATTAATATTGCTTGATTGAAGCGGTTCTAAAACTCTTTGCCAAAACGGAAAATAAAGTTATAGTTTACTCACTTATTCTACTCTTTAATACATTTTCGTTTCTTTACTTTGATTTTAACACTCAACTCTAATTTCATGGATTACTGAAAGTAAAAAGTGCTAGTATACCCTCTTATCGCAATTTTTCAGTTTTTCTATAAAGAATAACTGTTTTCTAATATTTATCATAAGAAAATTTGTTTTTAGAAACCGAATTCGATGTCTGAATAAAATGGAAAAAAGTAGAAAAAATATACAATTTAATAAGTTTTATGAATATTTTTAAATCATTTTTTTCAAATTCAAGTTATTACCTCTTCCTTGAACATTAACTTAGGATATTTTAAGTTTGAACTGTAAAGATTAAAAATATTTGCCTCACTCAGTTGAATAGAATAAATTCAATGCACCATAAATTTAAATCAATTCATTTTATTATTTGTCCATACCTTAAATTTTAAATCTAAAAAATATCATCTTATATGAAAGCCAAACAAGATTAGGTTCAGTATTTTATGACTTAAGTGAAATGATCCAACGAATTTGAAAAATGAATTTTCAGAAAAATAAAAATAACATAAATACCATGAAGCTATCCGAAAAATATATCGGATTCAATATATTACCCTGGAAAACTAAAATGTTTCAATCAAATGTACCCGAGAAAGACGCAGAATATTAAGTTTTTAAATTATAACTTTTTAAAAATTGATTGTTAATAGGGGATTAAAATTGATTTGAGGGGTTTTTTTATATTTCAAATAGTAGTATAGTTTAGAAGGTTTTTGATTTTTGAAGTCGTACCTATTCTTTCGAATATTTTCTGTCATTCAGAATCAACCTATAAATTGCATTGTTTCTTATAATTTTGGAAAATAATGCAGCAATTCATTCATCTTTTTTGGAATGAAGTATGTGGTGTAAGTAAACAATTACACCAAAAAGGCAGATTGGAAACAATTTTATAATTGTTGCTGCAATTTTATTCCCATTATTTCTGAAGTTCTTAATAATAATTAATTAATTAATTCTTAATTCTGACTGTTCCTCTTTGAATTGCTTCATTGAACAGTTTGGATCATTACTGTTCCAAGTGTCGTTATTCTCTATCCCCAACAAGAAACCTGAAGTACACAATGTTCCCTGGGGGATCAATTGAAGCATGAGAAAAAAAAACACAGCCAGACGGAGATTTAAAAAGTCACGAAATCAGTTCCTGAAGACATTGTATAAACAAAAAATACCTTAATTTGAGACGAGAGTATAATTCAGTACTTCTTGATGCTGTCGAATTCCTGTAAAAGCTTTCACAACAATATTGGTATCAACAATGTTTGGAAAAAATATATACATACAGGGATTTAAAAAAAATTCAGGAAGAAAATTGAAATCAGAGGTATCCGTCTTCCGACTGGAGAGTGTACAACATCTTCAGAGGAAACAATTGATGCAATATTTGAAAAATCCATTCCACTTAATTAGAGGCAAATTAACATTTTCATAAGCAATAACGCTCATCTGCTCCGGCCAAATTTTTTCAAACTAATCAAAAAAATTCAATCTAGAATTCAACACCTTGAACACAAAATTAATGCTTTTAAAAAAGACAATTTTTTCCTTATAAATGATAAGTTATTTCTCAATATATTCACCATTTCCGCCATGGGGGAAATTAAATAACTAGATATCCTCCCATATAGTAAAATCCGCTGGAAAATTCTTGTTACCTATATTTCTAAGAAATGTGTTAAGTTACAGTTTGGATTAAATAGAACTGCTCATAACTAATTTTTAATTAAATCGAATGTTATTTCTATTATTTATAAACTTTCCACCCATAGACATCGATATTTTGATTAAACATTGAAAAATCTCAATCACTGTAAATATTTACGACTTTTTATTACCAGTTTCAGCTCTACCTCATCAATTCAAATAAATCCAATCAACATTATTATTATTATTATTATTATTATTATTATTATAACAATAATTTTATAGAAGTTTTTTCAATAATTTGTTATACTGAGGACAGTAAAATAAATAACCAAGTTGGTTTAAACAACGTCATCTACAAAAATGGCCATAAATTAAAATACCATCAATACCGAATTTTTAACGAATTTACCGTGTTTATTGCCGAACTGTAAAGTGAGACTGGATAAATGAGCAAATTAGTTCCTGTACAAAATGTGTAATTTTCACGAATTCACTGACTTCATTAGAATCTCTGAAAAGTATTGCATCGTACAACAGCATTGTTTCTTGAATAAAATGTGACTGTATATTTTGCATTTGTTCGTGGTCATACAAGAATATTCGGCAATGAAAGAGCTATTTGGCTCGCAAAAGAAGTCACCAAACAGGACATTGAACTTAATGTTAATATACCAAATTCTTATTTTAAAAAAACACTCAAAAACAAGACCAATAATTTCTTTAGTTCTTTATACATAGAATTCTCCAATAACTCTATCCCGAATGCTTTCCCACTATTCCGCTTATCATTTTTTTAAATAATTTCAGTATCACTCAGTTTATGACTGGACTTGCCAATCATAATTCTTATTTAACTGATATAACTAACTATGTCAATTGATCTTTGCAACAGTAAAGTAGGTAAAGTACAGAATATCTATCATAATGTTCTTAGTTTATCTAGGCTTGAACATCCTAGAAAAATTTTAAAAGAAGAACTAACACTCCAAAAAGTCAAATGGCCACCACACTTTTGTGGATCTGTTAATAAGAAGCCTGCTTTTACAGCATTTTGTATTTTTTTCTACTCATTTTGATGTTTTTTAAATCCCTTTCTTTTCTCCTTTATTTTATTTTTTGTAATGTCAGGTGTACTTTTAAGTTTACCACTTATTTGATATTTTCATTATTTTATCATTGATTTGTTTTTTATTTATTTCTGTAATATTCGTGTGATGCTTCGTGGTATACGAGGAATTTTGTAAACTTTAATAAAAAAACACATTCACATTCATATTCATAAACACATCATCACATTCACTTTCATAAACACATCATCACATTCACGGAATTGGATGTCACAAGTAAATTACATTGTTAATAAAATACTGGAAATACATAGCAGTTATTTAAGTAATAAAAGTTTATAATTCTAATAAGTTAAAGAGTCTTTTACAATGATGACAACTCCATTGACGAGCAAAAACGTGGTACACTATGAATTATGTAAGTCGACTATAAGGTAATGGTACAATTGATGACAAATTAACAGTTGTAGGTTTAGGAACAGAATGTCACATTTTAATTGCTTATAAAATTTACACTAACTGGAAAAAGAGTCAAGCCTGTACTAATATAATTAAAACTGTGTAAGCGAAACAGGATTTCAAATGTTATATATGCTAAAGTAGAAAATACTATACAATTTTTACTATAGTTATGACTTTACACATAAGACATTTTCGTTTTCTTATGTGTAGTCATAACTTAGCACAAGGGAAACTAATAAGTGCAAGTGATTAAGAATCTGAGGTTATATATATCTGAGCATTTATATATTTTTTTCAATAACAGAAATTAGTTAGTAGTTTCATAGAGCTAGTAAGGCCGTCCTTCAATTCACAATCTCTTCGGCCTTGAAGCAAAAGCGAGAAAGTATTTCATAAGGACTCACAACTGTAAATATCAGTGCTTGCTTATCAATGATCAATGCTTGTTTACTTGTTTCGTTACACGTCAGCTGCACAGATGGAGGCATGTTTTCTTTTCCTGATTGCATACATTTTTGCGGGAAAACTAAAATGGCTGAAATCGATTACATTTTTTATCAACATTAAATTGCCTTCATTTCCTATCTGTAGTGAAATTTACCATCCTTATTTCTTAAACTTAAAAAAAGATAAGAAAATCTGTAAAAATATCAGGACTTAATCAATTCAAAAACCCAAACTTTTTCTTATAATTTTTCATCTCCCATCTTATCTTTTAATTATTTGTATAAAACACTCTTAATAAATTAGATCAAGACAAATATTCTAGAAATAGAAGGTTAAATTTTCTAGATTATAGTTAAGGGATTTTAATAACTAAATCATCCAACAATATTAATGGAATTTTTCATAATGTCCGTCTTATTCTCCATCTGAATAATAATGATATATCTTTTACTAAGGTGTGGTCAATCTGCAAGTGCTTAGCTATACAATGCTTGTTTATGTTTTATACATGGACTATTTGTTCATACTGGGAATAACTCTTAGCCTCTTTATACGAAAATGTTTTTAGCATATCAATCATTCGGTGAAACTTCCTTTCTGTGACTGTTTATTCAAGATCATTATAATGAAGTTCTTTTGCAATATCATTACTTTACTCAAAATAATATTTTATATTTTTTTAAGATAAAACTTTTTTGATACATGTAATTATCTTTCAAAGAAAAGATAAATTATTTAAAATATAATTTATTTTTATGTGGAGGTTTTAGTGTAATATTAATGAAATAAATATTTTTTTTGTCTTTAAATTTCAATATAAGAAACTTTACAAGCAAACTACTTAATTGTATAATTTTCAATCGTATTTAATTTTAACAGCATTCCTTAAAAAGGTCTTAATTAAATTTTCCTCAAAAAATTTACTCGTATACATACAGTCATTGAAGATTAGTGAGAGTTCCTTTCAAACACAACAAAGCTGCAGTCTGACACTCTTTAATCTTTATGGAACTTCATATGGATATATTGTATATACCTTGAAGAACCCGGAGGAAAACAGTTTTTCAAAAACACTCTTTTTAAAACATAGATGTGAAAGAAGTTAATTCGTTTTACATAAATCAAATAAATTTACTTTTGTGGTTTTGATGCTTTTTAGAAAGTGATGAAAGATAATAACGTCTCGTTTTTATATTCAATGAAATGGATGCTATGCAGCCTCTAGCATAACAATATTCCTTCCCTCGAGTACTGAAAGGCCAAAAAAATGATTAAGAATTATCTTCTAAAGATCTGTATAGTGCTTTTGATGTCAAAATCATTGAGTATACCTAAGTGAATAAATGAATGAAATACTGCTTAAAAGGTTCCAAACTTCAATATGATCTACTTCCTTTGTTAAATAACTGTATAAAATATCTCTTTGATTATAACAATTGTATAACATCTCATGCATTTAGCTTTCTGGGTTTTTTTTAACTTTTGTAGACTTTTTTTTTTGTAGACTCAGTCTGCTATATGTAACTAGATTGTTATTAATTTTCTCAAAATGCATTATTTTTAATAAATTTACCCAAAAAATAAAAGTGCTTTAATTATATGATAGAGCTATAGATATTAATTATTTATCTGAAAATTTAGATGACACGAATTATTAATTTTTTTAAAGAATAATGACAAATTCATTTACCATTTTTTTTCTACTATCTAGTTCACTGTTTTAACAGGTCGTCAAGTTAAGATGTTTACTTAGCAGTTCTTCTACTGTTGACAAATGAAATGACATCTCCCTTTCTACAATATTTAATCTTCTTAAAGATTAAATCTTAGAACAAAAATATTTGTGCTCAGATTTAAGCTGGGAATTCTGAACACCTGGCAAAAAGGTTTAAAGTTTATCGTTTTTAATTTAAATATTTTATTGTAATCTTATAAAATATTATCTTTCCTTTTTTTTTTATTTATGTCTTTGAGAAAATTCACTTGAGATTGAACTAACCATGACTTATTTACTTTTTAAAGGACTTGTTTATTTTACCAATATATATTTCTTTATTGTACAAAAAGCTAAAAAGAAAAGATTCTCTGTCTACATCAAATATAGATTTTTGTCAACATGTTTATTTAAATTGGATGTTCATATGTTCAATAGAAATAATTATTGAAGTTTTAATAAATGGATTAATTAATAACAGTATTTTGAAATCGTGTCAAACATATTTCAGAATGAATGGAAAAACCTTTCTGTAACTGTATTCACATTTTCGTTTTTCAAATTTTCAATTCCATTAACAATTTAAATGTCTTGTCAAATTTTAAGCGAAGTTAAATTATCTTCCAGTCAATTTTTTCTCATATTTAAGAAAGTACCAATTTTTACATATACATATAACAATTAGGCACTTGGAGACTAACCACATCGGAGACTTATCATAAGAGATATACCGTTATTATTCCCAAGAGTAAATGGAAAATCAGAAGGAAAATGAAAATCAGTAGATGAACCTATTATTATTGTTGGATGTTTCAGCTATTAAAATCACATAATCATAATGCAGAAAGTCGAATCTTTTATTTCTAGAAAATTTGGCTAGAACTGTTTTACCAAAGATATTACTTGCCAATAATTAAACAAGATGCTAGACGAAAAATTATAACAATGTATTCGTTTTTAAATTGAATTCCTGTTATTTCTACAGATTATCTTTTATTTTGCTAAGTTTTACAAATAAGCATAAAAAAATTCCCTAGAGAAAGAAAATGAAAGGAATTTAATGTTGATAAAAATATAATCGATTATTTCCATTTTGGTTTTCCGTCTAAGGTATCAGGAGAAGAAAACAAAGTTCCAACCGTGCAGTTGACACGTGTTCAATCATTGGAGCACTAGTCTTTAGAGATATGAGTCCTTATGAAATGTTTTCTCGCTTTTGCGCAATATCGAAGAGATTATGGATTAAAGAACGTTCATAGATACTAGCTTTATATAACTATTAACTAATTTCTATTAATAAAAATATATAAATGCTGAATATCTTCAGATTCTTAAGCACTCGCATTTATTAATTTTTAATGTATAGACATTTTAAATTCTTCAGCTTTATTTAATTCAAAATTGTTTGCAAAATTAGGCAGGAATTTCTTTTAAATGACTATTTTATTAAAAGAGTTTGGTTTGACCATCTATATTTTCTTGTAATAGTGTGCTTAAGCAATTAAATATATTAGGAAATTGAAATCAAAGTTAACATATGTTTCGAAGAAATAGGGATATCATTTATACTAAGCCATCATAATCTTTCATTCTATGTCAACAATAATTTTAAAAATCATCAGCTATAATCATCAACAATAATTTTAAAAATTTAATAGAAAAATGTCAAGAAATCTCAGGATATATTTATTGATTCCACTTCTTAAAAGCTTTTTTTAAATACAGTTGTACAAATTATCAATTCCTCGCAGACTAAAATATATATCTGAAAAACAATAAATTAGTATTTCGATTAAAAGTTTCAAAGTCCATTCTACAAAAGTTTAAGTTAACTTAAGAACATACTTCTCATGTATTATTTTTCCTCTTTATTGTACAATATTTCAGAATTTCCTTTTACTTCTAGATATACGAGTAGGAGATATTACGAGTAAAAAGCTGCATCTTTGTAATGAATTTCAAGCAATATAACAAAGTAAGCAAGGTAAAACAAGGTAAACAAACTCAGAAAAATCCAGTATATATTTTACAATTCCCAGCTTAATTATTTATGCTGAGAAAATTGTGACTACATTGTTTTCAAATAATAAATGTCATTTTTTGTTACAAGGAAAAAGTTAATAATAGGAGTAGTTAGTAATAAAATTGAGGAATTTATTTGTTTTCGTTTTAATTGTCAAAAGCATTACACCATCAACACTCTGTTGTAAAAATCTTGAAAAGGAACGGATCTCTGTCTTCGAATTGAATTTTTAAATATAGTTGTACATTTTTGGACTCCTCATTAAATTGGGAAGTCATGTGTGTTATTACACAATAAAAACCTTCAACAAATAATTATCCGTTCAACGTGGTTATAAATTCTTTGCCCAGAAAATAAGTATACAGGGTAAATCGTAATTAAAAGTACAGACTTTAAGAGCTAATACATCACTTAAAAAACAAGCATTTCTTACACATTTCTGAGTCACGCAGATATAAACAAAAGATTTATGCATGAATAATTACATTTCATAAAGTCAAAAATAACATTAATTTTTATTTCATTTTTTGAATTAAAGAATAATCCCTACACAACAAGATCAATTGACATTCAAAATGATATTAATTTTATAGTCACACGTCAAATGGCTTTAAAATCAAAAATGGGTAAAAAAAAAATTTCATGTGATAAGGCTAATAAGATTTTAATAAAAGATCCATCGAACAAGTATAGTAAAGACGAATGCAAAAATAATGAAACCTAATCTCAGAAAGATGCAGGAAGAAAAGGCATGGTGAATAAAATTAGAATTTCTTTTTAAATTGTGAAACTGAATTTTCTTAAAAATACTTTTAAAGCATGGATAAAAATTTTAATCCATAAATATTCCGTTTTCTTTGAAGTAAAAATTTAGAAATTAAGTAATTAGACTTAATAAAGAAAGGACAAAAAGAATGCATTGCAAATCCTTCTTAAATATTGCCGAGAATATATATAAAAGCTCTTTAAAAGGAAAAAAAGAATATGTTTAAGAGGTAGATTATAAGATTATACTCTAAGGATTTCTTTAGTTAAAGTATACTGTCCTATCATTTTAATGAACACTGATGTACTTTAAAAATGTTTAATGACTTAATGAAAAATAATTCTAGTTTTTCAAGACTAAGAATATAATTAAACATATTAAATCCCGTTTCATTGATCTAAAATCATGTATTTTTTTCATGAAACATTTCCTTTCATGGTATTAAAATAAATCTTTTAATTACGAATTACACTTAATTAGAAATTTTTTATCTTGTTTTTTGAATCATTTCATTTTATTAAAATTATTCAAAAAATGTTAAATAAAATCCTATTACTAATGGCAGTTTAAACGATTGCGATTGTAATTACTTCAAAAGAAGCAAAAAGAAAATATTCTTCAGCATTTGAATAAAAAGAAAATTTAATGGGAAAAGAAATATTTATGAGAAATTTTCTTTAACTACCCAATGATAGTAAACAAAAAATTAATATTTCAAGAAAATAAAGAATTTAAGTTCATTACAAGTATTTTATAGGCCCATTTATATTCTCTAAATCTTTGTTATTATTATTATTTAACACTTATTTTGTCAAAGCAGACTTCCTTTCTAAAAAAGAGAAAAAATTATTGCAGTAGCCTCATTATGCCTTTTTTTTATTTAAAATTAAAGTGTCACTCAAAATCATTTTAACTAACAATTGACGTAATCTTTAAAATATAACATCTACTAAAGTTTGAAAGAATGAACCTCTCTGGAATATTTCTAAAATCCGCACTCAGAGGGTTTTATCTGGCTACGAGGCCTGATTGACTTGCAGTTCATTTTTACTGAATAAACATTTAAACCAAACATTTTCTCTAATTTGTAAGAAATGATGAACAGAAACCACCCCTTTCTCCTTAGGCTCTTTGCGGACTTTCTGGTCAAGTCAAATATTAGTATAGAAAACTAATGGGGACATGATTATAGTTTATTTTTTGTTGCGTAAAGATGTTTGTCGTATAGGCTTTTCCACAGGCCGGAGTAGTTGACTCTTTCAGAATTTTTTGACATTTCAATGACGAAGTAAGTGAAAGATGGTAAATTTTAGATACTTAAAATTAATTAACTTTACAATAGTCTTAACACTACCAAACAACGAGATTTGTTATGTGCGTTAAATAACAAAGATTTGTTAAGCCTATCAAATTAACTACTCCTACAAAAACAAATTGTTTCAGTAATAGAATTCAAACGTTTATAAAAATAAACAGAGCAAATTACATCACAAAACAATTTATCAGTACATTTATAAGAGGCCAGTGAGAAGAAATTCCTCCTGTTCAGTACTTTCAAAATCAAGTCACTTCAAATAATGTATCATAATGAATTTTCTGTAATAAAGCATCTTTTTTAAGTTAAATGTTGTGGTTAATTATTTTCCTTAATTTTTATTTCTCAAATCAATTAACTTCTTCAGCTATGCACAAATTATAATAAAAATAGCGATCATTCTTAAGATGTAGCAACTTTTTTATCTTATTTATCTTTAACTAAAATCCTTTTAAGCAATAATACATTCTATATAATTGATTTCAATTTATGTTTTCTGGGATTTTTGAAAAACAAGATTTACAAACCTATTAATTTTTACTACTTATTTAAAGGATCTGTTTATTAAATGAAAGGCTGATATAAATTTTCATATTTATTTACATTTCCAGTATAATCTTTTTGTCCAGCAATTAGAAATAAAAATATATATGCATTTAAATGTCCGTATATGATTTAAAAATTTTATCTGTCTCCATATATATTTTCCGTTGTAAGGATATATGCTTTCTCACCATTTGATCCAAGATACTCACTAATATGTTGACAGCCAGTGAGAGGAATAAATGTTATTCCCTGTTATGTAAAGTATTACATTCCAATCGCACATTCAAGGAAACTCACAGACATTTATATATCATATGAGCGAAAGTCTAGAAAACTCACACCAGGCACTATCAGCATTGCACTGACTACTGGGAGATAAATACCTACTTGTACATTATGCAATGCATGCAATATAAATTTGCCCTCTTTCTTAATAGTTTATTACAAATCAAATATTTTTAGAACTGTGTGATTATATATTTTATCCTGTTAAATTTTTGTTTTGTTTTATTTTTGAGTTATGTTTAATTGCACTGAACACAAATTCAGTTTCATCTCAAATATAAAACAGTTTTTAACTTTTCTTCTTAAATACTGCACTCTCTTTTATTTGTCAAAAAATGCATTAGCAATGTATGTCGAAATAAATAGTGCTTCAAAGAATCAATGTTCAAATTATTATCTTAAAAATTACAAAGGAGCGCGCAGATTTATTTTTAGTTTGTTAATTTCCTTCCTTTATAGTTTTACACAAAGCACAATTTATTGTATTGGTTTGTGATTATAACTTGGCATTGAACTGCAAATAGGCATTATGGAAATTTTTTTCTTAATTATTTTTCGGCATTTATTTAATTACTTCTTTGATAAACCCTCCAAGGTTCATCTATCTTTATGTTCTGTATCCCAAAATACGTTATAACAAGAGAGAAAATCAATTTATAATAATAAATTTAAAAATATTTCTTTAGTTAAATATAATATATAGCTTTTAAATCCTTTGATACCACGTTTTATAAATTTCCATCTAAACTGAAGAGCAAAAAGAGAAGCCGAAATGGTTGGTGAAGATCCTTTCGAAACCCAAATGACATTTAAGGCATTCTGTTTAAGAAAATAAAATATTCATGAGGTAAAAAATTTTAAAAATGGCGTAAAATAAGTTTAGCAATGTATGAGCCAATGAACAAAATTATGTCTGAAAAATACACCTTGGAATCATCGATGAAATTTTCAGATATAAAATAAGAGACTACTTAAGAGATAGAGCCAACAAATGGAAAACCGCGCGATATTTTTCAACGGAAAAATAAATAACGCTCTGAAAAAATTATCTGCACCAGAAAGAAACTATTTCAGTTATTCGATTCTTATTTCTTAGCTAATATAAAGAAAATAAAGAATGAAATTTTTTAAGGTAAGGTATTTTTTTAAGATAATGTCTTAATGTACCTTTCTATTAGACACATCACAGAATGAAAAGTATTTATTAAGCAAATAACATTTTAAAAAGAATGTAAAATAGTATTTCATAAGTTAAACATGTTACATAAGTTAAATATGTCACTCATAATATAGATACATTTGTAATTTGCACTTGATAGCATAAGGCCATAAGAAAATCTCAGTTACTGTACAAAAAAAATTTTTAATTGAAAGTTAATTTTAATCATTCACTTAAAGAAAGGAATTCTGCGTAGAAATAGCAATGACCTCTCACTGTCCCTTACTATGTATAGACAATTTCTATAAGAGAGAGTTTGAATCTACAGTATCTGAAATAATTATGATTGGATACACTATTTTTTTTCACTGGCAATTTGCTTCCTAGTTCGAGTTTTCTGATCTTTCTCCAACACGACACGTAAACATTGCAGTAGCATTATTTAAGTAAGAACATTGAGTTAAGTACATCAAATCTATCATGGTTACCCTGCAGTCTAATATTCTTCAAAATCTGTAGTATCAAGTGTGAATTACCTTAAATCAAGTGCTTAACGCTAGAGAAAATAATAACAATCCTTTATTTTTTATTATTTATTTATTTATTTTATTTACTTTTTATCATTACTTATTTATTTATATATAGTTTTATTATTTATTTATTTACTAGAAGACCCGGCCACGCGTTGCTGTGGCTTTCTTGTATTTCGTTCAATTATTAGACACTATAATTGGTATTGTTATCGTTTGCTGTCGTGGTTTGATTTGTTGACATGAGGGCCCTCTCAGCACGTCTACGTCGTGCCTCACGCCTAAGGGCATTGTTGAGGTTAGATTTTTTTGGTGGCATTTTACTGAAAATGATAATTAAAAAAATATAATACAATTAAAATAAAATCGGGATATAATAATAAATGACTTAAAAAAAAATTCACAATAAAATGTAAACGATTGTTTAAGGTACACGAACACGTTCGAATGAATTTTTTTGAAATTTTATATCTTTGTACACATTTTTGGATTGAATGTATCTAAAAACTAATGATTTCACATAAAAAAATTTCATTATTATTATTTATTTATTTTTTTAAATTTTTATAAGCTAAAAATAAGGGTAAAAATTGCCAAAAATTGATACTGTTACAAAACATAATAACTCAAAATCAAATCAATATTTTTAAAATTTCTAAGTTTGTATTTGTTTGTACTAACATATTATAGGGAATGGACCTCTGGTAAATTTATATCTTTATTATTTTGTGCTAGTTTAAATGCTGTCGACACAAAATTCTTTCAAAATTTGCATGTAATTCCAAGCTTAACAATAAAAATAAAAAATATTTATGTAGCTATAATCATTTCAGAGTTTTATTACCTGTAAACATTTATGAAAAACATAAATACTAAGTTTTGTAACATTTTTATCAAAATTACTTGTGTTATGGTGTTTCACATGAAAACAAAAAGCATAAAAATTCATTCTGAGAAAAAGCTAAAAACAACTTTTAATTAGAGATATTACTTTTAAAAATGTGGTAAATGTATTAAAATGCCATTGAATTATCAAGTTCATAGTCTTATTTATTAAAAAATATAGTTTTATTTTTCCTTAAAGCTCTAAATATTTTCTGAGCTTTGTTTTGAAAAAGTTAAAATTTGCTCGACAAATTTTTCTTTTTACAACTTCCTGCTACTTGCAAAGGCTTTTTAATATGAAATGACCTGAATTTAAAATATTTAGCCTTTTTGCAAGTGTTTTGATTAAATATATTCAAAACCTTTGAATTTCACATAAAAATATCAACTTTAGCTATTTTTTATACAATTTATTCTTTAAAATATGGATAAACATTGCAAAAATGTGATATTGTTGCAAAACTTGATAATCAAAAATAAATAAAACATGAATAGTTTTTCCTTTGCAAGTATTTTTATGCTGGGAATATCCTTATGTAGGTAATATACTGTTTTCAAATTTATATCTTAATTATTTATACATTTTTGTATGCTTAAAGTTTGTCGACACAAACTTTTTTTTACAAATTTACAAAAATTCTTAGTTTAAAAACTGATATGAAAATAATTTATGAATTTAGGTTAATTTCCATGTTCTATTCCTTTCATACATTTAAAGAAAACTTTTACATGAAGTTTCAAAGCATTTAAATAAAAATATATAGGTATTATGTTGTTTTGAAGGAACACAAAATGCATAAAATTCAAATAAGAAATAATTAAAACCAACTTTTAAATGTAAATAAAAACAAATGTACATACATAAAAATGTTATTGAGCTTTAAATTCTCCTTTATTAATATAAACACTTATTTATTTGTTTTGTTTTCTTTAAATAACTTCCAATTTAAAAGTACCATTTATCAATTTTTCTTCGACAATATTCAAATCACTCAAATTTATAACTCAAATTCTTTGTTTTTCAATTAACAAAAGTTTTTTTTTAAAAAATGTCTTTGATTTTCAACTTGCAACTATTATAATACCTTTTATAAAATTTTAATGTTATCATTATATCAAATAATTGCAGAGTGTACTTCATTTTCACACTTTTCAAAAAATCCTTAAAATTATATTGTCTATATTATACTATCTTGCAGATCACATTTCATTTTAGAATTCTTAATGAAATAAAACACATGTTGACAAACTTTAAGCATAAAAAAGTTCATTGTTTTGATTCACAACTTTTCATTCTATATATTTTATTCAAATTTAGAAAATGTGTTTTTTCTTCTTCACAAATAATGTTTTATTATTTTATGATGAAAGAAATCACAAAACAAATGGAAAAGTTAATGAGCTTTGAATTCTCCTTTTTTAATATAAACACTTATTTAGTTGTTTTGTTTTCTTTAAATAACTTCCAATTTAAAAGTATCATTTATCAATTTTTCTTCGACAATATTGAAATCACTCAAATTTATAACTCAAATTCTTTGTTTTTCAAATAACAAAAGTTTTTTAAATAAAATGTCCTTGATTTTCAACTTGTAACTATTGTAATATCTTACATAAAATTTTAATGTTATCATTGTATCAAATAATTGCAGAGTTTACTTCATTTTCACACTTTTCAAAAAATCCTTAAAATTCAACATCTTTCTTTAAAATTATATATTACATTATCTTGTAGATCACATTTCATTTTAGAATTTTTAATCAAATACAACACATGTTGACAAACTTTAATCTATTTTAAAAGTTCAATATTTTGATTCACAACTTTTCATTCAATATATTTTATTCCAATTCACATTCAAACTTAGAAAATAAAAAAAATATTGATAATGAAATCAGGTAATACTTACATGCATTTGAATTATTTCTCATAGAAATAATATAAATTTCATACAATATAATTTTCACAAAATTTAAAGTAGTACATAAAACAATAATATTCAGAACATGAGAATTTTACGGTTATGTAGTTCAGGCATCGAGACACGGCGCCATCTAACTTACACTTTATTGTGGTATGTCTTTCGTCTGTGGTGGAAACAAACTTTTTACTCCAACGATGAAATTAGTGCAAATAAGAATTCTGCAATTAATTATCGAAATAGCAATAAAATAGTCATTATGTTGTTCGGAAAATGAAGCTACGAATTCCTCTAATTGCAGTATTGCAACCCTAAAGAAATTGGCTGAAAATTGGCGAAAATTCAGGGTTGCAAGATTGGCGACTTCCTCAATGGTAGATTTTAACCGATTTTGCAATTAAATACAAAAAAAGTCTGAATAAAAACTATCCTATTTCTCAAGTTGGAACAAAACACACATTTAAAAAAAAAAAGTTAAAATCGGATAGTTAGTTTCGGAGTTCATCGCGAACAAACATCGTGACACGGGAATTATATATAATAGATTTTTGTAAATTTGCGAGCGTTATGTTCCTCTGATATGTAACTCGAATAGCCCAGCTACGGACGATGTACTTCAAAGGGCTCCGTGTCGTATGAGATAAAATTCCCCCCAGCCAGCTTGACTATCAATGTTGGACACGCATATGTATTGTCTTCCTCATTTCTGAAAGCAGGTATTGCAACGAACTCCTGTGCACTTTGCTACTTGCCGGTTCCTATCAGAAGAATTGGGGATTGTCTACAATATCAAACCAAAGTTAATTAGATATGCCCTAATAGTTTTTATTTATTAGTAAAATTCGACCTTTTTAAATAAGTTCTTGCATAAACAATCGATTTTGCTCTTCACTACAAAAACACTTGAGTAATGTTTCTCATTTGTAATCATTCGAAGTACACAATAACAAAACTAAATGTGTTTCAAGTTGAAATAATTGAAACACAGTCTCAATATAGTTTTTGTAACAATCAAATGAGGTGCCTGATGGCTGAGTGACTAGAGCTCTCTACCATAAGTCTCGGGATCGAGTTCCGGTTGTGTTATGGAGGCTGTAATGGCTCGGAATCTACTTTAAACCGTTAGTCCCGTGCTAATATGACAGTAAAGCGACAAACCAGGGGGTTGGGAGTAAGGCTAACAAACCTACCCCATAAAAAAAGAAAACCTCTCATGCTTCGAAATCTGTTAGTTAGCAGAAGACCTTGTCCCACAATGGCTGTGGAACCAAATATAATGATGAGAAATCACATGTAGTATATAGCAATATTAAAGGCAAAAAAATTAGCTTTTATGCATATTTTATGTTGTGCAAAGCATGTAAATATCACATTATTAAAAACGATAACTGATAATTAGTTTAAAACATTTTTCCGTGCATTAACAGAAAATTTCCTATTGTTATCAATAAGTAAAGCTATTCAACTATAATTGTAGCAAATATTTTGCGAAAATTTAATAAACAATTATTAAGTTACGTATTTTCTTTTATTTATTTATAATGCGTTTCAAAAAATTTTAATTTTAATTTTTAGGTAATAGATCATAATTTTTGGTTAATATTGTCATTAAATATTTCGTAGAATAGAATAAATTGGTTTTGTATTTTATTTTAACTGATCGATTTAAAATAATTTTCAAACACATTCATTTAAACATGTATAAAATTATTTACATATTTTAAAAATTCCACTCATGTTTTACAAAACCGTGTGACATGTTTAATATTAAAATTATATTTATTTTCAACTAAAATTATAAATATTAATCAAAATATGCAAAATATTCCAAATTTAAATAATTTGTAAGGACTTCTTATAAATGAAGAATTTGAAAGTTTATATTTAAAATATGTATATTCCTTATTCTAATTTTAAAAAATTTCAGAATATATTAATTTTCTATTATAAAAATATATTTTAGCTTTAACATTTCAATAAAATATGAAGATATCCATTTATAAAATGTAAATTATTTGTAAAACGTGAATCTCCATAATTGAGTTAAATGTATTCAGAAATAAAGGTTAAAAATACAGTTTATTTTAGATCGACGAAAGCATTTATTTTTAATATGGCTTCAAATCGAAAACATAATTTTCATCAAACAAAATTTCAAGTGAGCTGAATTTCTCGTTTAATGAGAAGCATACCAAACTGGAAAATTAAAAAAATAATAAACGATCGAGACAAATTTGCCTTCTAATGAATTCACTTTTTTCTTTCTTGACTATCATATTTTGTTTGATTTTACGAAAATTTAATTCGTTTTCCAGCTAAATTCTGCAGTTCAAAGTAAAAGAATTCGATAAAAAAATGTTCTATGCGATCGATAATTTCTTCGAAAGTTTCGGACAAAAATTAAGTTTACATATTTAGTTTCAATTAAATGTTCCTGACTGATCTTTCTTTTTATTCGGGAGAATTCTTTGAAATTTCTAGTTTCATTAAGATTGGAGATATTTGAAAAGATTTTTATGCGAGAAAAAGTGAAAAAGTGAATATATATTTATTATAATTCTAAATTACTTTTAGATGTAGATACTCATTTTCTACAAATCTTTAGAACACTTTATCTATTCATCAGATTAATAAACCAGATTTAAATGTTCCAAAACAAAATTTATGTATATCATAAAGAATTTTATAAAAGAGAGGTAATTTATAAAATAAAGCCAATATACTTTTGTATTATGTAATGCCATTTCCAGAACCAGATTATGTTTAGAAATGGTAAAAGCAAAATCAGGATAACAAAGATTCAATTTATACTTGGATTGATATTTGGTGGAGCAGTGAATGAAACCTCTGGAAGCTCCCAGAGGGTAATTACGCCCTACAACAGTGATTCTTAGATTATTTACTTTTATTTATTTCCTTCAATCCTTTTTCCATCAATAAATGGCCATAATAATTTTGATAGTTTAGTTCACAGGTTTTATATTGCTAATATATCGCATGATTTTTTTGCCACGCGCAATTAAGTACTTAAAAAAATTTATTTTATTCGATCATAGACAATTCCCACGAATACCAGACGAATATAACACGAGGATTATAATAATAAGTAAGATTCCAAGAATTGCTAAGCACATGATACAATCAAATTATGTTACAATTCAGTATTGTTCGAATAAAGATATTTGCTAATTTTAAATTAACAAAAAAAAATATTTTTGTTATCATTATAATTTCTGCAAATAATCCTTAAATTAATGAAAATAATATGAACCAATGACATGACGAAAAGTCATAAAGTTTATGAGAAGAGATAGACTAATCTTTCAACAAATTATTTGAATGAAATCAAATTTCAATTATTAACTGCATATAAAAGTTTGTTTACGTTTACTGCAAGTAAATTTCTAAGCAATAAAAAACGGAAACACTATAATTAGTAATTTAAATCATAATTATAATCATAAAATTAAAAGAAAATAATATACAAAATATAATGAACCTTTAAAATTAAAACAAATAAAATACTTTAAAAGCAGATTTTTGATAGACGAGCTAACAGAAATTTCAAGGCTGCCAAATAGTCTGAAATTTCATGTTTTTCTTGAAACTTTTTTTAAACAGTAGTGAGCTGGTAGTAGTGACAAACAGTAGCCAGTGCCGAACAGTAGAGAGTTACGAATTCATTATATTGTACCAGCATTGTTATTTCAGGGATTATAGGAGCATAAATAAAACATTTTGAAGTATAAAAAATTAATGTTCAGATTAAAAACTGCGATGTCTTGGAGATGTAGAAACATAGAAGGGTTGACATTTTCAGAAATTGAGGCAAAAAATTGTCAAGACGCTGTAACTAAATATGTTTCAAAGTTTAAGGGTTTTATTTTTTATCCTTAACTTTAATATCCTTTTAAAATGAATTTTAAGAAATATTTGGCGAGTTTCTTGGTTTATTTGTTGTTGTAAATTAAAGCATCCTTAAAGTTTATTGATAGTCTTCAGAATATTGACAAGTTTAACATTCCATCCAGAAATGTTCATTTGGTTTCTGAACCAGCTAAATATTGGCATAAGCAACTTTTATTTATTTTATGTTCGTTAATAAACTTTCTTCCTTCAACTGTCAAGATATTCTAGATTTCGACACTCTTGTGGATTTATTACAACACTGTCATTATGGATAGCATAGCCAAAAGAAATTAAGTTGTTATTTTATTGCATTTTACGTAATAAATTGAAAATTTTTTACTCAATGCTATGATTAAAATTCGTTAATTTTATGTAGTTTACTTTAGGCGGCTGATGTTATGAAGAATTCGACATTAAAAGTTATCTTTCTTCTGGTGTTTTTATTTAATTTTAATTTATTCATCAAATTAACAGCATCGTTAGCAGGAAAATTTACGAAATTTAGGGATAAATTGGATTCGTAATTAATTGTTCACTCAAATATTTTTAACAAAATAATTTTAATACATTTAAATAATTGAAAGTTGAAATTCATAGTTGATACAGATTTCAAATACTGATAAGAGATTAGTTATCTTATGAATTAAATTTTAATTTCTAAACAATTTCAATTTTAAAACTTTTTTGTATCAAATTCTAAATATTCAATAATAAGACTACAAATTCCGTAGTTAAATCAAATTTATTGTTGAAAACATGTATAAAGCTCCAGTTAAATGAAATATTATATGGAGAAAATATATGTGTACATATATCAAACCATTCTTCGTGTGTGTACTTACAAAAAAAATTTTCTTCCTATCGAATCGGTTGCTACTTATTGATCCGCACATGCAAATAACTTAATAATTAATCAAATTTAAATTCATTGCATAACCCAGGTTTCCAAAAATTAAGAAAAATCAGAAAAATTGCTATTACACGGCCAAAAATAAGCACATTTTCATAAAAATAACGTAGTAACATAGAAAGTAATGCTACAACAGAAAATGAAAAGCAAATTAGTGGAGCTATCGAAAACTGGTTTTAAAATCACATGCAATTTTTTGTCAGTAGAGACTACGTAGTTAATTATTTAGGCAACATGTTTTAAATATAAGTACTCGGCATCATTGATCTGAAGAAATACGATAAAAAACGGTTGAATGGATAGCAGCGGGCTAGAGTCATTCTTATGCAGCTGGATTGTTAAATGTGAACCTTTCTGTAATTCATACACTGTGAAATGTATTTCTAAGAACAGAATTAATTACTAAATAAACAGCCGTGGAAGACCTAGAGCTATAACTGCTGTAAATAACCGCTATTTTCATCTAACAGCAAGAAGGCACAGAACTGCTACAAAAATCCATCTCAGATCTCTTGCAGCAAAGCTGGTATCCAAATCCACTGTGCACAGAAGGCTTCACAAAGGAGGGTTCTGTGCAAGACGTACAGTATTGTGTGTAACCTTCACACCGCATCACCGAAATTAAAGGTTTAATTGGACACGCACACTTGTCAATTGGAGGGAAAGTCAATGAAGCTCTATACTCTTTATTAATGAATACAAGTTTTGCTTGCAAAGGTGACTCTAGTTGGTTGCTGGTCAAATGGGAGCCAGGAACCTACTGTTGTGCCAGCCATATACCATATCATTTAATCATAATTTTATTTCATGAATAATATTCAATAATATAGTATTATTATCAAATATGAACATGAAAATTTTTTTTAGCTAATGCCTAATCAAAATGGAGTTCGGTAGGACCAGTGTATGTGAGTTAACAGGTATCAATTTGAATGGTCATATTGACCTACATATTGTCTAAATAGGCGCCGTAACTTATCAGTTACATACAGATATATATACAGATATCATTTGTGATCCAATTAATGGTTTTTGCCATATTTCATGATATTTTCATACCAAGGAAAAGAAATTTCACGATCATAACTTTTCTAATTTTTGTAAGCCATACTATTTTCTATAGTAGCAGTTTTTCTGTTTTCAAAACAGAAAAACTGCTATATTTTAATTATTCTTTTAATGCCAATTTCTTTGTAAATATCTTTTTCAGAAATGCTATTAATAATTAAAAATCATGTTGTAACCATAATTAAATTCCGAGAAATATCTGAAATTCTTTTTCTCAAATTATACAATTATTTAACTATGCGCTTACTAAAGATTAATAGATACAAGAAATGTTATTTTGTTTATAACTCTGATCAGTTATGAAATATAATAAAACGTTACAAAAAGTTCATATAAATGATAATTTATTTTTTATTCATTTTGGTGGCAAAATAAATTTATTGATAGAATGAATATAAATGCAAAATATTTAGAAAAATTAAATTTACATTTATTTACAGCTAAAAAATGGACCATTTCTTTTGAAAATTGTGAGATTATAGCAGATCCCTTTACTTCGACAGCAAAGAGTCAACAGCAAAGATTATTGCCAAAACTCGGTGAGCTATCATCGTATATGTTAAACTACAAAATCCTAAAACTAATTCTAAATGAGTGCAGTATATACCAAAGTGCAATATAAGGTAATTTTTCCTCTGTAACGCAAGTAAACAATGTGACAATGGCCAGTCCATTTGTAAAAGGACACGTGAGGTATATGACCAAATGTGAATTATGTTTGCCCCTAACTGGCAAACCCGATGCGCGCTTTATAACATTACTATTATTTAGCTTGCAAATGTAATAAGAGCACATTGCTTGCGCACCGAGCGAATTTTGGATTTTTTGGTTCTTTTTATATTTCCATTTTTTTTTTTTTTAATTCAAATTCGAAGAATAAAGAGTCACAGAAATCATCTGAAAGGCTGATTTTATGAAAAATCTGACGAAAGTTTCTCTGAATATCAAAAGAGAGTCGGCAAAACCCCCAAATATCCCGCCATGTGATATTTTTTTCTGTCAGGATGCATTAAAGGCTATGGGTAATCTACTCCGTTGTTTTATGTAAAAGATTTGAAGACAAGGATCACAGTTTAATTCGAAAATATGCATTTAGATATGTTACAGTGTTCTTCAAGAGGAATTAAAATTTCCCTTGAATATTTTGCACGCGACAAACAGTTTCCAATTTGAATCTTCCTGACTCAAGTTGTTATCTATGCTATTAAAATCTGTCCGCATATTTTGGTATAATATTCTTCTCAAAATTGGAGTGAACTGGAAATCATAAACCACGCCAAAAGATTCGTAATCCTAAAGATCCTAGAAAAAAAAACGCTCGTCATTAAGTTTCCCAAGTTTTTTAAATATTAATTAAAATCTAAAAAATGCTGTTTATTTTGATCTAAAAATAATCTAACTAATCTAAAAATGGTTAAGTCTTAAAAAGGGTGCCTTAGGATTTTAATTTCACCTACTATCAACCTAAAATAGAAGAACCGAAATCGAAAAATTATACTTTTTAAACATGCAGCATTGGGTCTATACATTTGTTTATGTTTAATACCATTTTAAAGTACAAATAATCAGCTTTCGAATTTTGATTTAGAATAATAACAATCATTGAAAAAAACTTTATGAGAGGCACTTTTAATTATTTTAAAAAACAATGAATTATTTTGAGACTTTAAAAGACAGTAGCAGTAAAATTTTCTTATGAATAATTATCAAACCTTTAGCATTTTAAAAGACCATTCATTACCTTTTGTAATTATGCTAGTTCCAAAAGCAACTGCATTTTAACATAAAAATCCCCTATATATAAAAACTTATTTTCTGATTATTTTTCGGGCAAACAAATTCTTTTACCTTTCAATTCCTTAAAATATTTCACTCAAAATCATGTCATATACAAACTCAATAATATTTTATTGTTTTTTCATCATAAATTAGATTGTTATTTCAATTTTTTCTTGTCTCCTAAGCATATGAATTCACTGTTGTAGTGAAACATTTAAGCATCACAAACGAGTATTACTTTTGGTAGTATAATTGTTTTACATATTGGGTAATTTTGGCTAAACAAATCCTTAAAAATTAATTTATTTAAAAAAGGAATTGCAATACTTCGACTTGTCAATTATTTTAACAAAATTTAATTCGAATGAAAATTTTAGCAAATCTTGATTAAATTTGTTTTACAAATGAAGTTGTAAAACATTTTTTGCATACAAATGAAACTTCTTGTGTTGCTGATACAAGCAATATAATCTTGATTTCTCATTTCTTGCAGATTTCAATGAGAATAAAAGTTGTGCCTTTCTTTAAATATCTGAATTTTTAAGAATGGGCAAAATCAAAAAATTTTTAAACAAAATTAAAAAGGATGTAAATCTAGATGTCGTTCAAACTAATATAAGAATGGAATATTTGAAATGAAAATACAGAAAGGCATTAGATCTTATATAATAATACCAAACCCCTATTACCCCAATTCAATTTTTTTTTACTACAAAAATTTTGTTTTGTAATAAAAATTAGCTGTTTAGAATACTTTTCATCATGTTTGATTTCTTAAATATAAAGTCTTAAATCAAAAAAAAAAAAAATATCAAGACGAGAATATTCTGCTTTATAAGATGGATAGATGAAAAGATAGATAGGTTAATAAATTTAATATTTTTAAAAACCTCTATTTCCACATTTTTAATCTCAATCTTTTAATAATCTGAAAATCTTTATCTTAATCTGAAATTATTTATGTGTTTCTTCTGCATTTTTGGAATTAATTTCTTCCTAAACGGTTATGAATTTTGTTATCTGATTATGACCATATGTCTAATTTTTTTATATACTGCGCAATATTATTTCAGAAAATACAGATTATACCTTGTTATTATTTCAAATCACTTTATATTTTCTGTTTCTTTTTTTCTATTATCATTATTTATGCTCCATTTAAACACTTTCATCATACTTGTATTTATTTTAATTCAATAAGTCAATGCATATGAAATACTTTTACTCTCCCATTTTTTTTAACATCGTACTTCTTGTTAAGATCTATAATTCAATTAATGATGTAGATAATTCCAAATACTTCAGAAATAAATGATTTTGTATTATTATTGACATTTCTCATCATCTAAAATTATTTCTTTTATCGTCATAACAACGTGAATTTATAAATTTCATGAAATTTTAACTCATCATGCATTTAAATTTATTATTCGGCTCTAATTTTAGAATATTGGGGTAAACATTTCTCTTATTGGAATTTACTTTTAAAAACTTATTTTATAACTGATGTATATATATTTTTGAAATAAATTATACCTTGAATATTTTCAAATCCTAAAGTAGCAAAACAATTTAAAGGAACTTAACTGATAAGGTTAATGAATGAAAAATAAAAGGAGAAGTATTTTTTATCACTCAAGAAATTGAATAAAAATTGTTTTATGGAAGTAAACAAATCATTTTCTTAACAATATTTCATTTTTAAACGTGTATTTGCCTCACATAAAAGAGATAAACATTTCTAATGATAAGCAATAAAAATGATGCTATATTAATGGCTGAGACTTTGGAATGGCTGAGGAAAATTATAATACTTTATGTAATTTAATGAAATTCCTTTAATTGTTAACTAAAAAAGTTTTAAATAAACATATTTATATTTATAGTGATACGCCATTACTCAAATAAGAAAATTCAAAATTCTACAAAAATTTGAAATAGGAAGTACTTTATTGTAACTTCTAAATTTTTTCTGCAAGGGAAAATATCATTTAATATTTAATTCTGTTTAATAATAATAAACACTACATCATGCTTTCAATTCGAAAAGATTTTTATACACCATAGCTGCAAAAAGTTTAATTTCGTACAGATAATTAAATCAGTACAATTAAATATACAACTGGGGATAACAATTGTTAAATATTTAGAAAATTCAAGTTAAACTCAATTTTATGGTTGCGATATTTACAGTTGTATACCCAAAGGAACACTTTTATTTACTATCTTGAACCGTAAAAGTATACCTTGGATAAGATCCAAGCCCTAATGCCCGTCTTGTTTATTCGGCAAATGCAAGCGAGAACAAATTGCTCTCCCTTATGCTCAAGTATTTGTGTTTTCCAAACCTTGAAAACCAATGATAAAGAATGCTTTTTCTATTCAATCTTTAAATATAAGATATCAGCGGAAACTTGCCATTATACCGATGCAACCGATCGGTCTGATTTTACAAACTTTTGTTGTTCGAATAATCGATCAACAAAATTCTGTAAAATTCACTAAGCATTGCTTTTTATGGTTTTAAATCACTCTGTAATAAATTATGTTTTTGTTATCTTCCTTCGTTAATTACTTTCTTTCTTGAGTCTTAATTAGAGACCATGACGTTTTCTTCATTTCTTGCAGGAATGATTGATTTCAAATATTGATTAATTGCAAATACGGTATTGGCTTTACATTCAAGAAAATAGCTTGCATAAAAAACTCATTTTGGGAGTTAATTAATTTTATAACGAAACAAATGAATAATTTAACACAAATTTAGCTGGGAAATGCATGAAAAAATAAGAGATTTTTGTTGCTAATAGGTTATCAAGAAAATTTATTTGGGGTGTTATATATAAGTTACATATAATGTAAGTTATCACCAAGCGTAGTTTTCTAAAATACTTTGAATATTAATTTTTTTAATTAATTAATTAGTTAATTTTTAAAATCAGAAAATACAACTTATATATCCATCAAAAGTCAATAACTTTTCTAGAATTTATTTTCTTTAATAAGCGAGTTATATTAGCATCCTTTAACAGTGTCTATCACTCATTGCTTATATTTAGGCAAATAGAAATTCCCCCATGAAAGCAAAAAGCAAACATTAAGAGACATATTACATCCTGTTTCTTCGTATGACTTTGGTTCTATACCGTAAAATAAATATTTACCGAGGGATTTTTTTAAATTTCCGTTTTTCCTCCCTCATCTCTTTGATTGACAAATTCATTCTTTGCGAGATTTCTTACCCAAAGCTTTAAAGATTTTTTTTTTTTCATTTTTGAAAGTTTCATCACAAGAAAGATGAGTCAAAGTAAAAATTTTCTATCATTTTATTAAGCTCTCTATCAGTCATAATTTTCTTTAAAACAGTCTAATATATGTTTTGAAAAAATTATTGAAAATTCTAGTTTTGAGTTCAGATTCGGGATTTCATTATTTTCTGAGTAAAGATTGTTGAATGTTAAAAATCCCGTGATTCTTTTAACTTGGTTATTTTTAACACTGTATAGCTTGGCTCTTGGTGTAAATTTTTATATATCAACCTAAAAGAGTAGTATTATAATTTTCTTAAAAATTCTAATATCGTAGCCTAATTCCAGATTTCTAGTTAAATGTATAGAAACACTCAGGATAAATTATTCACTGCCTTGTAAAATGATCCCATTCGAATTTAAATGCTTGAATTGTAGATGCTATTTGAGTTTGTGTTCCACAAATGCGACATAATGGTTAAACTACTAAACTATTATAAAGTTATAATGTATAGTTGTATAGTAGCATTCGAAATACTTTACATATAATTAATATTCATATTTTTACCACGTTTTTGAAAAACTTATCACGCTTTCTATGTGTTGACATGTTAACCTGAATATAAGACATTGTTTATAGTATTGCTTTGTGACAATTGTATTTGTGATAATTATGGTCAATTATTTTTAATGTTTTTATAGTCGTGAATATCATACAATTTAACACAGTACACATATAATAATCATTATTATTATTATTATTACCCACATTTCAGGTAGAAAAATTAACATTGTTTCTTTTTTAGTATTCTAAAATAACTTTCGCTGTCATTCTTTTCCAAGACTCGTTCAGAATATAAAATTTTCTGAAAGTTAATATATTGCAAAGCACTAAAATAAATTTGTTAGAGTGAATTTTTAGCCATTTCATATGCAGCATCTGAAAAACTATAAAATATTTAAACCTTAATGGTTCTGAAATTTCTAATATAAATTAAAATTAGGCTCTCATTAAGGAAAATAATACTATTTTCAAACAAAACTAATTATCGATTTTTTTTTTTAAAATCATACCATAGTCGAAAGATACCAAGCATAACAATTAATAAAACTATATTAAAACATTTTTATAAAACCTTAGCTTATAATGAAAATTGAATAAATAACGGGAAAATATATCAGATAATATGTCAATAGATATTTAGATAAATAAGCTCACTATAAAAGCGTTAAACGTCACACTATTAAAAAGGCATTCGAATTTCATAAAATAAGTCTTCTCACAGCAAAAACGCTCTTGAAAAACGCAGCTGTGGAAAGATTTTAGATTGATGAAGATTCATGGCGATATATTTTCAGCCAAATAGAACACAGATGACAGAAAAGTTTTTAAAAACAGCATTTATCGCAGAAAAAAAGAGAACTTTAAATCTAATGCCTGTATTTAAAGAAATATTTTGAACCTGAAACCGCATATTTTTCCTCTAAAACCAATATAAACCCAGTTTAAAAACCATCTAATTTTTCATTAATATTTCAAAAAGATATTTCTCACTTAAATTCATAAAAAAATAATTTTCCTACAATCACTAATCTTTCTGGTTCAAAAACTAATGCAAACACATTTTCAACGATTTGTCAATCTTCAAAAGAGCCAGATGGTGTTTTTTCTTTTTCTTCCTTCTCTTTTACGATTGACGTGATGATAGCTACTTCCACATAATTTCCGAAAATTTTCTATGGCCGTCATTAACCTTTGATCATACTGTTACTGTTCAAAAATTCATTCGCACGCTGAAAACACTTCGTATGAATTATAAAGCAAGCATTATATGAAGTGTTACTAGAAATTTTTCTATTTGAGATGGAATACTTTTACATTTTTAACATGTAGGAAATGTGTATATATATATATATGGGGCCTGATGACCAAGTGACTGCCGCTCGGTGCCCCAGGTTCGATCCACTTTAAACCGTAGGCCCCGATCTAACATGACTGTAGAGCGTTAGGCGTAGGGCTGACAACCCTACCCAATAAAAAAAACTCTTCTGTCTCGAAATCTGCCAGTAGGCAGATGGCCTTGGCCCCCCCAAGGGGCTGTTGCGCCAATGAAGAAGATATGTATGTGTTTATCGCAATGGAATTGTCAGCAATTTAGCAAGACTCTCCTGACAAGTCATCCATCGAGCGGCAATAAAGTAAACATTTTAAAATATTGCCTTATTTTTTTTTTTGTCATTGTCTCATAGTTGTTAAAATTGATTTGGTGTGTCTCTCTACGGTCATTTTTTGCACACCTTGTACTAATTATAGACGGAGATCTACAGTTTAACGTGGATTCCGAACCACCAACAAACATCCATCCCACCGCCAGGATTCGAACCTGAAGCCTTCTGTATCAACGGCCAGAGCTCTAACCAGTTAGCCATCAAGGCAGCGCCATAGTCATTTAGAGGATCAGTGGTTGATGTGTGAAGTTTTTAATAGCACTTTCATCCTCCATTCTCTTCAAGCTAAGCATTCTCAAATATTTGGGGCCATTTCATTCAACTTAAAATTTGGACTGTTTTCCAAACAGATACTTTAAGAAGTCCTATTAAACTTTACACTAACATTTGCATCAATTCCCAATATGTCACTTTACAACACAAGTTCTGAAGAGTAAAAAAATGTTTCCTAACTTAACTTTCTTTTCATGATTTTTTAATCATCCAACATTCATAAATATTACTTTTAAATTAGATTATTACTATTACTAAATTAGATTATTTATTACTTTTACGCTTAGTTACCAAATTTCCAGAAAATTCATAAATATTTTTCATATTTTTCTGTTAAAGAACTGTAATCACTAGTTTATTATCACTATATTGATGGACCTTCAGGTATTCATGAATTTTATTTTCAAGCAAAATGTTTGCATTAGGAGGCGAAAAGAATAGTATTTTATTACGATTATTTTGAATCAATCTATAAATTATACCTTCTTATTAAATAACCTTAATTGTGACATTAGAAGGTAGAATTGTTTGGTTAGAGTTTACCAAATTTTCTTCAATACAACATGCAAATTTCAGGCATCTGCCGCAGAAAATCTTCCAGTAGGATATTACTCAACATGCTGTTGTCACAGAGAATAAATTTGACCTACCAAAATTTTGATGACCGATATAAAGTGATCAGAAAGTTTAGGGAGTAAACAATGTAAAATATTTATTAATTCAATTCCAAATTGTAAATTAAAACACTTTTAATACAAGTTTATAATAAAAAAGAATTAAAAGCTTGAATAAAGATAATTGAATATATTCTATATTTATTACATACTCATAAATTGCATAAAACTTTTGTCATAATCTTTTTTTCATTTTTATGACAAGATAATTGTTTGTTTTGAATCAGTAACTATCAGATGTTTCCGTTATGAGTATAAATAGGATCGAGATAATTTTCTGCCTTGAATTAGTTGACGTTTTAATATGAAAATGAAATTAAGAATAACACCATCATTTCTAAAACTTATTTAGCTTAGCTTAAACTCAGTTCATCTCAATTTTTATATGTGTGGGTTTTTTTATGTGTTCGCTCTTTCCAGAAGATATTTGGGGTTTCTTCTTACTAAACATCACGTTTCTCAGATATATAAAAATAAAACAACTTTCCAGCAACAAAAACATCTAAGTAAGCTTGCAAACATCGAAAAGCAATTTCAGGCATCAAAAACAGCATGTTTTATTGTAAAAATTCAAAAAGTGTCATGAATAAATTCTTTAGATTGAAAAGCTATATTTAGAGTGATACCTAAATTTGACTAAATTTAATTATTTATTGAATAACAAAAAATAACATTTTTACCACCTCACTCATGGTCTTAGTAGTTTATCAATCGTATCTGTGGATAAATAAATTGCCACTGGGGGAGCTCATTACAAATACTGCTTTGAAGAACAAATAGAACTGGTTGCGATTGGGACAGAAAATCCTGCATCGACAGTTTTACAGTCTGGTGAGATTTTTCTTCCATATACCATGTAAATTCAAAGCTGTTCCTCTAATAGTTCTGTTGGTTATCCTCATTTATGATACTTTTAAATGGTAGAACTTTGACATGCAAAGGTAATATTACCATAATAAATTTGGTAACATATAGTAATATTCATAGGTAAGAGTAAAAGGGATAAAGCAAGAGCTCCTATATTGACAAAAAAAAATTGTATTGCTATAAAATTCAAAGTTTTCCAATTTATTCTGTATGATTTTAATAAGAAAGTTAAGAAATGTACCTTGTCTAGATTATTTTATAAAATAATAAAAATAATAATGCTTTACTTATTGAAAGAAAGATTAAATAATTTAAATTTATTTTTAATAAAATGTAAAACGTAAGAAACATTTGACTGAAATGAAAAGAAACTAATATAGTTGTGATAAAATTCTTAAAACATTTCTAATTTTACATATTTTAAGAAAAATATAGTGAAACACTTTAATGATTTAGAAAATATATTCACATCTAGTTCACAACACATAGGAATATCCATAGGCAAAAATAAGAGTAATAAAACAAGAGCCCACACTGAAAAAAATTGTATTGCTATTCAAAAAAAATTCAAAATTTTCAAATTTATTCTGTATAATTTTATTGTGAAAGTTAAGAAATGTACCTTCCCTCAATTATTTCATAAAATAAGAAAAGAATAATGCTTTACTTACTGATAGAATGATTAAATGATTTGATTTGATTTTTAATAAAATGTAAAACGTAAGAAACTTTATGCTGAAGTACAAAGTAATATAATATAGTTGTAATAAAAATCTTAAAACATATTTAATTTAACATATTTTAAGAAAAATATAGTGAAACATTTTAATGATTTAGAAAATATATTCACATCCAATCCCACATGTATCACATTATTATTGCATAAAACTCAAATTTAAAGTTAATTTGGGGATTGGATTTTGGGGAATAACATTTTTACGCTGAAGATAAATTTTAGCGCAGATGAGTTTTTTATGCAAATATTTTGTGAGATAGAATCGAAAATGAAATATTCTCAAAATGAAACTCTTCATCTTTAGCATTTTAAATCAAATGGCAATTATCAATTTTTATGAAAAAATGAAACAAATGAAGATAAAATTATTCGATACAATATTCAGTGGTTATTCTGTTTAATGAAATATAATTTATGAAATAAATCAACATAAGGCCCAACAGAATTATATTGTTATTTGAGGAGGTATTAAGTAATCTAGATCTAAGAATCTATTGATTATTTAAGAAATATTCATCGCAGAACCCGGAAGCTTGGAAGAAAAGTGTCGTAGTATAGAATAAAAGGGAAATGAATAGTTTTATTTTGGCATCCTAAAACATAGAAAATAATTCAATTTGTAAAAATACCTAGTCATACACCTAATATATCTGGTAAATAGTTTTGAATATGAACTCCCCTCACTAAACGGAAAATGTACAAACAATAATCTGTCCCTATAAAAGCTTAATTTTATACCAGACTGAATTGTATAAAAAATTACCATTTGGACGGCAACATTAATTCATTCGCTTCAATTGCGATTTCTCAGCGAATACAACCGTTTTGATAGCAAAAAACCAACAAGAGGAAAGAACTTCTAAATCCAGAGTATCTGGTGGGGGATCAATTAAATCATTTGGATAAATATATTGCGAAGAAGTGAATTTTGATTATTTTTTAGCATTTTGATGACAAAATAATTATATTAATTTATTTATCTTAGAAATCACCTTTATCGATGACCCTGCATTTATAAAAGTAGAAGAATATGAAATAAGGAAATATACATAAATAAGGAATTAATCAAAAGGAATAGATCAAAAGGTAGATATATATTTTAATAAATCAACTTTCTACATCATTAATGTTTGTAAAGAATAAAATTGCAATTAAACAGAATAGAAATTTGTGTTGTTAAATAATTCAATACCAATATAAAAAAAGGCATAAATAATTTTGGATAAAAGCTTATAATGAAAAATATATATATTACATCCGAAAATGAAATGTCATCAGAAAGAAGCAGTTTTCAAAAATTATTTAGAAAAATACAATTTAAACATTCAAATAAAATCTTGTTTTACTACAACTACTTTAACTATAGAGCAAATTTTGTTCTTAATTATACACTGATTTCAAAAAATAAGGACAAATCAGAAAAATTGCAATTGCACGCCCAAAAGTAAGTTAATACTTACTATACTTACATAAAAAGTATTGTTGCATCAGAATATGATACACACTTCCTTGATCACGTAAACGACAACAGTCTTTAAAAGCGTCTGGAAAATATCGTTTGTAGTTCTGTAAGTAGAAATTGGGTGGAGAAATGTCCAATTCCTGTAGTTTGGTCACAGTTATTTGTGCAGTGTGTTGTCTAGCGTTATTATGAAATAAGATAGGAGTCAATTTGTTGACCAATAGAGACTGTTTTTCTTTAATTTTTTGCATTATTTATTTGGTTGCAGTTGAAGTTGATGCTCCACCCTAATGTCGAAAACGTTTGACCACACAGAACTCGGTTGAGGAGAATTATCTTCATAAGGAGATTATTGTGCATATAGGTTGGCCTTCACTTTATAGGGATTTTCAGCTAATTTATCATGTTTGGACTGCTCTAAGAACACGTTTTGTTGCATGTACGTAGTTTCAGGGATTTTAAACTGTCGTGACAAGATAAGAAGCTTTTATAAACACCATCATTTTTGAGCATGGAACATCGCTGTTGTGCCTGCAAAGTTATTAGAGATAATCACATTTCATTGTGAAGGTTATTATATTCTGTACGCAGAAAATAGGGTTTTGGGTATGCTTCCATTTTGTGCATTTTCAAGATAGAAGATAAAACTATAGTTTTTCATTTGAGCCTCATTTGTAAAACATAATAATTGTAAAATAATTTTGCCAATTTCATTAAATTTAACAATTAGAATTTTTATGATTTTTTCTTAATTTTTGGAAACAAGTGTATAATACTCTGCATGCTATGGAGCGTGACCCATGAAGTTATAAAGCTTTTTAAAAGTAAAGAAGGGAAATTAAAACACGTTCTTAAGGCTATCATTAGCGAATCGGAAAAAACAATCTGTACTAATATTTACAATCAAGAAATATAATGACGTATATATCAAAGTACCTATATTTATAATTACTAATTTAAAAGGAGAAAACTTTATCTCTGACACAAGACGTCACGATATTGTCCATCAATCCGTTCAACTTACAAAGTACACAAATGAAATTATCTTTTGTTTCCTGAAACACAAATAAATGCATGAACAAATGCCAACAATGCCATATTCAAACAATGCTGACAGGCATTGTTGATAACAATACCTCACATAGAGCTTCAGACAATGCAGAAAAATTGAGTGTTAAGAACTATTATTCTATCCCAAGTATAAAGAAATTCACGATAAATGTCAAAAGATTATATCTCGTCGTTCTCTTTTTTTTATAAGTATTCTAAATTAAAAAAAAAAAAAATTTCTCCTTATAATGGAAAGGAAAACATTAATTGTTTAAAATTATAAATCGTGAAATACATTAAATTTGTATTGTCCGTGTATCAAAAAATATGTTTCTCATAATTGATTCATTAAAATCTGTTAATTCATTCAAATCTGTTATCCTTTAATGTAAGAAAACAACAGCATTTTTGTTCTATCCAAATAAAAGGAATATTGATATTAATTATGCAGCAAAAGCTATCTAACGAAAAAGTTATGAAACTAATTCAATAATTTATACTTAAACTATATTACTTTTAATTATCTATTTAATATTCTGAAATTAAGCGAAATATTGGTAGATTAAAATTTAAATGAATTAATGCAACACATGTATTCATTAGAAGAAATTCTACATAAGTGTTACGAAATTGATTTAATATTTTTATACCTACATAAAGTGCTACTTTCAGATTTCTATTTAACAGCATCAACTTGGATAAAATATTGAATGATGAAAATTTAGATTGTTTACCAGAAAAGGTTTATCTTATCAATAGTATTTTGTTTTTCTTGAATTAATTTTTTTCTGACCTACTTACTTTAATCAATTTATTCATGTGTACAAAAAATATTATAATTTTTTACGCAGCTTAAAATGTCTTTCACCCGAAATGATTAATTACTAGATTAATAATGTGTCACCTTTTATGTCTTCGAAAATAAAATAACGTCTTAAAACAAAAAGAATTCTATTGTAGTATTGAGTGACATATCTATACGATACAATCACATGATAAGAACAGATATAGAAAAAAAATTATTTTGAAAATACAATTAATCAATAAATACAGTGAAGAAACCTTCAACAGTATGAAAAATTTTTTAAGGGTCATATCGTTTTTAAGAGTATCCACATTAATCATTTATGAATAAAAATGAACTTTTCTATGCTTTAAATTACATTTTTTTTTATATTTTAGCACTTTTTAAAATTCAAAAACTCATTAAAATCTCAAAAGCTCATAAATACTCTGTTTCGTATTAACTCATTTATTTAATGCTCGTGAGTTTTTATTTAATATCCATATCAATTAATGAAAATATTATAAATTGATGTCAGAAATTTTATTAATGAAAATATACAATTTCTGATCATATTAATATGACTACTGACTACTGCATACTTAATAACAATTCCAATAATCAAATATAATTTTAAAGAAAATCTGCCCTTTTTTGGATAATTATTTCTTTAGTAAATGTTACATGTAAAAGGTCTTTAAATATACTTAATATTGTCGGTGAAATATCTCTACTCATATACAAAAAATATCCAATAAAATTTTAATAACGAAGCATCATGAGAAATCGATATTAATTCATTATTTGGTATAATAAAAATAATTTTGCAATAAAATTATTTTATTTCGTTTACAAGTTAGTATAAAATAAAAATTTTCAAACTGAACTAAGCAATAATGTTGCTCGCAAAAAGAATTAACATCAGTGTTACAATAGAAACTTCTTTCAATGGTGACATTAAAAAAATAATTTTAAGAAAAAAAATAGCTAAAAAGTAACAAAAGCAGTAAAAAAAAAATTACGTGAAATGTTTCAAAACAGTTATAATTTTAAAATAAATTCAAATAGCAAAATTATGCAAAATAAAAATATAAAAATTGGTTTCTTATTCCACATATGTTCAAACTAAAATGGTTTGACTGTTGATCATTCAAGAAAAATGTAACAAATCTATTAAAATAAATTTTAAAATACTTAAACACAAGTTAAATCATTTTTTTAATTTATGGTTTAAATAAAATTGATTTTATTAAAATATTTCAAAAACTAATTTTCATCAAATAATTCAACTTGTCAGCAAAGTACTTTTATACATAAAAGCATTTAATAAAGTATGTGGCATAAAATAATTTCATTGATGATGAGTTTTCTTTTTTTCCGGGTTCGTTAACTTAGAGCTTAGAGCAATAATATTTACTAGATGTACATCTTTAATTGTTAAAAATTTTAAAAAAACTCTAAATAAAGCAAAAAAAATAATATTTTAAAGGATTTTGAAAGATTTATGAGCCATAAGCCATTCTAACGCACAGGTAATCCTGCTTTGGTTTCAAAAATAGTAACAAATAAATAGTAAAAATAGTAACTAAACAAATCTAATGTTTAAATGTTAATTTGGAATTTCGGGGATATTTATTATAGCTAAAAATCTCTTCTTTCTAAATCTTGTATTCAGAAATAAGCCATTAAAAAGTTAAAGCTTATGATTAAAAAGACTCTTCGAAGAAATAATGAAAATTATTTATTTTTTGTTCAATAAGGTTGTATATCTCCAAAAACACATTTTATTCAAGGCAAAATAGAAAAAAATATTTCATATATTCAAAACAATCATAAGAAGATGCAATGACAATTTTTTCTAATATTTTCTTTTGCTTCTAAACTTTTTCCTTAAATTAAAGTAATTTTAAAGAAATGCTATAATCATCGTAATAATTTTTTATAAAAATAATTTACATAACATGTCAGAATGGTTACTTTTTAAAATAACATTACAGACTTTATAAATCTAGACTTTGGTTAATACACGAATATATACTTTTGTAAGCTATTGCATATCTTCTCAATAACTAAAACTTTATTTATTATTTTTTTTTTTAATAATATAACGACTCTTTTTATTCGTGAAACTTTTCTAGTTCTTAATTATAAGATAGATTGCTTCGTGTAAAAAAATTATCTTCTAAAAAATTTAGAATCAATAAGTAAGAAAATAATATACTAAAACCATTTAGCAAAATTAAAATAAGGATGCAACAGAGTATCCATCAATCATTCTGATAGTGGTTGTTAACTTTTAATTAATTATAAGTATGCTTCAATTTTAACACCTCTAAAAGTGAAAGAAGATCTTGCTACGGAAAAGGTTATTTGTTGACTTCTACTTATTTTTCGTATAGAATTAAATAGCTACAAACTTGTTTATTTTGAATAAAAAAATATCTTATTTACAATTTCAGTATTTAATTAAATTTATGAGAAAAATTTATCATATTCGCAAATTTTTGTACTTAATATATCAAGGTAGATTAAAAATATATTTATTCGTTTTAAATATACATAGCTATTTATTAATAAGTAAACCAACAAAATGCAGATCAATTTTTTTAATTAATTAAGCAGGTATTGAAAATTCTGTCAGTTAATTTAGTTCATAGACAAACGATCAATATTTGCAACCAGCAACATTGCTTTTACAAGAAAGAATGGTGAGATTAACTATGAAAAAAAATTATTTGTTATTTTTATTCTTCTAATAACCCTATATTGATTGAACTAAATTATGTTTTTAATGGCATCTAAACTATTGCTTATTAACTTTGGGAATCTATATTTCTTATGTCTAATTTTAATGCAATGATACTTTTTCTGGAATAAAGTTTCAAAATATGTTTTAATGTAAATAGTTCATTATAAAAATTCTTAAGTTCTTCTTTCTTCTAATTCTTAAGTTCTTGTTATAAGTAAACCGTTTATATAAATCAATGAAAAATATTAAATACTCCATACTACATATTAATACTACATGTATTATATATAAGTAATTTTAAAAGCAATGTTTCTGTTTGAATTTTGAATAAGAATGAGCCTTATCGAGAGAAAGGAAAATATTTTCAGTATTTCCATCTAAAAGATTTTGAACTTCCCCAAGTGTTTCCCTTCAGCAACTTAATTCACGAAACACTCTGCTTGCTCGATTCCAAAAAAGGTAACGTCTGTGTCTAGAATAATCTTCAAGGTCCAACCTAAACGGAATATCAAACTTTATCTCACAAAATATAATATAAATGTTGTATAGAGCATTCAGAGTAAAGTAGCTTCCCGAAACTGAAGGCATATGGGACTTATTATACATTTGTTATATCTGATAGCATAAAAAGATGCAATTTTGAAATCGAATGCTGTTCTTAAAAGATCTGTAAAACGATGTAAACTTTAGTGAATTTGAATTCTCTTAAGGCAAATGCTACCAAACAATTTACAAAATGTAAAATAAATTCTTATCATAAAACTTTGATAAAATGCAAGTTATTCTTATTTAAACCAGATTCAAAAGGCATTCAGGCTAACACAATTTATGTCACGTTCAATATATGTTCTATGAGGATTATATATGCTCTTATTTCTTTTATATCAACAAAATTTGTATTTAAATCAAAATAATTTCGTAGTTTAACCTTTGTATTAATAACATTTATAAATAAAATGAGAGATTGAAAAAGAGGAATAAAATAATGGTTACGGTAACAAAAAACAATTAGGTGGAAACTTCAAACTTTTATAATCTAAGGAAAAATAGAAGTACTCTCATAAATTCATTTCTCGCATAGGGAACAATATTTGTGACTCTCAGCTGTCTTTTGATATTCGTATTATTCTTTTTAATATTAAGAAAATGGCATCTTTCAAACCATTTGCCACTAGCAAATCGTTAGCAACTGTTTTAAATCACCTTAATCGCTAATGTTTTCTTTTTCTCGTTTAAACTTAAAAACATTATTAGAGAGGGCTTCAAAAGCTATAATTGAGGGTTCTCAATTATGTCGCTTAGTGCGAAACCTTATAATAAGAAATAGTGCAATTGACATTAAACAAAATGGGTTAATTTATTTTAAATTACCTAAAATATTATGTATCTATCTTGTAACCAATGGATTTTTGTATGGATTTAAGTAGCTTATGAATCTTGCTATGTTAAAATAATATTTGTGAAAATATACTCAATTTTCAGTTGCAAACTATTCAAATTATCTAATAGTAATTAATACATCAATTTCATGCTTATATATTATTAAAACAATGATAATTTTTAATGACTTCATCCTTGTAAATGATTTTGCTTAATTGCAATTTTTTTCCTTATTACAGGATATCGTTGTAAATAAGAAATTTTTAGTGGAATTAAAATTCATTCATTTTTTTTATTATTATTTTACGTTTAATTTATTAATATTATATGGATTTTATTGTTCATAAAGGATCAGTAAATATCTGGATTTGAATGGTAAAATGAATCATCATTGACTTACGCTTTTAAAGAAATGTCATATATATATATATATATTTAACATCCAAATATAAATAAAATAAAAGCGAAAAATTTTTTGCTCACTTTACTTAAAGTGCGTATTTACTTTTAACAAAAATAACATCATCAATCAAAATCTAAAGCAGATTTTAATTTATTTTCTGTAAAATATATTGAAAAAAAAATGACTAGTTATTGCAAATTATTATAATTTAAAATAAATTATAACTAATTAAAATTAATTATTACAATGATTATTAATTTAATTTAATTATTAAATTATTGCAATGATTCGTTTTAAATAGTGAAGATGTCATCTTAAACACACTTTGTTGATATACAAATAATTCTATTGCAACATAAGAATATTTATTAGTCAGATCAAAAAATAATCAATATAGTAATATTTGTATACTTTATACATTTTCACAAATTTTCATCTATGTAAAAATTCGATTTGTTTTTTATAATATAAATAAACTCTGAATAAATTTGCAATAAAATGATACTTTTAATAAAAAGTATAGTTGAAAAATCCACAAAGAAAATAAAAAACGGTTTTAACTTAATAAATACAAATTACGAAATCAATATTTTCTCTTGCTTGTTATCGATTTATCTCTTTTTCCCGCCGTTTGCATGGTGGATTCTTTGTAATTTCGTTCACCACATGGACGGGAGCGTCACTTACTCATTTGGAACACGAGTTCTTTTCAAATGATAACAAGTCCAAAAAGAGAAGCCTCTAGGCCACCAGGATTTTTCAGTTCCCAGACAGCAAGAAGGAAATTCCCTCTACCTAACCGCAATTTGATGAGGAATGACATTTTTCAAACACCCGCGCAAACTTGGAGACCTTTCGGAAGGAAAAAAAATATAAATGACTCGTCAAAGGTTGAAAGTGGGAAGCGAAAAGATTCTTCATCATTTGGTATCTGGCTCTTCTTGGCTTATTTTTCTTTATTTGAAACATGAAAGAGAACAATGCCTGCGGCACAACAGAGCTCTATTGAATGGCAGGTGATCTTAGCAGTAAAAGGAAAATAAAAACGGATTGCCAAATTACTCCAATTTTTAAAAATAAATAGTGACTTAAAATAATAAATTCTTCGACCAATTTACAGTTTAAAAAGTTTCCTCAAAATCTGAGTAAGTGAGTAGAATTTTTCTGTATTTTTTCCGTTAGCCTTTAAATTATTTTGTGTTATAAAGAAATATTAGTTATTCAGGTCTAAAGAAAATGATTTCAAATGGTAAAATGTAATTTATGATTACATTTTAAATATATTAAAAGATTTGATAACCTTTAGTTATATTAGCCTATTGATTTATCTTTATATAATTATATGGATATTAAAGAGAAAGTATCGAGGAATATAGAGGATTAAAGAAATAAATTATATCCTAAATTCTTCATCTTCTTTTTCTATTATTATTTCTGTTTTTCTTTCTTTCACCATATCTACATCTATTTCAAAAATACTTTTTGTTATTTCTTTTATTTTGCATTATGGGATATTTAACAATGTTAGAATATGAATTCGAATATTTCTGAGAACTATATTTTTTATGTGTAGATATAAAGTATTATTATTAGCATTGATATATTAATATGTTAAGATCTGAAAATAAATTCTTTTTAAAAATGTTTGTACAACAGAAAATTATCAAGAATACATATTTTTTGTAAGCAATGGTACTCACAATAGTATATAGAATAGTTGAAATAAATGTGCCTGAAATAATTATGAATCATCTATTCATTTATCTGAGGGAAAAGAACTGTCTATGAATAACTAAAAATTCCAGTTTCACAATTATAGCTTTATATGACTTATAAGATGTCATTTGTTTTCTTGCAATTGTTCTAAACTTTCAAATAAAATTTAATTGTTTTCTTTTAGAATGATATTCTCAGATTATTTTAATTCAATAGTAAGTTTGCTAGTAAACGTATCTGTTTTTCAGTATATCTTTTTTCTTAAATATTTCTTTTTCTCAGAACTACTTGTATATTTTACAGTTAAAAAATTACAATGCCAAGAGGAATAAATTGGTAACCATATATTTTCATGTATAAGTCTAGAATTTTTCTAAAGCTAAATTACATTGATCTATTTACATACGAATCCGCTCATCTCGTAAAAAAAACGTAGGTACTTTTACATTAGCTGGGCATAAATCTCCAAACATCGCCACATTTTTTTTATTTCTTTATTTATATTTTTTAAGTTTATGAAAAAAATTATTTTAAAAAAAATAAGTTATTCGTTTTGTGAAAATGGATTTTTTTTATTTTCGACATGAAACGTCGTATTTCCGTCTCTTTTTTATATATTTATTGTGAAAAGAAAATTTTGGCTGTAAGTTGAAAGAAAGATGATCTTCTGTATTAGAATATTGCAATTCTAGGCATCCAACTTCTTTCCTGAATCAGAAACCTTCCCTAAACCTTTCCTAGTCGCTTTATTCTAATACTTTCAAAAACGTATATATTGTGATATATTATTAGCATTCGATAAAAAAAATAAAAGTATGGGACATTATTGTACTTTAAAATAAATGATAACATTTTTATTAACTTTTATCTACTTATCTAAGGATAAACTGCAATTAAAAATTGAATCTTTAATATTTTAATTTCTTATTCTCATTTATTTTGGGTATTATCAAAAATATTACAACTCTTCGAAAATTAAGTTAAATTCTACGAATTCTATCACATCAGATAAATTCTGCGAAACAACCAAAATATATTCAAAAATTTATATAAAACTTATGTACAACCATTAATGTGTATTCTGAATATTTTATAGTTTGAACAAAATATACCTTTTGACTAATATTCCACTAGAATCCTTCGTGTTTCAACCAAACATTCGAGTCATTTCTTCTTCTCTTACTTTATATTACTCACCTGAGACTTTCCTTTTAAAATTCCGCGAACAATGTTAACAATGTTTAGTCTCGATGGTTTTTTTAAGAAATGAAACTCTTAAAAAGAGAGGCTGATGAAAATACCTTCCTATGTCATGACATATAACAAATGTTCAGCTTTCATAGTACTATTTAAGTTATCAGCAAAACATTTATCCTACAAATCAAACTACAGGCCTTTATTTGTTATAAAACTGCCTTTTAAATAATAAATAATTCTATTATTTGAATTAATTAACATTTTAAATTATTACTGTTAAGGCTTTTGCAATATTCTGTTTTTATTCTCATACAAAACAGTAAATAGTTCAATGAGGAATAATATCATTCAAACAAATTTGGAAGTAACCAGAATTATTAAAAGACAATTATTTCACTTCGATCAGAATTTACAAAGTGCTGTTGTCTAGTCTTCTTTGCTTTTTTTTTCATGACGCATCCATATAAATAATTAATATTGCAGTTAATATGTTTAAACAGATCCTTTGAATTAGTTTATTCAACCAAAATAAACTCTATTCAGCATCAATAATTGCATTTCCTTTGTATTTTTGAGAACTAGGAAAGTGTTTGTTTTTTAATTTAATTAAAAATATAATCTTCACAAAGGCATTCTGATCATTTAGAAACAGTCCTGTTTATATAATTGTATTACAAATATGTAACGAAAATGAAATATAATTCTAAATATAATATATTTAATTCTTTATCATTAAAATTAATTTCATCTCTTAGAATATCTTTAAAAATTACTTATAAACAGAGGAATAAAATTTTATGAGTTTCATAACGTCAAAGAAGTCTTTTTACGACTGAAATAAGAAAGAACAACGAATGGATGCATTTAAATTAATTAGTCTCTTGCCTATAATAACAATGAGTTTCAGCTGAAATTTAAGAGGCCATAGTAAATTTTAAAATAGTGAGTAAGTAAATTTTTAAATTTATAAAGCACAGTAATGCAAAATTATCCCTTTATAATTCTCACTATTTGGAAAATTATTTATATTTTAAGTATATAATATATTGTGTGTAACACTTAAATTCTAACTAAATTTCACTGCTTCTAAATTTGTACCGGAAGTCGTAAGTTATTTGCAATTTCCGGTTGATATTTTACTTTGAAACACTAATAAGGTAATAAATTGTTTTTTCGCCTTGAATTTTTAATATTTTTCCCTTTATTTTATTTTATTATTTTTTATTTTGTTATTTCTTGAAACTCCCTTATGGTGACTTAAAGCGCAGAAAAGTTTCTTCAGAATAAAGTAAGAATAGCGCCATGAGGGTGCTGCGCAATGTTATTTAAATATTAATACTTTATTAGCTTCATTATTGCGTGTAATTCTCATTCTGTTCATAAAGAATTATTTTAGGTCTTTTTCTTAATAATGAGTTTTTAGAGGAATATATAGAGCTCTTAAAAATGGTTAATAATTTTAAAGAATATTTACTATTCTTATAAGAATATTTAGAGTTATTCTTCATTAATTGGTGCTTTTGTCAGTTCCTGCTTAATTTCAACCCGTCTTCAATGAATTTTTCTAACTCATTCGATCTGGTTGGTTACCATCATTAAACCGTCATTATATTCAGGCTAATTTATTTATTATAGTATTGATACGTTTTATACATATACGCATTTATATGGGTAAAAATTCATTTTACAAAGGGTTCAGCATTTACATTTATTTGACATCTCTAAAGTATTTATGTATATCGTCTATTTTTTACTAACACGGGATTCTCATGCGAACTAATATAGGAAATAAAATTTGTTGAAACTTATAATAGGAAAATTGTATAGTTTCCCGTGCTTTACTTTTTTAATATTAATACTTTTAAGTCAATACAGCTTTTTTTTCTTTACAAGGATGAAAATTTAATAAGGAAAGAATAATCTTTTAAAAATTAATGGATTTTTTTCCCCACCATACTTAGTGTGTCGGGACTATATTTATCACATTAATTAAAATTTTACATCTTTTATGAAAACGTGAAAAGGCATGAAAACACTAAATAATTTAGACTTCATTACAAGCCTTCTACTTGCATTTACAAGTCTATAAAGTACATAATTTTTACAAGGAATCCAGATTTTTTTAATTTACTAAACTTTATATTTAATTAATATTTGAATAATATCATACATGTCATTCAAACAATTTACTTTTTTTTTCATTCGTAAATAACTTTCTGCATAAAACGTGCAGAGTAAATAGACTCTATAATTAAATATGTAATTAATTACTTTAACTCCGATTTAAAAATTTTCTATTATAAATCTATCTTATTTTGTAAATTTCTTGAAGCATACATGTAAAAAATTTTGGGTGTTTTCTCTTTCTTTCATATCTCTTTGATTTAAAGGATAAAAAGTTAGCAAAACAAGATATCATTCAACTGTTTTAAATAAACTCATGTTTGTAAAAATTGCAACACCACGAAGGAATCGTCATAATTGAATGAAATTTAATACACAGTTGAGTGGTAGTGGTACAAATAAATGATTAAATGTTCAAAGCAAACAAACAATAACAAGAGATCGGAATCAGTATTTTGTGTAGCCATAACGCGCCGCAATAAATGCTGCTACACGACGTGGCATGGAGTCAAACAAATTTTGAATGTCTGCCTGAGGAAGAGCATTCCATATTGTTTGTATGCGCCCCCAAAGTTCATCTGCAGAAGAAACAGGACGAGGATCACGAGCGAGACGCCGACCAAAGAAATCCCACATGTTCAATCGGCGACATATCCAGGGAATACGCAGGCCAAGGAAGAAGTTGTACCTGACGCGTTGCAAAGAAGGATTGAACAGTCCTAGCGATATGAGGGCGGACATTATCCTGTTTAAATACAGCGCCTGGTAAGCTTTGAAGCAAGGGAACAGCTTGGGGCTGTAGAACTTCACTGATGTACCGGTTGCTGTTCAGATTGCCCACAATTCTTAGCAATTGAGATCGTCCATGATATGCTATGGCACCCCAGACCATAACTCCGGGTGTTCGTCCACTGTGGCGTTCGATAATGCACTCCGGAAGGTGGCATTCACCGGCATACGTCTGACACGAATGCGGCCATCATGGTACCACAAATTAAAGCGGGATTCGTCAGAAAACAAGACATGCTGCCAATCAGCACGCCAGTCTCTATGCTGAGCGGCCCATTGTAGCCGCAGGCGGCGATGGTTTAGCGTGAGAGGGATCCTGTATAAAGGAGTCCTTGCGTGCAGTCCACGCTGCAGCAGACGTCTACGAATTGATGAAGCACACAATGAAACACCTGTAGCTATTGACCACTGTGTTGTCAATTGTCTAGAGGAAGCTGTACGGTCCGTCAGCGCCCTGCGGACCAGGTGTCTATCATCGCGAGCTGACGTCACATTTCGGGGTCCACTCCCGGATTTCCGAGTTGTCCGACACTCGTCCGTCCACTGCTTCCAAAGACGCATCACTATGCTGCTGTTACGCTGCACACGAGCGGCTACTGCACGATAAGACAATCCAGCTTCACGAAGGCCGATAATTCTCCCCCGTTCAAACTTTGTAAGTTGTTCAAATCTCGTTCTCTTTCGTCGAAGAGGCATAAGTAATGATTGACCTAACGTTTACCACTAGCAGATAACCACCGATAACCATACTCGCCTCGCTACAGCCGTATATTTATTCGTATCCCTCCGCCGTTCAGAGGGCTCTGCTCAGCATAAGCATGTGCTACGGATTTGAAATTCTAATCATTTGCATATCATGCGCTAATTTGCATTTCCTGAAAATTTCAGCTCAGTCTCGTAAGTCCTTCATGGTGTTGCAATTTTCACAAACATGAGTATATATAAATAAATGAACTTAAGTGAATAAGCCTGTATCTATTTCACACACTCCAAAATAATTTTCTTGTGAAAGAGTCGTCTCAGACTTACAATGCATTACACAAATAAATGAAAATTGTGAGGCTTTGAAATCAGAAATGGCTTTTTTATAACATCTAAAAAATTATTATTTTAAAGGAAAAGTCTCCTTTCTACAAATACAATCTGCATTAGGCTTGTGTTGATGTCACATGACACTTTAAAACAACAGAATAGAAAACTCTGAAGTACCTATAAAATATCTGCTTCTGCATTGTTCTTGAAAAAAATGAAAAATGGATGAAGAATTAAACATTAAAGTAAAGGGTGTCCCAAAATTCAAGCAAGAAATAATGAGTAAAATTTGGGACACCCTTTATATTTCAAAAGGGAAAAGTCCATAGCCTTTGATAAAATTAATTTTTTTGAGTTAAGTAGCTATATTTTTGAAAAACATTAAGAGAAAGCGATATTATTATTTTTTTAGAATTTATATTTCTTGATAAATAATCAATCAAACATCGGAAAAGAATATAATACAATCAATATATTTACTATTTTAAATTTTTGAAGTATAAAAATGAAATGCTTTTTCTCTAATACTTCTATATCCTAACTTGACAGCTAAAAATAATTAAAAGATAACGACAAAGTATGTCTGACAACTCTTTGAATTTTAGATCATCAAAAATATAAATAAAAGTATCTAAAAGAAAAAAGCTGTCTACTATTTCAGATACTTCAAAACTAGTTTTCTCACAAAAGCGCCATTTCAAACTGCTGCTTTATATTTCAATTTACGTCACATGACACTATGAAACGAAAACAGTGAGCCCTTGAAATCAAAAATGACTTTCACAGCAGGAAAGAAATTAGGCTTTTAAAGCAAAAGAGAAGATCTCGGTGCTACAAATGCAATCTGCATCGTACATTGATGCCTGAGATCTGTTTCTCTGTCACAACTCCCATTCAAAAAAAACGAAACCGAGTGAGGGGAAAAAACCCTAAAGAAGAAACAAAACACCCGCTTCTTTATTGATCGCGAAGAATGAATAGGCTCGAGTAAGAAATATGAAATGTAAAAATTCGAATACACTTCTATAATAAAAAAAATGAAATAGCATCGTAGACTGTTCAGGTGACATGAAGGTTTTTAAATTAAGTTTAAGACCTTAAGATGTGAAATAAAATATTTTTGGAAGAAGCATATTTTGTGCTTAAAAATTCAGAGCAAATTGGATACCATGTTCAACTATAGTTAAACATTAAAGATTACATAGTCAACTATAGACATAAGATTAAAGATTGCTTTAACGCTTCTAGATTAAAATGGGTGTTATGCTTCAAGTAAAATCAATAGCAAAACAAATAAATTATTACATAAGGTCAATTTCAATGATTCATGAATATTATCAAAATTGGGTATGCAAATAAATATAGAGAAAGAATAAATAGAAATTGTTGAATGTAAATTGTATTCAATTAATTCATTTTCAGGAAGACTTGTATCATAATAATTCCCATTCTTTAAGATTTAATTATTATATTTAATACAAATAAATATTATTACTTTATTAACAAATTACTTTATTTCATTTTTGGAAATTAAATTTAGAACTAAATAAAATAATTACAATTTATTCTTATCAACTCTTGTCAAATGTAGGTAAAGTATCATTAAATAATATAACTTGAGATTTATACTCATAAGAAGTTGCATCAGAAATAAAACTTCATTTTATATAAATGAAAGAATATCTCATCAAACATTCTTAGATTTTAATCTTAAAAATGCGTGTTTCGATGCCTTTAAAAGGCCTTTTTCAAACTTCCCAAAAACAAATTTTTTTAGAAAAATATTTAAATTTTCAATTGTTTTCAGAAAATTTAGTTTCGACCTTTTTTTTTTTTTTTTTTTTGAAAAATATTAAATTTTAAATAAATTTATATAAAGAAAAATGTATAATTAAACTTTGGGCACTAAGGAATATGGAATGTTCCATTTTTTGAGGAAAAAATAATCACTGAGTTTAACGTATAACGTAAGTCTAATTACTTTATACTTAACTATTACTTGAAAAGTTTTTAGTGTTTTAATACATTTTACATAGTTAGCTCCTTGTAAAAATCCTACTTAAGTAAAGTATCATTTTTACTAACGCTCTGAAACATTAGTTTCTCATTCAAGGGATATCCTTTCATTATTAACCTATCATTACTTTTGTGCGGATGTCTCCCACCTCACAATAGCAACACAAAATATCATCAATCCCAGTTGACCTATATTTGTTGAAGATTATGGAACTATTTTTCTATAAGCTATTTGTCACATCTTTCGCTATGCAAGCACACAATATTTCTCCAAGAAGGCTTCATAATGGCATAATCTCTATACAGGCACATCTAATAAATATGGAAATAAAATAATTTTTTAGATTATCAACATGTCGTTATCATTTAAAATGTTTTAAAAAAAATTTCGATTTCTATTCACATGCATTTAAATATAATTAGACTTTTTTAATAACAAATTCAAAACCTTTTCTGTTAAAATATATATGATGTATTAATTTCTAATATTCATCAGAGACAAGCAAATAATAATAAAGTTAAATGATACCTAAAACAACTTAACTTTCATTTGTAATGGAAGACAATTTATTGATTAAAATCAATCGCATTGAACAACATCCATCTGAACAAATGTATTCATTCATCAAGTTGTCCTCCATGAGTGAGAGTTCATTTCTATCCTGTTTCTGAAATTTACAGCCGAACTTATTAGTCTTACTTTTAGTTCGACTAGTTATAGAATGTTTAGCTAGTATGCAAGTTCTATTCCCCTTGCTGGCACAAGGCTGAGACATTGCTCTGGAAAACAAGTAGGTTCGATGGCATTTGTGGTATAGCACATAGTATCGACATCTAAAAAGATTTTCCTATTATATCCTATACCTTAAGAGGGCAATTTTCCCTAAACGGTTTTTAAAGAGTCCCATCTATCAAAAATTAAATCGCACCAAAGAATAAAAATATGAGTTACACACAATCCATGATAAATGAAAAAATATCTTTAAAAGGTATCACCCGATTAATATCATGAATAAAAAAGTATTTTAATTTCTATGCAGATGAAGCTGTAAATAAAATTACACAATTTATTGTAAAAATTCAATTGCGATACATTCAAGCACATGTTTTTTTTTTATTTCGTAAAAAAAATATTTTTGATTTCAAAATTATTGAAAAAGCTTTCAATCTTTGTATGTATCTCTCCAAAAGATGTTAAATAAATGACTATAGTAAATAAATTATTGCAAATATAATATAGTAATGATGATAAAGAGATAGTAACGATAATAGCTACGGGGATATATCGATGGTAGTAACCATGATAAATAAAATAGATTATAACGATAATAGTAACTATAATACACTCATGTACATAAATTAAGGATAATGAAGTTCAGGCAACGAAAGAGACAGAAACAAAACAAATTTGACTTATTTGTAAAGTCTATTTATTAAACAAAAGGTAAAGAGCAAAAAAGATGCTATATGTTTGACATAACTAATAAAAATTGCGATTTTTACTCCCTGGAGCAAATTTCAAAAAAGAACCTATTTACAAAAAAGAGTATAACATGGTTAGTATGATGGTTAAAATGGAGTATGTCTCCCGGACGATGCAATACAGGCCTTACAACGCCTAGGCATGCTGAGTATCAAATTATCAATCTGATCTTGGGGAATATTACACCACTCATCAAGCAATGCCCTCCGAAGTTCCGGTTGACAGGTGGGAGGGGGTTGACGGGCTGCAATTCGTCGGTCAAGCATACCCCACACATGCTCTATTGGATTCAAGTCCAGTGAGTATGCTGGCCAATCCATACGGGTTATATCCTCCAGTTGAAGGCATTCGTCTACAATGTTTGCACGGTGAGGACGGGCGTTGTCATCCATAAACAGAAATTCAGCACCCATGGCGCCCCAAAACAAACGAAACATGTTGTTCCAGAATGACATCCCGATAGATGTGGCCTGTCATCGTTACCCTCTGAACATGCAGGTCAGTTCTGGAACCAAGAATAATTCCTCCCCAAACGAGCCATCCTGCACCAGCGTGACGGTGTCGTTCAATGGTGTTCTCTTGGTGGCAACGGGTACCTGGCGCTCTCCATATGAATCAGAATCAGACTGCAAACTAAACCTGGACTAGTCGTAAAACATCACACCAGACCACTGTTGCGGTGTTCACAGTGCATGCTCTCTACTCCAGGTTAATCGCAGGCGACAGTGAGTTGCAGTAAGTGGAACACATCTGACAGGCCTACAAGCATATAGACCAATGTGCCCTAAGCGTCTGTACACGGTCTGCCTTGAAACTGTCGTACCGGTAGCTGAAAAGAGATGACGAGACAGGTCTGATGCTGTGCCCCGTCTGTTTCTTTTGGCAGTAACTGCTAAATACCCGTCCTTATTCGGCATTGTAACACGGGGGCGACCTGTGCTGTAACATGTACTCACATTACCATCATCTTGGAATCGTTGCCAAAGCCTGGAGATGACACTCTGGGCAATTCCAAATTCCTCGAATACTTCCAGCTGGGTACGTCCACATTCCAGTCGTCCGAAAATTCTACCAGGTAAAAAATCATCCAAATGCTTCCTTTGTGTCATAACTATGCGGTTATTGCACTGAAAGGCTTTTAAAGCGCTTGTGAACAATTTTACTTCTTTGCCATCATTCCTTATATAAACCTCTCTTACACTCTCGTCATTGTGACGTACTATCCGCGCCATCTGATGGTTTCCTGTAATTTTCATATTCTTCTTCATGATGTGTGTGATAATTCTACATGTGAAATTTTTATTTTAGAGTTCAATTTCTGTGTGATTCTGAATTATCCTTAATTTATGGACATGAGTGTATATCAATGATTGTAACGATGATAAATAAATTCATTATTACATTTCCAAACCAGTCTTATGTTAATAATGTCTATATATTTTAAACTGCCCTTATATTTTTAATTCACAGTATCTTTTGTAAGTGTGTGTGAAAAAGTTATTTTCAAGAACTTTAATGGCTGACCCTTGCTCCTGTCCTAAATCTTCAATTAAACTAAAAGTCCAGACTAATTTCTACTTTCCCTGGGAAATTGCTATCAATTCTCATTCGGCGAAATTTAAAAAAAAAATTCTGGTTTCTTGATTACTAGGACATGCAATTTCCTCTTAAGGAAGTTGAACTCCCTGAAGTAGATTTTCGATTTAAGATGTCCCGAGCATTTCGTTGTCACTACAAATCATGAGTTTTTCTTCACTTAAAAGTCTTATTTTTAATTTTTGCTTTTATTTAAATGTCGTATAAATTTTTGGCTTCATTTACATCAATCTGTTCATTGAGTTTATTTATGTATGCAATTGTATTACGTTGGCAAATCTGTATTAAATATTGCCATTTTTATCTATCTAATCACGAATTGCCTCCTAACTATCAAACAAGTTACCATTTTTTAAAGGCTTAAATTAAATTAAAGATATAATTTGAGTTTAATAAAATTTATAATGAAAATTACTATTACACTTTAATAAAACTGTGATAATAATCCTGAGAATAATTTCTTAAAAAGCCTGTTAGCCTGTGAACAATTTTTTTCTATATATCTAAAGTTATTTTCTGGAGATGATACTTAACTCCTTGGTCTAGAATGTGTTAAACTTTATCCAGTAAGCTGTCTTAGACAAACGAACATGCAACTTCAATTTTATTCAACCTGAAAATGAGAAGGAGATACATGAGGATGCTGACATCTGTGTTACGGAGGATATCACTTCAAGTGTCAAAGTTGGATCTGTGTGAGAGAGCATAGTGTTTCGTGGAGGACTTCAAGTAATAATTTCCCCTCATTTGCATATGATATTCGAGGAAACCTGGAAAATCCCAGCCAGGCAATTTAACTATTGATGTGAGATTCTTTATCATAATTTCAATGAATCTACTCATTTTTCAGAGCAGAGTATTTATTACACTATGCCTATGAGAATAAATCAAAACTTCTCACAATCTAGCTACTAGGCTATTGTAGTGTCTTATGCAGCTAATGAGACATTGTTTTTGTCCATTTATACTGCATAAATATCTTTTACTTGTTTGTGCTATTTTTTTCAATTTATTTTTAATGCTCCAATTTGATGACTTTTCATGGTTGTGGATTTTTTCATTTATTTCTACCTTGTATAGACAGGCCGACGTAAAATAAATAAATAAATAAAATATGCTAACCATTGAAGTACAACAACCTAAAATTTTGTTCAATAAATAAGAAAAAAATTGCATTGTCATTTTACCAATAAATATGTCCTCTTTCCCTCTACCCCAAAGTAAAAATAATAAAACCCTAACAATTTACATTTGTCCCTCTACGTATTTTTTATATAATGGCCTAGGATTAATTGCCTTGACTTAATCATCATACAATATAGAACAGCACACGTAAGAAATGTATAGCAAGAAAATGCAGGTAATTTATAGAGAAAATGCAGGTAATTTATAAATTGACACATAAAAATAGCGCAATTACAATCATAGATTTGCCTATATTACCTCTAAATTCAATATTTAAAAATCTGAAAAACATGTGACGTCATTCATTCACTTGTGTCAGAACATATTTCTGAAGAAGACAATTTCAATCAAGTAATGAATTGTGTTTCAGAGATAATGTTGCATTTAGAATCTGTAAAGGACAAGACAAGTCTCTTTATAATTGTTTCATTTTGAATTGTCAAAACATTGAAAACATTTATATTAGAATATTATTAAAAACATGTTAAAAAAGCATTGCATTATTAAGAACATATTATATTGTATTTCTGCTGTTCGAATACAAAATATGGAAATAAATTTTATTATTAAATTAAATTATTTCGTAATTTTTTATCTCTTATCAACAAAGCATGCGCTTACATGCTCTAAAAGTTAAATGTTCTTGAAAACATGCGCTTACTTGCATGAACTTTTAAATTTTTTAATAATTACTCTGTTTTGTCAAAATTCCGCTGATCTGGTTTTTACGGATAAATTTGCAATGCCATCTAAGAAAAGAAAACTATTCAAGCAAACCAGAGTTGACTTTAAACGAAGAGCAGCAAGTGACCTGTAGAAAATGGGGGAGATATCAGAATGAATCTAATAGGTCGATAATATCCAATGCTCGAGCTGAAGAAATCAAAGATACTGCCTTGAACAATAATAATAATAATAGACCACAAATGGCAATCACTACAGCTGAAGACTATTATTACTGCGTTAGCAAAAACATAACACAAAGAAAATTGTTCGAATAAAAAATGTAATTTTTTAAGAAATTTATTGTTGGCACATCAGTGCTCCTTGACATCCAAAATTAATTCAAACATCAAAATCCTGTTGCTACTGTGCCAATAGATGCATCACACATTTCCTAATATTTGTACAGAATTTCGAATGCATCTGTTAAATAGCTATTATATTGTTATAATGCTTTAAAAAATTATAAATCTTAAATTCAAATATAATAAAGGACTTCTATTGAGTAGAGAAAAATTACAAAAAAATTATTAGTATTAATGTTTTAATCAAATAAAAAACTTATTTTTATAAAGCATCTGACACCATTTTCACATTTTGCTTCTGAATTTACTTTCGCTTGCATTTAGCATTTTTATTATCTTTCTTATATGAGTTATACCCCTCGGTTAATTTTTAATAGGGCTTTTTATGTTAGAATTCCGAATTTCATAGAAGGGTTGGCAGACAGTTTATTAATGATGATGTTAACCAACTTATTTCTTTGATATAAAAGTGTTAATAAGTTTTATTTCCTGAAGTTGGACAATACCGGGTTATATGTGCTAGTTAAAAATATAACAACCAATATATGCGTAATAAATGTACATGCTAATCCATAACAATTTTAAAGAAAGATATCAATTTTAGGTTATAAAAAGGTGATTAAAATATATTTTAGAGATTTATAAAAACTAATCGAACACAGTTTTCAAAAAGAAAATTGGTATATACACTGAAATGACAAAAGTCATGGGATAGCAATATGCAAATTTTCAGATTGCAGTAGCATCGCGTAGAACAGGTATAAATGCGCAGTGCTTTCGCAGAGCTTTCATTTCTGTTCAAGTTATTCATGTGAAGAGGTTTTGACGTGATGATGACGGCACGACGGGAATTAACAGACTTTGAACGCGGAATGTTAGTTGGAGCTAGACGCATGGGTCATGCCATTTCGGAAATTGTTAGGGAATTCAACATTCCCAGATCCACTGTGTCAAGAGTGTGCCGAGAGTATGAAATTTCAGGCATAACATCCCACCATGGACAGCGCAGTGGTCGACCGCCTGCAGTTAACGACCGAGACCGGCGACGTCTGCAAAGAGTCTTAAATTCTAACAGACAAGTAACACTGCGTCAAATAACCGCAGAAATCAATGTGGGACGTACAAGGGACTTACTTGTCTGTTAGAACTGTGCGGAGAAATTTGGCTTTCTTGGGCTATTCCAGCAGAAGACTGACTCGAGTGCCTTTACTGACAGAACGACATCTCTTGCAGCGACTCTCGTGGGCACGTGAGCATATCGGTTGGTCCCTAGATGAATGGAAAACCGTGGCCTGGTCCGATGAGTCACGATTTCAGTTGGTGAGATCTGATGGTAGGGTTCGAGTGTGGCGCAGACCCCACGAAGCCATGGACCCAAACTGTCAGCAAGGCACTGTTCAAGCTGGTGGTGGCTCCGTAATGGTGTGGGCTGTTTTTTCATGGCATGGACTTGGTCCTCTGGTGCGACTGGACCGAACATTGACTGGAAATGCTTATGTTCAGCTACTTGGAGATCACTTGCAGCCATTCATGGACTTCATGTACCCAAACAACGATGGGATTTTTATGGATGACAATGCGCCATGTCACCGGGCCACAACTGTTCGCGATTGGTTTGAAGAACATTCTGGACAATTCCAACGAATGATCTGGCCACCTAGATCGCCCGACATGAATCCCATCGAGTATTTATGGGACATCATTGAGAGGTCTGTTCGTGCCCAAAATCCTGCACCATCAACGCTTTCACAATTATGGACGTCTATCGAGACAGCATGGCTCAATATTCCTGCAGAAGACTTCCAACGACTTGTTGAGTCCATGCCACGTCAATTTTTGCACTTCGCCGGGCGAAAGGAGGGCCGCCACGATATTAAGAGGTATCCCATGACTTTTGTCACTTCAGTGTATATATATATATATAAATAATTACAATCAATAATTTGAAGGCTTGAAATCAATATATTTAAATTTAGTGATAAATAACTTAGAAATTACATGTACATGAAATGAAAATATAAATTCTGGCTTTATTTTATTTCAATTTTTTTTTTTCTCTTTTTGTTTTCATATGAGTTTTGTTGGTATGGAAATAAATTTGAATGTGAATAACAAAGTAAAAATAAATATGTTTTTAACACAAAAAAATATATATTAAGCTCATCTTTTTCCTACATTGCATTAATGCATTAATTTACAAATAACTATATTATAAATTTTACATAGTGTCTGAATTTTTTTGTGTTACAAACATTTATTCATTATTTTCTTATTATTATAATGTACCATATATTTCGCAAACGCATCTCTTTAATAAGAAAAATTTACATTAAATTATTCATTCAATAATAAGCAGTACGTTTACAAAACTAATTAGAACCTCTACGCGAAAGAAAATAATACTAAGCAAATAAAGAATAAAATTTTCATAAATATTTAATAACAAATAGAAGTTGGTAAAACAAAACTCTAATTAACCAGTAATTATATTTTGATTATTAACTTTATTTTAAATCATGAAAACGATCAAACAAAAATAATGCAAATTGTAAAAGTTAAACATTGTAAAATACATTTTACTCTAATGAATAACTTTTTGAAGAGTACTAACATACACGCGTACCTTTAAGTTCTTTTTTAAATTAAAATCATTCTAATTAAAAATAATTAATAAATACTTTCAATGAAAAATGTCAGATTCTGATTAATTGAAAAGCATTGCAGAACTTTTTTTTACAAAATAATTCAGCAATGAAAACAAACAATGCTCATTATGTCGGCACTGATAACATTTTATTCTACATAATAGCAATGCTTTATAAATTTTGCAATATTTGATGATATAAGTCACTAACCTAAAAAAAGTGCAATTCCAGAATTCACCAAATCATGACAAAATTTTGTAAAAAGGATTTGCTGCCTTTGTAAAAAAACAAAAATAACTAGTATGCCATGAATTTATGAGAAGTTTTCATTTGTAATATATATTTACCCAATCAATAGTTACTTATGAAAGCATTACTTGTTGTACTTAGTTATCATTTTTCAATTTTTTTCTGATCCTCTCAGGTGTGTCGATAAAAAATGATTATAACTAAATAAGAAATTCTTTTTCCTCGTTGTATAAAATTCTTCCCCGAAATGGCTAATATAAAAACCAGTAAAAAAGCTTGTAAGAAATAAGGTGATTTTAAAATATTTTCTTCTCCCATAATTGAGAAAAAAATCATAACCATTAGGGAATCTTTACTACTAAAATAATGGTAAAAATAAATTATCGCAGGCTGTTTTAATTTAGAATATTTTTTAATTCTCTTTCGTAAATTGCTCTTCAAGGAGTCAAGACTCATTCATTGTGCAATGAAAATATTTTGTTTTCAAATAATTTTTTTTAATTAGTTTCAATTTTTCATTCATCTAATTCATTTTTTCTCAACTAAATTCATGCTATATTTCAGCTATATCTCCTGCATCCTATTTTATGTAGATCATAATTTAGACAAACAGGAGAGAAACTATAAAATAAATTTATTCAATAATAAAAGTTTACGTATTGAAGCAATTTCACGATCTTCCTCGATGACGACTTTAGAAATGGAGTTTGAAAAACATCGTAAATTCCTTACAGGTACGGGAATGTAAACTTCTAAAACAGCTATCTTAATTGGTGAGGATTTTTTTTTATCTGCTTTAAGGAATTCTGCTTCAAAATTTAAAAGAGTTGTTAAAGAAAGAGATTTAAGCATCATTAAATGTCAGATTCTATTTTAAAAAGAAACGTGCTCATATTTTAGAAGATAATTATGCATTTTTTAATCATTACTACGCATGCATCAAATTTTTGATTATTTAGAGTACATTTTTTCATTTTTATTTATTTGATTATTCTTTGCATATAAAAATATACATGATGATATGAAAATAATTTCCTAATAATATTGAAATTATATATTCCTTTTGAAAAATTTAAATGTAACTTTAAAGAAAAAGTAAATTTCTTATGGAATTATTCTAATCATAATTTTTTTAATCATGAGCGCTTAATCTGATGCCATTCACTACCGATGCTATAGATTTTGTAGTGGATTTGTTTTACCCAAGGAGATCCACTGGGGTCTAGTACTACATTGCTATTAAAAATTAATAATTTCGGGGTGCTTTCAGGAATAAAGGCTCTAAATGGACTATAGAAAACGTCAGCATAGCAGTCGGGTTACTGATGCGAAACACTCCGTCTCAATGTTGACCAAGTTGATTCGTTCTCAAAGCAGTGGCTGCAGCTCACTATCATTTAGTCATGAGAGTAGCTCATGATTTTTATTTCATTTTTTAATGAATTAAATGGTTTTAATTTTTTATTACATTCTCAGAGAAATATTGTGAAAAAATTGAGAAGATATAATAATTGTTTGTTAGTTATTGGCTAGGCAATATTATTAAATAGCAGACAGACTCACTTTGGGTAGATTTTTATTTTACGTGTAATTATTCATAATTTCTATAAAGACATACTTGTGCTAAAATCGTTAGTTTTATTTTTAATATAATTTTTTTTTTTTATTGCTGAAGAAAATTACTTTCTTCACTTAAAAAAATTGTTTTCGAAATCGATTCGTTTCAGGAATGATATTCCGAATTTAAATAATTTAAAATTTTGGATAATTAGTTTCAATTATTTATCTTACTACTTCGCAAAATTTCATATTAAATTTTCATACATCTGCAAACGTAAATAGTAAATGAACGTTTTTGCAAACGCAAATTAATTTATTCCGATAGTTTTTATGAATAACATGAAATAAAAATAATCATTTTAATCATATTCTTTGCTATTGTGATGTATGTTCAAGATAAAAGTGTAATAACTAAAAAAAACGAATATTACAATTTAATATTTTGTTTAAATTAAATAAATCAAAATCAAAATGGTTTTGTATTGTAGTCAATATTACATAAATTTATACATAAAACATAATGTTACGCCAAAATAATAACTTGAAGACAACTTCAAAATTCTATGCAGAAAATATTGGTTTCATAAAAAAATACATTAAAAATATAGTATAAATGAAATATTCCCCCGGAAACATTTCTGTTAAGGAACTTAAAATTAATACTTAACATAGTTGAGGCAAATGAATTACTTCAACCCTAAACAGTTAAACCCATTAAACCAATTTCAGTAGCTAAACCAATCTAATCATTTCTTGAAAACCAAAGGAAAAATATAGCTTAGAAATTAGGATTCATCTTGATTATACGGAATTTAATTAATATTAAATTAATTAATATTAAATTAATTAAATACTGGAAACCCTTCTAGAATCTATTATATTAGAATTTAATTAGCATTGTCAATTGGAATTCAGAACAAACAGTGTTTGTTACTTTGAACTGTTCAAGTAATGGCGATTACAGTCGAACTCAAATATTACATGCTTGCTTTGTGTTCCGCGCTCTTTTATAAGTTCTGTTACTAGTTACGATTTTTAACAAAACTAGTCAGATCTCAATTTCAGAATGCACAAACAGAAAAGCTTTGAACTGTAACACGCAATCCAAACACAAAGTTGGTGAACTTTAGCTCCACTGAGCAACATTTTATACCCGTTGATTTCTGAGAGAAATTCAGATTCCTTGTATTAACATAGAGTTGTGTGTTCACTTCTAGTGTAGTCTACCATTAAGAAAATTAAACAACGTGTCAATTCATAAAAGTTCCAAATGAAGAATTGTAATTCTCATTAAAGTTTGATCATTTTAATTGCACAATTCTCAAAACAGAATCCATGAATTTAAGTTTGAAACTGAGTCTTTCAAAATTTCGTGAATGGTATTTAAGTGGTTAGAGACGGTGGTATTCTCTTGAGATAATTTATTCGACATTTAATCGGTTAAAGCTGCAAGATATAATTACATCGCTTAGCATTTCAGTTTTCATTCTGGTAAATAAAATAAAAGCTAATGCTTATTAAACGTTCGAGTATTGAATGTTTTAAATCATTTCTGTTAATTAATGGTATTTATATAAGAATGTAGATGAAGCACATATTTTTAGAATTCAATAAAAAATTTTAATTATAACTCTATCTCTACTTGCTAATTCAATTAGATGTGTTATTCTATTGCATGGAAAATAATATTTTAAAAAATCACATTTTTGTTTCATTATTTTGGTAGTTTCCTTAACCTACGAAAACAAAGAGAACTCATATATTCAATATCTACATTTAATATATATATATTATACAAAATCTGTTTTTATTTACCCTTTTTTTTTTTTAATTTTCATTTCACAAAATCATATATTCCTACGGGAATAAACTTTACCTTTCTTTTATTACTTTTTACACATTTTTACTTTTTGATACCCTACATCAATCGTGTCGATACAGACATCAATCAGATACAGATAGCAACGTACGCAACTAGCATACAAAACGGCTGAGACTCGACGACGACTGTGACAATGTGTGTAAAGCCCTTTCACACCGATGGTTAGGCTGCTTGGTGGGAGTTTTCTGGGTTTTCTCCCATACGTCGTCCAAATACGGATAGTGTCCCCTAAAAGTCCTTCCGGAAGGCACAGTCTTCCCCATCACCCGTCGGTGAGTTATTCGAGGTATACATGAGGCCCACCGGTGTTCTACCCATGTCTTCCTAATTGATAAAGAGCTAAATAGCCCTAAGTAAGAAATGAAGTGTGAAGAAAAGAAAAGAAAAAGACTTGTACACCATATAAGAAGATTTAGCTTCTATTTTCAAGCTTAAAGGTAAAGGGACAAAAAAAATTATATTTCTCTTAGATTAATTTTCTAAATTTAGATAATTAATGACTTTGTATAAACGTATTATTATGATATTGTTCCGTTATAATGATTATTCAATTGCCTTACTATTTATTTATATTGATTTTCTGCTAACGCATATAATTTCAGAAATAAACATTTCTTAATATTTTATTTATTCTATGTAATTTGTATTAAATAAATAATAATTATTTTTAGTAATTTAATAAAATTTAATGTTATTTTTTTATTTTATATTTGTAAACTATTCAATTAAAAACGTATAACAATCCCCAAAATAAACAATAATTCCTTATAAAGCAAATTTTAACCACTTTTACAGAGAAACACACTTTTTATAAAAATATATGTTGCTTATTTATTTAAAATGAGTTAAATTTACTTTAATTTTATTTTGATGAGCTAATCCTAAGTTAATAACAAAATGAACTACCCTTTTTAATTAATAAGCTGACTCGAAACTTACTTTAACAGAAAGTCAAAAGTAAACAATGTATTTGCTGGTATCTCGCCAATACAACAAAATCCTATAGAGTAAATCAAGATATATTTCGCCCAAATTTCCTGCAATACATTTATTGTTTTATTTTTTTACAAAATCCTCCTAAATTTACGGCTAAGAAAAACCTCTGTAAATCTCCTACGATTTCTAAATCTTGCTCGTAACTTGATGCTCTCATTCTTCCATATGAGGTAGGAAAGAAATGAGTCAATTACTGTTGTTTATCCCTAAAATAGGCTTGTCTTCCTAGTAGGAAAAAGGGAGGGTAAAAAGTTCCTGATCGAAAATCGATGGCGTTTTTATTTTATTTCCTACTGCATAGAAAAAGGTCGGACACGAAATCATCAAACCACGGCTATTAGGGTCAGACCTTTCGCGACATCAACAGTTTCTAGGGAGCGTAAGATACCGATGGACAACTTTGCTTAGAAGTCTATATTGGCTGTGGGCAAGTATAAAGTGGGGAATAGTCGAAGCGATTAATCTTTTAGCTTTTATCCGACGAGACAATGTTATTGCTGTGACTTTCATCTGTTCAATTGAAGATTTTGTATTACAGAAGAGAAATGATAGAACTAAATTATTATTTTTAATAAACTTCACCTGATAATTATTCATTTCAACGAATAAATTTATTTATAATGGTACTAGGGTCAAGAATCTCTTCTTGTGGTAAAAATTATTACACAAATGTATCTGAAAATAGAAACAAATACATTTTCAGAAAATTACTAGAATTTTGGAAATAACCAGAGTTTTTATGTAAAAAAAACATAAACTTTACAGAAAACTATTTGCATATAAAAATACTGCGCAACATACACAGAAATAACAATTATTAATTTATGACTATATTTAACCTTTTCTTAAAGATTGTTCACAGTACTTAGTTAAGACTGCTTATGTTTTATCAGCTTATCAAAATTTATAATTATGTTTTTCTCATTATGTAATTTGTTCTCGTTTAAAATTATCGTTGCGATTCAAAAACTGCTCAAACTTCACAAAATTTTGAAGTATTAATGACTAATATATAATATACACACTTGACTATTTTTCATATCGTCAATTTATATTTAAATTCTTCTATCGAGGGATCTTCTTGTTTCTGATTTTTAATATTCTAATCGACTACAAGCATTAATAATTGTTTTCTTAAACTGTAATGATTCAGTCTTAAGTCAATGAGCGAATTTTTTATTATATGTCTAGGAATGTATAAATTCAAAACACAAGGAATAAATTGAAAATATTGCTGGGTTTTACGCAAAATTTATTACATACATATTTTTTAAAAATTTGATTACTTGAAAATTTTATCTATATTTGTATGAAACAAATATAAAAAAATAATTAGAAAACTATAAGGCTTATCTACATTAAATTTTTAAAAAATTGAATAAGTAATGTGTATTTTAAAATGTTTGTGTTCCTTAGCCTAAAATCAAAGCTAGATGTCAAAAAGTATTAGACTAGTAGGTTTGAAGAAACAAAAAGAGAAATATTTAATTTAAGAGAGTTATAGCAAAATAAGTCGTAGTACTAAAAACCAAATGAAAATACTTCTATCAATAAACAGTAATTCAGAGGCATTGTCCAGTGATACTATCCCATCAATGACAATTTATCTAATAGAAAGTATTTGGCATCATTTTGATACAGAAACAAGTTGCGAGCAGGTAAAATAACATAATAATAAGCACTGAATTCTTATTCTATTCCCTTTTTTTTGGTATTACAAAAATTGCTAGAAATATGTCGGTTTTCACAACGGTTCTTTTTAAATTTAACCTAATTTTCTCTAACAATTTTAACACCATTGTTAGTACTTTTTCAGAAACATTTTTTTTATTTTTTAAATAACTAGGAAATATAAATATTTTAATAATGAGAATTGTATGTTCTTAAAATTCCGTTCTCTTCATAAAAATAGTAAATTTAGGAATGGAATAATCTAAACTTGTTATTACATTTTTTAATTGTTATTAAGTAATTTCAACTACTTTAAATAACTTTTTCGCAAACATAAAGACCAATATGAAAACTAAAGCTAATTTGTTTAGCAATTTTATCAACTTCTATTTAACATTACTTAAGATTCCTTTCAGTTGGGCTTTATTTTTTTCCTTTAAATGAAACAGATATTTATGTTTATATGTTAAACATTTTATTTATGTACCATAATTTATAAATTAAAATAACTGATAAATTAATTAATGTAAAATCGGTATATACTTAAAAAATATATTTAAGTAATGTAGATGAATTATTAAAAAATGTGTTCAACATTCTTTATGAAACATTATTTCAACGAAAAATACTTAACTTATAATTATTCTCATCTCTTCAAGTCAAATAGTGGGTATCTTTTGAAATTAAATAGATTTGCTTAGTTCATTACACAGATTAGTTTGTTTTTAGCCTTCATTCAATGATGAGATCAATGAGATAATACTAAATAAATGTTTTCGCTTCTCGGTTGCTTATAAATATGCATTTTTGACAAAATAGTATCGCCCAAATCATAGACACATATGTTAATTAAAGAAGTGCTTACTCTTTGTTTTTTTTAGAAAATTTATCAACTAATATAATGGTTAGATTTTCATTGATTAAAAATTACGTATTTGATTTTACAGTGAAGACAGTATTTTATTTCGAAAGAGTTTTGATTTAGAATAAATTCATAGTTTCGAGCTTCATTTTCGTAAGACACTATTTCAGAATTTATATCAGATCTTAAAAAGGACTCATAGATTCTCAGTAAATCTGTTTACATTTTCAGCCTTCTTTATAAACATAGACACTCGCAATAAATGTTTAATTAAACATTTGAATAAAAAAAAATATTACAACCCTTTTAATAATTACCAATATTTCAAAACGGGAAGTAGTTGTGCACGGTATAATACATATCCATAAGCAGTCTGAACCATGTCATATTTTACTAAAGTCAAACTGTAAGTAATACCTCACGTAGATCCCTTTACTTCTCATAAGTCACTTTTCCTTTTCATAATGGATGAAAATGTTGAACTTTTTATTTATCCATCACTCTTATTCTTCCAAATCATTTAATTAGGGTGTTTTTTAATACTTTTCAATATACTAACTCGCTTAAGGTCCTTACATCTTTTTTTATCACAAATAGGATTTGAATCTATCTTTCTCTAGACAAGAGAACACGCAGGCTTAAAATTTATATTTAGGACACCGACAACAGGGAGACATAAAGAAGCAGAAATCCTTGCGGCTTTCCTGGGACCGAACATTCATCTTATTCCTAAGACTTGCTTTCAGATCTGCCATGGCAATATTTTAAAGCCTTTAACTACTTCCGGCCACTTCACAAAACCGCCTGATGAAAATCTCAGTAAAGCCTGCCAACCTATTTTCTCAAACATATAATTTAGAATCAAAACACAGAAGTTAAAGCAGTTTCTTATTGAAAATGAAAACTTAATTATTTTAACACCTAATGAAATTTAAATCAGAACTTTCAATGATTTTCTGTATGAATTCTTCTTTTTATTAAAGTCAAATGTAAATAAGGCTTCATATTTCTATTCAGTTGCTTTTCCTTCTCGTAACAAATGAATATTTTAAACTTTTATTTATTCATCATTTCATTATAATGTTTTTCTGACGATTTGTACAATTTTTACTCAAGAAACTTATAACTTAAAATTTTAAATAAAATTTCACTTACACTTGCTAAACAGGAAAGGTATAGTTGAGCTATTTAAAAAAGGATGCTGAGTGATAAAACTGACTGAATATATTTTGCCCTCAAATTTATTAAAATTATAGTGATTGCAGGTATCGCTTATTTATATAGGAAAAATTTTAATGAGCCACAATAAATGTTTCTTAAAAAAAGAAAATGAGGATATATATATCCAAATTTTTACTTAAATACCGAGAGAGAAAGAGAGAGTTTAGAAATTCAAAAAGTATTCTATGAGTAGATGTTTCAGAAATTTCCTTTCCATTAAACTAAAATAGACAATCAGTAATAATGTTCCGATATTATCTCATTCTATCGAATCTTATGTAATTTATCTTTTCATTTCAACTCTCCCCGTCATGGGGTGTATCAACTAAAAAATTAATATTTTCAGACCCTATTTTATTGCCCTTTGAGAAAAATGTAACTCCCAGATATTTTTTATTATTACATTTATGATTATTTAAATCAGGTGTTATTTCTTCGTACATTTTAACTGATTTTGTATAATGTTGCTAATTAGATCGGCGATTATTTTATTGTTGTTTTATAATGCCGGGCAACTCGATCTAAAGTCGTTGACCACTCTAAGACAGCAGATTCTGCGTTACCAAGGTGATCATTACTTTCTCATTATGCAACTACAATTTTGAACAAAAATCTCCGGGGATAACATCTAAATGCTGACTCACTATTTTCCTCCTACCCAACTAATCCCAACTTTTCAACTGTAAATTTATTGAGGCCATTCTCGGCATATACACGCGAACTTTCTATTCTGCTTTCTTAGGTTTCGAGTTCGGGTTATGATATCCAACGCGCTATCCGCTATGCACTCTGGTCTTAGATCAATTATTATAAAAAGCGTAGTTTCATCACATTCTTGTAGGAGGCCAAAAATCCCTTTATATATAAGGATAGGTTTATATAATAAATTAAGCTTATGTTTTACAAAAATAAGTTTTCAAACTTTCACACATAAAAAATAAACTTTCGGTACCATGGATTTCGGGTTCGAGTCCCGGTGGTGCCATGGATGTTTGTAGTGGTTCGGAATCCACTTTACGCCGTAGGTCCCGATCTCATATGACCTTAGAGTGTCACAGAGCTCAGTCAGACTCACCCACATAATTCTCAAACTGTAAAGAGGCAACTCAGCTTTAGGCACATTGTGGTGTAGTAGTAGCAGTCGTAAAAAATAAACTCCTGAACTCTTGAGGTGACTTCTCCGTAAACTCTTGAACTCCCATCTCCGTAAAATTCATGTTTTATTCATAATATTTAAATACATGCATTTAAGTTAACTTTAAAAAGTAATAGAACAATACTCTTAACCAATTCATCATATTTATGTGACTTCACACATTTCATTTTATACCTTAAATCACATCGATTTAACATTTACTGCAAAGACTCAAAAATATTTCTTCTCTGTTTAAAATTTTCCTCGACAATTGTTTTTACTTAAACTCATTACACTCCAATATTGTCTAAACTTTTAATCTCATTATATTTTTAAAAAATCATAGTGAAGACTTTTCTGGAAAATTTGCTGCCTATATTTTGAAATCTGGAACTTTTCCAATAAATAAAGTCTATCTATTTAATAATAGTTTGATTAACTAAGATTGTGCAGAAACCAATGATTTTAAGTAAATAATACTGTCTATGTAAGCTACAAGGTTTCGCATTTCAATCCAATTATACGCTTCAAAAAGTTTTCGAGATGTTTTTATTAATAGGGGTTTAACAAACAAAAGAGCTTCTGTCAGTGTACAGTTTTCCACTTCTGGTTGAAAATTATAGAGATTTCTAAGCATATGATAATTTTTATTCTCTCTGTTCCTGTTTATCCTTTCAAACCGTTAGCCAATTTCATAAAAACTGTTTAATGGAGCGTTTTCGATTGTATAAAGAATGCAATTTATTTCAACAGATTTTTTTTTATCTTAAAGCAACCATTGTTTACTTTAACCGTAATTCTTTCAAAAAATATCGAGTAAAGACTTAAATTCAATTATTAGTTAAGCATTTAAAAATAAAGGAATTTTAATAAAGTTAGTTTAAATGGATCTAAACAAGCGTAGAAAGTTAAGCTATGGACAATTCAATTGACTACACCATTCCACGAAGTGAGACTTTCGAGAACTTGAAGCAGGGTAAACAGCATTCTTAAAGTACTTAATTGACTTTGAAAGAGCTTGTTCTTAAGTTAATAAAAAGGAACTGCTTTTGATGGAAGGGACAATAAATTAGCAAAATAAACTCTGAAGAGCATTTAATTTTTAAGAAACTTGGATTTACTTTATTTCCAAACTAAATGTCCTTTATTCATTTTTAGTATTGCATTGCTTTCAACAAGGGAAAAAATAGAAAGGAATAAAAAACATAAATTTATCTTGTAGGTGATTTTCAGTTTTCTTTCTTTCGACGTATTTTACGACGCTTGATTTTTCTCTTTGAAAAATCTTGTTTCCAGAGAAAGAAAACTTTATTTATGTTTTACTTCTGCAAAGAACAAACAAGTGAAGAGTTTCACCGTTTCTTTAAACAGATCAACTTTTGATCAAGTTTTACAGAACTTTTAAAGGAAAGAAAGAATAACTGTGTAAATATTCTTACACTTTGAGGTTTTTATACTGCTACATAAAAAAACTACCCTAAAGAGAAAATATTTCTTCTTTTTTAAAAACCTCGTCTTTATAAATTCAATATTTTGTCATTTCAATAGACTTTGTCGGCATATTATCCATCAATTATCAACTCAATGTACTTGAAAACTGAATGATTAAACCTGAAATGTCTGTAAGATAACAAGTCAAATGCTGTAGTTTTCTGTAGTGCATAAATCATATAGGCGTGGTTCGAAGAAGGGCAATTTCCATAAACGTATTTGCTTTAAATTCGAACAAATGAAGCCTCACCATACTAAGCCTCGTTACCATCTGACAGGGAAATAGTTAAGGGTTGGGCATCTAACATGTGATTAAGCTCATTTTAGATCAAATCAATTAAACACAAACTTTCCTAATGGGAATCGCTTTAATCACGGACCCAAGTTTCCATTTAATTTCTGCCCACTTTCTGTAGCGTTACAGAAAATAGCCAATTATTCATAGAACAATTTATATGTAAAACACAAAAGGATCGAAGTAATTGTGTTGTTTACTAATGCTTAAGTAATTAACAAAAGTTATTTTCTGTGGATGTCCCCTTTTTGTAAAGGTGATCTGCCCCTTACATAGTACATTAGATGTATAAGAGCAATTCAATAGATCTAGAAAACAATTAATAGCCTAAGCTAGCACTGTTGGGAAAAAAGAAGTCTCCTTTGCCATGCCAATTCTCTGTAAAAATATTTAAGAATCTAAAAATCTTTAAAAATATAAATAATTTCATATTTATATGTGTCCAATATTTTTTCTTCATCAGAAAAGTTTAAAAAACTATTTTAAAATACTTTCAAATTTATGTATATAATATTTTAACTATTAACACTCTTTTAGTGTAATTTTACCGTTTAATGATTTTTTTAGTTGAACTAAAATCTCAGCAATTATTTAATTGACATATCTATAATGTTATTTACACAATAAAATACTATATCCGCATAAGTAATATTTAGTGCGAACTGTAGATAAAAATATTAATACAACTAAATTAATAGCCAAAATTGATTCATTTTTGAGAAAAAAATTTCTATTATATATTTTTAAAAACTGTTGAGTGTTTGTTATTTCACTTTTTTAAAGTTTTTTCTAACCTAAATTTATATTTTATTATATGAATACTCGTATATTCTTATGCAATTAGAAATATTAAAATACAAATTACTCCATAAAAAACAAAAGAATTGTGAATAAAATGTGTTTTACAAGCCTTAATTTCTTATAGGGCATATTTACAATGGATTCTTATTTTAAATTTTTTAAACTCTATTTATTAAAAGAATTTAGGAAACTTTAAATCTTTAAATAAAATTATTTAATATTTCACGTAAATAAGACATATTATCTATATAAGTAGATCTAAATAATTTTAATAATACACATATTTAATAATACGTATGCATAAAATACATAAAATAATGCAATCTTTTAACTGTTAATTAAATCTAGTGATCGAAGCCCAATGACTCACATTTTTATATAAATAGGATAATTACAATTTACTTTAAAAAAAATTTATCAACTCAATTTTACATAGAATAACATAATTTTGTTTCATAAAAATTGGAAATATATTATTCTAATAAATGATCCTGAAACCTATCAATCTGTGTACATTTTTTCAGAAAACTGAACAGATTTTCTAATAAACCTACTAAATTTGAATTCAAATTACATAACATGTTTACCTGAATTCAACAAAATTAATTTGTTTCATTTACGAAATCACCTGCAATAGGATTTATAGTTAAAATATAAGAGATTGGAGTATAAATTACATCATTTAATAATTTTTTTAATAAACTTTCTTAATATCCTCTTTTTAATTCAATGAATATTGATATGTGCATTTACATTTTATTGAAGATAAATTTATCAGTTACAACAACATAGCGTTTGCAGAAAAATTATAGAGGATTAGATATGACATAGCTACTTTCGTTAGAATAGCATTTTTTTTTTTTTTTTTTTTTTTTGAGAGAGAGAGAGAGAGAGAGATAGAAAAAAAATCATCAGAAAAAATATATTACTTGTTTGTACAAAATTAAATTATATTTTTATTCAATTAATTTTTTTTGTGAATGGAATTATAGATAAAAATTCATTAAATTTTAATGAAAATTTTCTCTCTATAACCATAATATATACATGCATCCAAAATACTTCATGTTGTTTCCTTAATTTTATTTTTGCTATTTGAACCTATTAATTTCTTTGAAATTTGGTAGATTAATATTTTATGAGTTAGTGATATCTTTAGTGTGCAGTTAATTCAATTATATTTATACTAATCTTATTGAGAAATTATGGAATCTAAGGTTTATCAACACACTTCGGAATATTAAACAATGTTTTCAAGAAATCAGTCTCAATGTAATTTCTCTAATCAAAGTGTTATCAATTATTATGAAATTACTAATAATTATATCTGTTCACCCAATGCTTCAGATTATTTCAAAGCAACAAAGCTGAAATTGGAATTCAACAAAGACTGAAACTGAATTATATTTGAGGGAGAAATAAATTATGAGACTTTAAGATTGGCCTGAAATCATTTTCAATTTTCCTTCGGATTCCGGGAACAAACGTGTCTTAAATCTCTTTTAAACCGACCGTTGTATTCATTGAGAGTAAATCTCAAGAAACCGTCATGAGAATTAGGTGTATGGGAATTCCTTGTAAATCGCCGATCCGTGAAATCCGTTGGGAATTAAGAATAGGGATTGCTATTGATATTTGTTAAGCTTAGAAATGAAATGAAGGGAAGAACTGTATTTTTTCCATTTTCTTTCCAAAGACTTGATAAGAGAAATATTTCGTAGAATTGAATTTAGGGGTCTTCTTCTTCACAGTAATATGAAATTTTATTGCATCTTACTTTGAAGATTAATTTTAAAATTTCATAAACTTCTACATAAAATGGGAAAATAACTGAAACCTCAGAATCAGTAATGGAAAGATTTATTCAAAAACTTTGATTTTTCTGCCTATAAGATAAGAAATCCGTGCATGGCTCAGATTTTGTAAGAAAACTTTTTACAATTTAAAAATAATGTAAAATATTTTCAACGATTTCTCTGGACATTCATATATTTAAATATTTAATTTAATTTTTTCATTTTGAAAATTTAAAATAATCTTGATACAATATGCTTCTTGATTAAAGAGCATATTATAAATACACAATATGGATTTACATTCATTATTAAAATTATAATATTGAATAAATAACTTCATGGCACATAAAATGGCACATAATAAAGCATAATAAAATGGCACATAATAATGGCACATGATAAAGAGAGATTTGATACTTAATTGTGCTTGAGGAGAATAAATTCTAATAAAGATAAGTTCTTATGAAGATAAGTTATTAAATTTAAGAAAGATTCTTATGAACATAAATTGAGCATAAATTCTTAAGAAAATAAATTGAAGATAAATTAAAGATAAGTTCTTATGAAGACAAATTATTATGAAAATAAATTGTAGAGAAATTCTTATGAAGATAAATTCTTATAAAGGTCATTTAAAGACAAATTCTCATAAAGATAAATTCTTATGAAGATAAACTAAAGAAAGATACTTATAAAGATGAATTCTTATCTTATAACAATCTAATCTTATGAAGCTAAATTATTATCTTATGTAGAAAAAAAATGTTTTATGTAAGATAGGTAAATTAATGTCAAATTTATATACATTATTATTTTTTTATACATTAAATAGTCAAATTTCTATACATTATAATTAATACAGCATCAATAGCTATTGATCCCGCAAAATAAATGATCAATTTAAGGTTTTATTTCTATTGGTGCTAGATTTAAAATATAGCTTAATTATCAGGCAAAATTTTTAATTAATTTTCATTTAAGATTGACATTACAACGGAACTATTCCAAATGGTTGATTAGGGTAGTGGCTTGGACATGACGAAAACAATACTATTTAATCATATATAGTTAATTGAATACACAATTTACTTCTAGCATAATAAAATCACAACACATCTAGGAGGAAGGCATAATGTTTCAAGCTTTTATTTTGTTCCATTTCAATAGATAGAACGAATCAACGAGTGATGGATCTTATGGCATAAAGTAACTACAATAATCGAACCGCCGATAGAAAAGAGTACAATTAAATTAATTGATATTAATCTTTTGAAATTCAAATGAATTTTTAGAAAACTAGATTTCATTATAAAATATTCTCATTATGATTGAACCATGAATTTAAAAAGGATTCCTCTCGGAATTTTTTAAAAAGATTTTTTTCCAAGTACATTCCTAAATCAATGTTTTAAGAGTGTGTAGAATTCATATTTATTTCTTAAAATGAAAAAAAAATATATCCTTTTTTTTAAATGAATTTTAAAAAGATATCATTTTGTTACTTGGCCAATCCTTGATATCTGACAAGAAGGATGGGGTGTCTTTCCTTGATAAGACACATTCGTAGAAGGTGTTATAGACAATGTTCATCATGTATTTCACATTTTGTTGGCAGGGTTTTCTGAGGTAATATTACTGGGTAGTTTTAAATATTACTTTAGTTCTATTTTTTAATATATCTGAACCAAGAAGAAAGAGTAACAAAACGTTTGTCTTATCAAAAACAAAAGGTTACTGTGCAAACAACAGGAAGGACTACTGTGGAAGAATTTCCAGTCTAACTCTCAAAAGTTCCAATCAGTCCTTAAAAATCAACGATCTGTAGAAGATAAAATATATATACAGGCAGATGTCGAAAACTTCTAGAGACATTTTGCAGTAGTCGACAGCAGCAGCTGAGCCATAGAAAGCCGTTGTGAAATTTTTTAGAAAAAAATTGGTTAAGTGCTATTTTCCCTCATAAGTTGTTGTTGTTATCGTGTCCATGGATTTAAAATAAAAATATCAAAGTTAGATCAAGTCAAAAGTCTTCACGATAGCGGCCGCTAGCAATGGTGCCTCTTCACTTATACAGGACTTCTCTTAAGTTGGCCTCGATTGACACCATACCCAATTGTAAAGCATGGGAAGTGAGTGCTGGGCACTCCAGAATGTGCTTAGGTGTTATTAAAGCGTTGGGGCAATTTCTGCAGGCGATGTATTCCCTGGTCTTGTCTGGTAGATTCTTCATCCCTCTGTAATGATTAGTTCTAAGTCTGCTAATAACTGATGTCAACTTCCTAGGGCAGTTGAAGTCCGTGATTAGTGGCTTCTTAAAGTTATGAGGAATTAGGCGGCTTTTGGCAGCTGCGTTAGCGTCTGCAAGTGTGATGGTAGTCTTGGGTTGATCATTGTACCTGGCTTCTTTGGCTAAAGAGTCAGCGCATTCGTTGCCCTCAATGTTGACATGTGCAGAAATCCATTGAAGATGACATGATTTGCCTCTACAGTGTAGAGTCTCGAGCAGAACATTTATCGCAGAAGTGATGTTAGTATTTCCATTTTTAATTGCTGCCAGAGCCGACTAGCAGTCAGAAAAAATCACTAACCCGTCAGTGAGGCCTGAAATATTTGAGTCATTTAGATATAAAGCAACAGCCTCTTTAATTGCTATGAGCTCGCTGGTGAAGTTTGAAGCTATCAGGCTTGTGTTCTTTTTATGATGGTATTTGCTTCCATTTGGAAGTAGAAAGAAAATTCCTGCACCTGCCTTATTGAGGAATTTGTCAGAGGATCCATCGGTGTATGCTATTGCAAGATTACCTTGTGAGAACTTATCTATGGTATCAAGGCCTTTTTGTTTGAGAATGTTGGAGTCTTCTTTTTTTGAACAAGGTTGCAATAGGTTCAAACCAAACTTAGTTTCACTTGGTGGTTTTCTGGGAAAAAGGGGCTCTTGAACAAAATCAAGAGAGGAATGTTCCAAATTTATCTGACTTCTGATATCTTTATCAAGCTGTAGAGTTGAGGATCTTTTGAGTCTGGTTGAGCCCTTCCATTCATTAAATACTCTGGTAGAGATATGATCCATGTTATTACTACGAAGTCTATAAGTAAGTTTGATGTTGGCAAGGTTGCGTCTATTTTCGAGAGGAGGTAGGCCACATTCCTGTTCAGCCTTATTGTTATTGGTTGAGGACACCTGCTCCTATAATGATTTTTGCTGCTCTGTGTTGGACAGAGTCCATTTTAGAAGACTGGGAGCTTGGATTCCAAATCGGGGCAGCGTATTCAAGCAGAGGTCTAATGATGGATATGAATGCGTTTTTTACAGTTTTAGGTCTTGATCCCCAAGTAGTTCTACAAAGTTTCCTGAGAATACTTAACTTTCTCAGGGCTTTATTAGCAGTGTGTACGATGTGCCTTGTGAAGCGAAGTTCAAGATCCATGGTAATGCCTAGATAGGTGGGGATCCTCTTAATGGGAGAATCATTGATCTTGATATCTAAATTAAATGTACTCCTGTGTTTCCCATCAGTATAAAAGACACAAAAATTGGCCTTGTCCGCATTGATAGATAGTTTAAGATCCTTTGCCCAAATAGCAATGTTCTTCAAAGTGACGTTTAGGACTTTCTGGGAAGTTGTAATATCTCTGTGAGTGTGCCAGACTGCAATATCATGAGCGTAACAGGCAATTCTTGTATCTGTATGAATATCGAGATGGATGGTGTTCATGTAAATAAGAAACAATAGAGGACTAAGAACTGAGCCCTGAGGTACCCCAGCCCATAATATATGTGACTTCGATCGTGCACCGTTGAACCTAACAGAGAATTTTCTACCTCTGAGAAAATCATTAATCCATAAAAGCGCATTGTCTTTGATCCCGGTACTGTGAATAATATGTATAAGCTTTTGACATATTATTCATATATATGACAGCCGACGCGACGTGACCTGCAGTCCTCATAAGTAGCATAACAAATTTATAAAATGTGAAAGACAATAATAACAAATGATAAAAATTTTCTTCTATAACAAACATTTTTAATAATGCCCTTTTAAAACTAAAATCATCTGAGCCCTATGATGAATCTCCGAAAACAATAGCAACCATTTTGCCCGACAAGGCTTCATTCAAAGAAATCATTTCAGCATCCTGTGATGTAACATAATAGTTAGAAGTTTCAGAAAAGTCTGCACTCCTACTTCAAATGGTTTGAAAAAATTCAGTGTTTTGTGGCTCTTGAAAATTTTCAAAAATCTAAGATTGACTCTTTTCGAAATTCAGAATTCAATTATGCTCAGAGAATATTATTGAGAACAGTCGTCTTAACTAATTTTAAAAAATATATAATGAACTAAGCATGTATATTAAGAATAATCAAAGAAAGCCAGTGTTTTCGTTTCTTGAGTAAATAAATGCTTAAAGCACAATAATGCAGAATTAATTCTTTACAAATAGATATATAGCCTCAGCTGTATCGACTGTAATCAAATTATAGTTTATACTCTTTTTAAAATTGATCCTTGAATAATGAAAGGTTGTTGTTTCAATAATAAAAAAGCACATATAAAAGAAATAAAATCCAGTAAAATAAAAAGATTTAATTTATTGGATAACGAATGCTTTAAGACTAAAAATGGCCATGCTAATAAAAGTATAAAGGAAAAAAAGAGCAACAAAAACACTTTCCTGCTCTTGAAATTATATCATACAGCGACTTCTGAACTTAGTAAACGATTTATTTCGCGGAATTTGATCTCCATTGTATCCTTAGTAGAAGCTTACTCGAGCGTAAATCTCAAAACACCTAGTCAAGTCAAGTCAAGTAGTCCTTCGTAAAATTTCTCAACTCCTCCCCATTGTTTAAATTAATTCTTCCTATAAAAAAAAGAACTTAACTGAAGATTATATTAGAGGTAAAAAAGTATTTCCAATATTGCGCATATATGTTTTTATTAGCTTTAAACTCTGTGATTTTGCTGGCTTGCCCCTTGAAAATACCCTAAATTGGAAATACCCTAGTCGGCAATCATCATTTATTTTTCTAGGCTAAAACTTGACACATTTTTTCGGTGTTCTTTCTGTGTATTTAAATTTTCAATTTACTATCTATCCTGTGTTATCTTTTTTGTGTACTCAAATTTGCCCTTTATCATTTATCGAAAGTACGACTTCTTACCTTTTCTACAGTGATTGATGTCAATGTCTTTGTAAATATTAGTGCCCATTCGCTTCGTTCTATTGATCTCGTGTTGTGATACTTTTTGAAAATCTTTTGCTGTAATTTATCCCTTCTTGTTACCTTTTTTATGTTTCTTATTTGAAATGACCAATTGACATCCAATCAAGTTAAAAAATAAACTCAAGTTAACAATAAACTCGCAGATTCACAGTGAAAGGGAAAATATGCAGCTTCAATAAGTCCAATAATCGTTGCCATCAGCTGATGAAGACTGAACTTTGAAAATATGAAGAAGTGTAGTGACATTTTCTGGAGTAATTGTCCTGCACATCATATGTGAAAATCCCACAAACTTCTCAGACTACCTATGCAAAATATTTTGTCACAATCTTCCTCAAGTCTACTTGCCTTTTAAAGCAATGACTGTAATTCATGTTACCAGAGGAAGTCGAACCTTAATCGAAACGCACGCATTGTGACTAGGCTAAAGTGGAATTTTAGTCTGTCCTTCCTTCTCAAATAAAACCGACTTGTGTTTCACATTCTCTAGAGGCGACATTTTTCACAAATGCAAACAAAATAAAACAGTTAAAAAACATTCGGTTAAGTTTTCACAAGCAGTTAAATAATTGAATGTGAGTTACGAATGCCAGTACCAAAATAAATATCTCAAGGCCCCTGGTTGAAATGTGACATTAAAAAGTTATCTAAAAAAGTTAATATCTAAAGCATAGGCTCTAAACCAGAAGTCCGTCGGCTTGGTTTAGGCAGTCCATGAACTTAGATAAGAAAATCTTTATTTTCACTGAATCTAGCATTGATTAGATGTATTTTTAATTAAATCCATCGTTAATTAGTGATCAGTAAAATCAACATTAATCATGTGCAGATGCCATCTTATCTTACTCTTATAAATATAAAACTCTAATTATATTAGTACTATTTATCTTTGGGAATCGGAATTTTACAACACTTGCAAAGGTGAAAAATCGAAATCGATCAAATACCTAATCTGATATGCATGTCGTCTTATCAGACACCTCTTCACAACTAAACGTTCTCATTAAAAGTCACTTTTCTCCCTGGCTACTTTTTAATAAAATTTGAAGCCTATTACAATATGCATTTATTTCATTTTTATTTAATGTGCGCATGTATGCGCACAGAAACAAACATATATGTTATTTTTATCAACTTTTCAAGTTTGGTTTATTATTGGCGTATTATTATTTCAAGTGACCTATTATAATTGTTATTATTTAGTGCTTAAGTACATTATATTGAGAAAGAATCAGTGGTTTTCTTCTTACTGGTAATAAGGTTCTTGAAACAAAAAGGGTTAAAAATTAATGTACGATTATTTATTTTTGGCATTCATATATTTTAAAAGAAGATTATTTATTATTAAATTTGTTTTTTTAAATTAAGAAATGTACGATTATTACTTTTGGCATTCATGTATTTTTCTTCTAATTGTTTTTGAATGAATATGATTTTGAAACCATTAAAATATATTCTACTGATTAATAAAGTAGATATAAATAAGGCACCTCGGAATTTTTGTATTGTGAATGCTATGATGCTATCTTGTTATACAATTTACGTGTAGCGAATACTGTTAGTAGCTTTTGGCATTCAAAATGTTCGTGTTCCTAATTCACACTTTGTTTGTTCTCCTTTGGGTTTTAGGTGTATGTGTTATGTTCTTTATATATAGAGAGAGGGAGAAATATATATATTTGGTTATTATTCGAGACATTATCTGATCCACATGAATTTAACTTCGCGCATGATTGACGTCCCACTACAATCATACGAAAGGCCACCAACTACAATCTGTTAAATTGGAACGATTCATTCCAAATGGAGAAAAAAAACAGGTAGCTACTTTTTATATATACACTCATGTCCATAAATTAAGGATAATGAAGTTCAGGCAAAGAAAGAGACAGAAACAAAACAAATTTGACTTATTGGTAAAGTTTATTTATTAAACAAAAGGTAAAGAGCAAAAAAGATGCTATATGTTTGACATAATTAATAAAAATTGCGATTGTTACTCCCTGGAGCAAATTTCAAAAAAGAACCTATTTACAAAAAACAGTATAACATGGTTAGTATGATGGTTAATATGGAGTATGTCTCCCAGACGATGCAATACAGGCCTTACAACGCCTAGGCATGCTGAGTATCAAATTATCAATCTGATCTTGGGGAATATTACACCACTCATCAAGCAATGCCCTCCGAAGTTCCGGTTGACAGGTGGGAGGGGGTTGACGGGCTGCAATTCGTCGGTCAAGCATATCCCACACATGCTCTATTGGATTCAAGTCCAGTGAGTGTGCTGGCCAATCCATACGGGTGATATCCTCCAGTTGAAGGCATTCGTCTACAATGTTTGCACGGTGAGGACGGGCGTTGTCATCCATAAACAGAAATTCAGCACCCATGGCGCCCCGAAACAAACGTACATGTTGTTCCAGAATGACATCCCGATAGATGTGGCCTGTCATCATTACACTCTGAACATGCGGGACAGTTCTGGAACCAAGAATAATTCCTCCCCAAACGTGCCATCCTGCACCACCGTAACGGTGTCGTTCAATGGTGTTCTCTTGGTGGTAACGGGTAACTGGCCTCTCCATATGAAAGTCCGGCGAGAATCAGACTGCAAACTAAACCTGGACTCGTCGGAAAACATCACACAAGACCACTGTTGCGGTGTCCACAATGCATGCTCTCTACTCCAGGTTAATCGCAGGCGACAGTGAGTTGCGGTAAGTGGAACACATCTGACAGGCCTACGAGCATATAGACCAATGTGCCCTAAGCGTCTGTACACGGTCTGCCTTGAAACTGTCGTACCGGTAGCTGAAGAGAGCTGACGAGATAGGTCTGATGCTGTGCTCCATCTGTTTCTTTTGGCAGTAACTGCTAAATACCGGTCCTCATTCGGTGTTGTATATCGGGGGCGACCTGTGCTGTAACATCTACTCACATTACCATCATCTTGGAATCGTTGCCAAAGCCTGGAGATGACACTCTGGGCAATTCCAAGTTCCTCGAATACTTCCAGCTGGGTACGTCCACATTCCAGTCATCCGATAATTCTACCACGTAAAAAATCATCCAAATGCTTCCTTTGTGCCATAACTGTACAGTTATTGCACTGAAAGGCTTTTAAAGCGCTTGTAAATAATTTTACTTCTTTGCCACCATTCCTTATATACCCCTCTCTTACACTCTTGTCATTGTGACGTACTATCCGCGCCATCTGGTGGTTTCCTGTAATTTGCATATTCTTCTTCAAGATGTGTGTGATAATTCTACAGGTGAAATTTTTATTTTAGAGTTAAATTTCTGTGTGATTCTGAATTATCCTTAATTTATGGACATGGGTGTACTTTAACTGTTCCGCGATCATTATGTTCATATCAATAATCTTTTCAGCTTTTGATATTAAAAAAAGTTTTTATATAAACTTGTTTTTCTGGTTTCACCTCTGCTTTAATATCCATCCATCTAACCTCGTATCAGCTTAGCATATAACCAAAGTGTAAAAGATTAAAAGCTGCTGTGTATAAGCTGTGTAAAGTGTAAAATCTGTTGTGTACCTCGTGTAAATGATTTCGTAAAGTGTAAAAGCTGTTGTGTACCTCCTATCAACTTAGCATATAACCAAAGTGTAAAAGCTGCATAGATCTAAATGTTTACAACATTAAATAAAATTTTACTTTTAAAATTCACCCTAGTCGGAAATTGGATTCAAATAATAATACAAAACGATACATAGTTATATCATTATAACCAACTATTCAGAATGTCCAAATTGATAGTTTTAATGCACAACCAATGATTTACGGCACCTTTCCGTTTGGGTTCGAGGACTACCGAAAATATTCTATTAACAATCCAATTCACGCCAGCCTACAATTTTCAGAACAGACGAGAATCCAATCCATAACTCTCTTTTTCCGAAACAGCCAGTTCCCATCGACGCTCAAACCTTACAAAACAGAGTTGGTCAGATTTTAAATATGTGTAATACAATTCGGCAAATAATAGTATAAAAAAAACAAAATATAAAAGAAAACAATGTGTCTGAAAAACATTTGATTGTTATAACTCTTGACAGCTTACGTGAATTTAATATCCAAACCTGGAAAACTTTTTATTAGAATAATCGATAACTCCGAAAGGGAAGATTATTTTCGTTGTAAGAGAATTTTTCCTGTGAAACTTGAAAGGCGAGATACCTTTGAAAGTTTACTTCATTTGTTTAATGACAGATTGGAACAAACCTGTTTTATTTTAACAGACACTGATTTCAAATGAAAGCTCTTTCCATGCAACTTGCCTTTCTAAGCTCTTTCAATAAGATTTCAATAAGTGTCATGTTAAAATACAATTGCTTGAAAATTATTAAAAAAAGAAGGTAATCCATTCCATTTTCATTCAATTCAAACTTTCTCTAAATTTCAATGGGAAACTTAAAGCAGATATTGACATAATTTCGTTTGTTTTTATACACTTCAGTGTTCAGCAAATTTGGTCGCATATGTCCACATACACCAAAACATCTATCATAAATCATCATCAGAGCATCTATCATCTATCTCAAAGAAAATTAATGATTTCCAGAATGTAAGATAAATGTAATTAATCTGGAATGTGAATCAATTTAATTTAGTGCTTGATTTATGTCACACTACAACAGTCATACGAAAGACCACTAGCTACAATTAGTCAAATTGGAAGGATTCAATACAACTGAAAAAACAGAAAACTACTTTTTATTTGCACTTATCAAAGTAAGCGATCATCATTAAGCATAAATTGCCTGATTTCCAATGCTAATATGATTTCCATTGTGAACGCTGAATAATTGTAAGAGGGGGACCATACCCTCTACTAACCAATTTTTTGTTCGATATTTTAAGCTCTTTTTTAGATCTTCCGGCGCTAATGAATCTTACGCACATGGTGTACTTGATCTGCTGCGTATTCACCCTTAATTTCATTACAGTCCAGTACTTCTGGCGATATTTGACCAAAAGTGAAAATTATCTTCATTTTAAACACTTAATATGTTTACTTCTAAAGAACATTTTTGTTATTAAACATAAAATGCTCGAAATTTTCTATGATTTTAGATAAATACTTGATTTTTTTTTTGTAATTAATTCATTACAAATAATTAATGTTTTAAAATAGTGTAAAACATAGCCTGAGCATTATGAGACAAAATTTATAGAAAAGATAATCAACTTATATACTGATATTATGAGAAAGGCATTAAAGTTCGAATTTAAGGGGAAAAAATTAGATTTATTATATCTTATCTCTTTTTAAGATTGTTGCCGTAGCGTGATAATAGTCAAGTACATAATTAATCGGGGCCTGCTGGCCTGGTGACTGGCACTCGGTGTCACAGGTTTGAGGTTCGAGTCCCAACGGTGCCAGGGATGTTTATAGGGGTTCGGAATCTACTTTAAACCATATGTCCCTTTCTAATATGGCTGTTGGGCGTAGTACTGACAACCCTACTCCATAAAAAGAAAGCATCTCCTGTGTAGAAATCTGCCAGCAGACAGACGGCCTTGGCCCATGGGGTTGTTGCGCCGCTGCTGATGATGATGAAGACGCAAATAATCAAGAAAGAAATGCGTTAAAACATTTTTCAATGAAGTGATTCTACAGTAAGATCATGTTAATGTTTTTTTAAATGCTTTTTAAAAAATATTATTGGTTGGATTTTAAAATTTATTTTCTTAATTTAAACTCATTCATCATTTTTGATAACAATATTAGAGTTTCCCTTCATGTTGTCTTCATTTATACATATTTTACACAAATATTCTGCATTAAATTAATTTCATATAAAAACTTCAGATAAATATTTTTTTTCTAATTAATATAGGAAAATGAAAGTAAAAATTTTGAGCTTTTTATATTATTGAAAAACTATACTGATTGAATAAAAGTAACCCCCAAAAAACTGTCGATTTTGATCATCGAGTCAGTCTCATAAAATCTAACTTGGAATTCAGTCATTATGTCAGTAGGGAAAGATCAGAAGATCAAATAAATCGATAACAGTCCACAAAAGCTACAAATTACTCTTTCAATTAGACTCGGTTTTCAAAGAATGTCTGTTCTTTTGAGTCTAGTCAGAAACCCTTCTTAGAGTAATGTCACTTTTCAAGGGCTCGTATAAACTATAAGATATTAAGCTTTTCCGATTTGGAGCTCAAACTAAATGTAATCAAAAACACTTCATATAAATCATTCGCCTTTTTAAATCTTTTTATTTTCAAAATAATTGATTATTTGATGAGGGGTCTTTTTATACATCGTCATGTTGAAGAGCTAATTAATACTAGACCTAATGCATGCCACAAACAGATTAGTATGATACCTTCCGAGAGAACAAACAACTTGATTAGTTTGCAATTTACTTTATATTTACAAATAAAAATTTTCAAACAATTATGTTAAATAATACATAAATGCTAAAAGTTGAAATAAGTTTCAATAAAAAAATTTAACATTTTTTTAAGAAAAAAATATTTTTTGGTTTTATTTCATTTAATAAAATTGTTTCGTCTTAAAATCAATCAGATTAGTTAAAATATGAAAATTAATCTTAAATAACTATTCTTACATGGAAAAGTAACATTAATCTGTCTAAGTGTAGTTAATCTAAATTGAATTTGACTTCATATTAAAGCTGCATAATGACTGAATGCGATTTGTAATTAATGCAGAAAAAACTTCGGAAAATATGTCAGTACGAACAAATATCCTTCATCCTACAGTCGAACACAGGACCTCAAAGTGCAATTAACGTTGTAATAATTATTATCACATTATTTTGTAACAATTTCAAAAATAATTCATTTAATTATTTTTATAAATATAATTGGAAACAAATTAAAATTAAGTAGTGACTTTTATAAACTGAAATCCTATTTTGTGTTATAAAACTAGCATTAAAATTATGTTTTCAAATTCCAGTAACTCGCGGTTGCAAAGTGAAATATACAGAAAATTCAGTGTTAAACTAAAATATCGCAGCATCAATCTTTTGGCACCGCAATGTGGAAAGAATATCCCCAGGGATGTCAAGTGGAACCTTACATTATCTTCCTTGAGCTTAGATCTGAGGATTTATCCTGCCCATTCTTGGCAGAAATAAGGGGAACTGCTATCATTAACATCATACCTGATTACTTGTATATTAAAATAATTTCAATAAATAATGCAAAATGAGAAAAACAGGACGAATATTAAATAAAATGTATTAATTATATCACTTTTAAATTATTTATCAAATTTCCATTTTTTTTTTTTTTTTTTTAATATTTTAAAGAAGTAAATATATGAATTGGTTAAAAATATAATCTAACATGTATTTTTATTATCTAATTCAGAATTTTCGTAAAAATTAATATACTTGGTTATGTTGTATTGTTGTTGTTTCTTATCCCACTTGGCTGGCCAAGCCCACGAGCCCATATGGACTCATGATTGAAGGGGAAGGAAGCAGCTTCTGTTGTGATGGAGCACCCGTAGGTAGAAGCCTGACTTTTGCTCCGTGACGCTCTTACGGTCATAGGAGACCGGGACCTACGGCTTAAAGTGGATTCCGAACCACTACAAACATCCATGGCACCGCCGGGATTCGAACCCGAAACCTGTGGCACCGAGCGCCAGAGCGCTAGACACTCGGCCATTCAGGTCCCAAATTTGCCAACGGCACGCGGTGTTCCCAAGTGGTCACCCACCCAAGTACTGACCGCGCCCAATGATGCTTGACTTCGGTGATCTAACGAGAACCGGTATATTCAGCATGGTACGGCCGTTGGCATATACTTGGTTATAGAAATATGAATATGCTTTTGAACAAAATTAGTATTTTTTAATCGAAATAATTCAATTCTGAGAAAAAATATTTATATCCTTCCCGAAAACCTGAGCAAAAATATTTTTTAAACAGTAACAACTTCCGTAAAAAACTTGGAAAGTTGTTTTAAGATCAAAAACTAACAAAAAAATGACCTCGAAATGCTGACTCAACTAGTTATTTTAAGAATACGTGACCTTTACGCATACCATATGGCAACCCCTAAAATCTTAACAAAACATGACCGCTTAAGCAGGAACACATTTACGTCTGTCAACGCTAATAACTAGATATGGGATTCTCTTGAAAATTCATGAGCTTTCTCGTTATACTCAAAAACAACAAAGTGATTTCAGAAGCAAGTATTAAAAGCTTTTTTTTCCCCGAAGTGCATCCTTTACAATAAAAACAAAAATGTTAGTAATGCTTTTTAGAAATTTTTGCCCAAATTACGGAAATGTGAAAAAAAAATATTTATTTGTTATTTTATTTCTTTTTAACTATATTCATTTAATCTGTCATCGATGTAGTTTATAAAACACAATTATTTAATGATGAATTTTGTTCTTTTTAGTAGAAAATTTCAAAGTCACAAAGATAAACAAAAAGAAAACACAGTGGCATGGACACATTTATTAAAGCAGATATAGTAATCGTTGAGTTACTTTTCAGCATATTCATTGAGGCACTTGGCATACTGTGGGGTTAACTTTTGTATTCATGTGTCTTAAAAATATAAAAAAGAACCGTTATGTTATAGTCGTGTGCATTTCTTCGTGTCTGAAAATGCTGAATGGGCAGGAGTTTCTTGAGCTGCAAGAAAAGTTAGTAATCGCTGGGAACAAGTTCAGGACTCTAGGATGTATGGTCTGCGGAATTCCTGCAGAATATACGTTCGTCTATTATTGTTCGTCTATATGTGTTTAACTATTGAACACTTCTGTTCTACGTTCTTAAACTTTATTACCTGGCATTCGATGGAAGAAGGAATAAAAGCGGCATTTCCAACCACTACGACAATGCTACTGCAAGTGATTAGAAAGTATGAACTGTCGCATACGATAGCCAAATCCTGAATATTTCAAGTTGCGCGCTCGTCGTTCGCAATGCATGCCATGCCATCTGTTGGCAGGATGGAAGGACTTACTTTTTGGATAAGCCTTGCAATATATTTTTCTGAGACATCTCTGAACAACAATAGTAACTAAACTAAATCAGTTTTGAAGTTACACGTTAAAACTTCAAGTCTTACTTCTAGCAATTAAAAGTAAATATATTAGCTTTTATGTTCAGTTCGGTTTATAATTTTTTTAAAATTGAAATTTTAATTGAAAGGTATTCAAGGTAATAAACAAATCAGAGATTAAAATAAGTCAAATGTAATGAAATAATACAAGTTTACTACATCTTAAAATCTAAATTATCATACAGTGACGAATAATGAAGTAAGTTATCTGAGGACTAATAAAGCAATTAAATACAGAAATTTTATACAAATTTCTTCTTAATTTTCACTGGCTTTATTTTAAAAAGAAATTATATTTGAATTCATCAAAAATTTTCCCAGTCAAAGTCTCAAAGCTATATTTTGGATTTAATTACATTAAAAACCTGTGAGATAACCTGTAAAAAGCTGAAATTATTAACCGGAGGATCTTATTTTCATAGAATATGGGAACAAAATTTAGTGATGTAGTATTAGGGACACAAGCACTTTCTCAAATATCAATAATCTCATTCCATTAAAAATTTTCTGGAAATCAAGGAACATTTACATTTATACTATCAACAAAATTCACAATAATAAAGTATATGTTAGTATAACTAAAATTCTCTTTTTATGCTTCTTATTTTTCTTACTTGTTTGTATAAAGACCGTCGTAATTATTCCATGATTATATTAATTTATTAAATTAAGTACATTTTTAATACAATCTTAAATTAAAATATTTAAGCATATTTATTAAATACAATTTTTAATTTGAACAAAAACCAATATTGTTAAGAAAACATCAAGGCACCGCACCTTGAACCATGCTATAAAGGCAACATGGATTTATAGTTTCACTCATTCTCGTTCAACGGGAACAATACAGCTGAAGTCTTCCTCGAAACTGGACTCTGTCACTATTTCAAAAAATTTTAATTTTGCCACATCCTAAAATATTTGTGCCTGCTTTTACACCGCTACCCAAAGTCGGTGACTTTGGGTAGCAAATCCGAGACTTCTGCAAATGCAGTCGTAAACCAAGTGGCAGACTAATGAATAAGCTTGAAATTTAAATCCATAATACTTTTAATATTAACGTTGCGGAATTAAAGAATTGCGATCCAACTCGAAAGGCAATGGAAGGGATGCTAACAATATGTTAGCAGCAACTATCAGCTAAGCTGGCAGCTATGGCTCTTACTCATTTTGATGAAATTTATGCAAATAATATCATTCAAAACCTTTTGGTAAAAAAGTATAGTTTGATCCAAGTTCGTAGCTTGATTAGTTAGAAAATGCTGGTATGGTATTAATGAGATCTTAGATCAGGGGGGGGCGGCAACCCGCGGCCCGCCATGAATATTTTTCCGGCCCGTGAGATTTATCACACATTTACAAAATATATTTATTTTATAATGGCCAAAGTAGTGAAAACCAATGTATTAAAAAAATACATTATATATGCATCCATATATTGACCAAACAAAAAACAAGCTCAAACAGGACGCAACACCAATTACGATGTGCAAATACCCCAATTGAGATCGATTTGCAAAAGCTAAGTGAAAGAAAGAATGGAGAAACAAATATCGTATTAGTAAAATAAATATTTTTTTAATGATTTCCTTTTCTTATTTCGTTTATATTTATATATTTTTATGTTCCATTTTTAGTGTTATATATTTCTTTACAGTGTGCGTTTAATATTAGTATTATTATTAGCTTGTCCGAAATTTTTAAAACATATCAAGGAATCCCACAGGGTTCAGTTTTGAGCCCCACCTTCTTTTCACTATATTTGACTGGTATCGAGAGAGTTGTCTCCCCTTGTCAAATAGGCATTTTTGCTGATGGCATTATCGTTTGTGACCACAATTCGGATTTAACTAAACTTGAAAATACACTCAACGACACCTTGGAGAAAATTCAACACTTTGCAGATGAGCATAAATTGGCTTTTAACACTACCAAATCTTTAAGTTGCCTCTTCACAACTAACAGACACTTGTTCAACTATCAACCATAAATTTTTCTAAAGGGACAATTACTAGAATCTACTAAAACTCCTACCTATCTAGGGTTTACTCTAGATACTGAAATTAACTGTAGTAAGCACATTAACAGACTCTGTGAGAAGGGTAGGAAAAGGCTTCAACTACTAAAATACATTTCTGGAAGGGATTGGGGAGCCGATGCAGGCACACTCAAGATCACTTATACTGCGCTTATAAGTACAATCCTTGGATATGGCTATCAGATCTATCAAGTTGCAGCATTATTAACCTAAAAAAACTAGAGAGAATACAATTTAGTGCTGCCAGAATTATCACTGGTCTCAGGCACAGTTGTCCCAATGATATTGTTTGTTATGAGGCTGATCTTCAGCCCCTCTCCTTGAGAAGAGAAATAAATATGGCTAAGTACGTTGTTGTTATAAGTTTTAAGCCTTATAACAGATCATCTAACCTTTTATCGTACTGAACAAATAACCAGAGATTAAAAAAGGACAGCCCTCTGTGTTTAATATGGAAGCAGGGATTGGCAGATATTGAAGTCGAGCCCAGTGTTCCTTTTAATCTACTGACACCTACTACTGTACTTAGTAATGTAACTTTTAATGAAGACTTGAAAGTGAAATTTATCAAACACGAAGAACACCCGGAGTTGCTGCGTCAGTTGGCTCTCGAGATCATCAATAATATTTCTCCTCGGACCCTGGTTATTTACACTGACGGAAGCAAATCTGACTCTGGAAGAACAGGTAGCGGAATTTTTATGAAGACAAGTACAGGAGAATTTAGATATCGTTTTAGAAACCCGGACCACAGCTCAGTATTGCGCTCAGAATTAATTGCTATAAGCGAAGCTCTGAGCCTAGCTTTAGACTTTAAAGTACCTGATGTTTGGATTCTGACTGATAGTAAGAGCTCAATACAGTATTTGAAGGATTGACCAAGCATCCTGGACAAATTGGGGCTGGACATCGTTTCTAAACAAACTGTTTTGGACCAGATCGGATCGGTGTGCTTGCAGTGGATTCCCTCCCATGTAGGCATCTATGGAAATGAAAATGCTGATCTGCTCCCTAGGGAAGGTTTCGAACTTCCCAAAGCTTCTTCTTCCAATCTGTTAGCTTCAGAAGTTCATTCCATGACTTTAGCCAGAATTAATACGTTTGGAGGTCGCCACCAATTCATGCATGGTACGCCGCTAAATATCCTGGTATGTCCTTGCAGTGCTCCTATCCTAGATCTGCTCAAATGGCTTTAACTAGACTAAGGACTGGCCGCACTAAGAGTTTGACCTTCAATGGAGACGAGAAGACATATACCCTTTGTCATTGTTCGGCCATCGCGTCTCCCTCTCATCTCATCGATTGTATTGGTGCTTCTGTGAGGCAACTGTTGAATGAGGGGAGGACCGTTTACGATCTATTGATGCAGCATGATCTACTGGACTTGGTTTAGGATTCTAAATCAAGGGGATAAGCAACAACAAACAGCATTATATTATCTATGTTTGCCTGTAAGAAGAATAGTAAACACAAAAATAATAACTCATTATGTTTAAATTTTTCACTCCAAACAAATGTCTATAGTGGGTCTAAATCTAATATGGTATATAAAATTTTATATGCGGCCAGCGGAGTTATGATGCATTTCCAAACTGGCCTGCAAGATCATTTGGGTAGGCTACCCCTGGCTTGGATGTTAATGTTGAAATAACATAAATTTTGACTAATTAATTTTATATTGATGGTTATGAAAATGATTAAGATTTTTATAATTTATTGGCTAGCATTTACTTTAGAATTTTAAAAATTAAATTACTCTTTTCACACCTTCCATGAATGTTATCTTTGCAAATCTTGCTAAATAACATCTATAAAAGCTAATAAACAGCTAGGTAAATAACATCTAGTTACTTACCTAGCTGTAAAAAAAGGTAGTTTAGCCATTGGCACACATTGGAACATATATAATATTTGGGTATTTATTAGTTTGTTCTTCTTTAAGAAAATTTTATAAGCCATTACTTGTTTAATTTTTTTCCCTTAGAACAAGAATGTTATACCATCAGTTTTACTATTTGTAACTTTCTATTTTTTTCTTTAGAAATTAACACCTCTGGTTTTGTCTTAGCAGTAACAAATCAAAACAAAATATCATTTGATCACTAATAATACTTACAATCATGTAAGTTCAGCATTAATGTGGGAAAAATTAAGTAACAATTAAAAATTTGTCGCTTTTTTCTTGATTATTATTTAAAATTTCTTCACAAACTCATTTTATTAATTTTAATTGAAATGAAATAATCAAAAATCGAGGAAACTGTTGATTTTAACTCCTAAATAATGTGAAGACTCAGATATTGACTTAAAAGTAAAATTCCTAGAAAAAAATTAATTTTTAAGTATAAAAAATTGCAAAAAAGAATTAGGGGAAAAAAGAACATATTAATTGGACAAATCATCAATGGAAACAAATCATTTAGCTTAATGAAACTTTATTATTTGAAAATGATTGATAAAAATGGGAGCAATATAAAATAAAACAAAATCTATTGTATTGAAACAAATGTCAAAATTCCTACTAGCACAATTATATCAGCAGGTGGTATTAACCGTTTTCATAAACGGTTGGCATGCAAGAAAATATAGAGAGTCTTAACATGTTTTAGAACAATTTTAGGACCTTTAATTAATGTTTAAAATGTAAATACATATTATTTATATTATTTAATTATATTTTTCTGGACTATAAGTCAGCATCCTCTGTTGATCGCATAATAGATTTCACAAAATTTCTAGGAATATTTTGCTGTATTTTTCTATAACCATTTTCTAGAGTCTATCAATTTGGGTAGATTTAGGGCTAGAAAGACATTTTACAGCAAGCCAAAGATATAATAATCCATATGTGAAATATCAGTTGACTTCAATGAAATATGCTGAACAAATATACATTCGAAGCTATATGACACATAATTTTTTCAAGGAATGCAGCAATAGATTTCGAAATAATACTGGTGGATTTGTCTCGTAGTTTTTCTCTTTGAAAGTCATTGAGTTAAGGAAATTGAATTTCTTTTGTAAATATTGAATTTAAAATATTTCCCGGATAGCAAGATGAGTTTATCTTAACTTTTTCATTCCGTAATTTTTAACTTCCTATTATAAAAGAAACCCGTAAAATAATAAATTTCTTACTGAAACTTTTTTTTTCTTACGTTAGTACAGGTTAACATAGCTTTATCTCTTGCAGTTATGTGAGAAAACTCATGCTTCATCAAGGTATATTCAGTTAAAAAGTATTCTTACAGGACTTTAAATCATTATGCCTCGGCAGGCATTAACAAATTTTGTGATTGTTATTGTTTATAAAACTGTAAATATTTATTTTTCTTTTGTTTATTGTTACTGCAGATGCATTCAAAAACTTCGCTATTTTTTCTGTGTTGGTGGAATTTTTCTCATTACCTAAGTCTTCATTTTAAAGAGTAACAATGTATACCTTTTCTGGTTGTTAGCTCGGAGATTTCCTTCCTTGATTGATAGTTTTCCTTTTCCGATTTATCAATCGGATTATTTATTTTTCACTTTGTAATATAATAGCATGTGTTTTACAACATTCATGAGTTATAGAATATGGTTTATTTTTGGAAATTTTAAAACATTTCATTCAATCAAAATCATATTTACATGATTAAATGTGTATGACCATAAAATCTGCAATGCCTAGTCTCAAATCATAAAATCTTTGTAACATTTTACTTTAATTACCCACATCACTTCCCAATAATAAACAATTTCATAATCTGAAAATATGTCTGCCAAATACTCCTTAAATTAAGAGTAATTAAGTGCAGGGACTTAACAAAATTAGTACTGGCTACTACAACTTTTATAGCATTCATGAATTCAATCGATTTTGTAAACAGATTTTGCACATGGATAATGTAATTAAAATTTTAAAATTTTCTGGATGGTTATATAGCTCTTCTATGAACTATCCCAATAGTAACCTTCCATGCCCCAACTATAGAATGAAATCAGTGCGTATGCCAGATAGTGAACTCCACTAAAATTCAAATCTCACGAAGACTGCTGACTGTTTGCAATATATCACTGGTAGTTGATTCTTCCAAGGGCTGAAGAGTCAATAATTCTCTGATCTACAGATCTGCGTCAACTCCTCGAATAAATATTGTTATGATGTATTGGGGCCATTAGAGCTGTAATCAAAAGAAATAGAAAATACTTCCAATTTAGCCATCTTCTCTGTTAAACTGCCAATTATCGTCAGTTATCTTTTCTGTCCAACAGACAACTTTTCTATCGACAAAAAAAATAAAAGCCTTTTCTTTGCAAGACATATCTCGAAAACATATTTTATTTGTAACAATCAGCAGACATTCTTTTCTAAATTCTCCTTCATCAAATGATTCAGAAGGCTTAGCGATTTTTTCGCTTATCACAAAGATGGCATGATGTGGCACTGATTTCTTACTTGTTGGAACATTTGCTGCTGGTATCCAAGTTCTTCTTCAACTTCTGTATTTCATCTTTTCGCAGATGTCCGTCATTTTTTTTTTTTATATATAATTCGCATATCTTGAAATAAACTCTCTGTTCAAGTTGAATACTTAATTAATTTATATGGATTCGTTACCCAGCAAATATACTTGCAGAGCAAAATAATAACTCTTCATTTAGTTGTCTTCAAATGGACGGTCCTCTGCATCTATTTTTCTTTTCATTTTTACATAATACTTGATATTATCCCAAATTTATAAGTTATAATCAGAACTGTCAAACAAAATTGTCTTCTACACCATAGGCAACAAACAAAACGCAATATCAATACAAATGTCAAATTATCATATTGTAACACATTTACACTAGCCAAAGCGAGAGAAAGAACTTGTTTGAGAAGAAAACACATGGAGTGTTTTGCGAAAATCATATCACAAATTAATTTTTGTTTAAAAATACATGCATAACTGATCAAATAATTCTTATTTTAATTATAGTTGTTGATATAGTTCTTATGAAAGGAGCAAGTAAATGCTGTCAAAATATCTCGGGTTTAAATCTTCTTATATTACTTTCATGTAAATTAATTATATAATATATCTTATGACAGCTATAACTTTCTATCGTTATTATTCAAAAACGAAAACATTTAAAAATTATAAATTATGTTAAAAAGTTTGATGCATTTATTTGTAAATGCTCGATACTTGGAGGACGTATTCCAATACTATTAGTAAATATATAATTCTTTTAGATTCTGTGCTATTGTAAATTTCAACCCTATTGTTATAAGTATTAAAAATAATTATGTCAAAATTAAACTTATAGTTTATTACAACTACACTTAACTTATATATATAAAGAGAGAGAAATGTATATTTCTATTTCATTAGATTAGATGAATTATTGGGAGATAATAAGAGTTAACAGAATTGGTAAGTGAATATTTATTTAAAAGAGTATAGAAAGCATATTGAAATATAAAAGTAATTATTTCCATGCTATTATAAAAATTATTGAAGCTTTATTTCTAGAAAAATTTTGTAAAACTGCTTTTGGTAATCTGCATTCTATTGTATTAATAAATGTTCGGTTTATTGATACTTATAATACTATTTTTATGATTGATTTGTTATGATCAAAAGAGAGAATTATTATAACAAAATTATTTTCATAAGTATTAAAATTTTCTTTTTAATTATTTGTTATATTTTTTATTAATGAGACCTTCTTAAGATAATCTAAAATTTATAAATCCAAAATGTGTAATAAAGAAATAAAATAAATAAATGTTGCAAGTCTTGCCTGTAGAAAAACAAATCACATTTCTACTGCATTTTATGAAACTTCTATATTAAAAGTCTACTTTGCACAGTTGTCAACTTTTATTTTTAGAGGATAATATTTTACACTACAATATTTTATAAAAAGATAAAAATAAAAAATGTTTAATAGTTTTTCGGTTACCTTAACAGTACATAAAAACTATCTAATTATAAATACTTACTAATTTAATATAAAACTTAAAAACCTAATTTAACCTTATACATCCTAGCTATGTGTAATACACAACAGTTACAAATCTTATTAAATTAATATATATATATATATATGAGATTTAATTCTTGGTTGACAAAGTAACCATATATTTTTTACACTTATTTTCTTTAGAAGAGGTTTTTTTTTTTTAACTATGTTTTCTTGGTCCTGTACATTTTGAAACACATGGTGTATTTAATATATCTTAAAAATAAAAAGAAATTTTTTGTACAACATAATTTAATATTCTTGATTACAATAAAAATTACTCATTTTCTTATTTCAAGTTCGACTTTTGCCACTTGGATATAGGCAAACCTTTCAACTGTGTCAGCACTTAAATAAACACTGGTACAACATTGATAAAATGTAGAAGACTTAATCTTTTGTGGAGATAAGAAAATTGAACTAAAATGCAAAAGACTTTTACAAAATGCCAAAGACTTGGCAACTAAGAGCTTCAGAAAATTCAAGTCTTGTTCTAAAGCCAAAATTGAAACTTTCAAGAAATCAAAGAAATAGCAGAATCCTCATAGGTACTCCAGAAAAGAGAGAAATTGACATACAATGAGCACCCACATTTTCATAACATTCAACTTTTCATGTATTTTTATAAAGAGATTTGATTAAATTGCTCAGAAATATAAAGTTTAACATAACTATAGTAAATTTCTATAATTCTAAGATCATGGATTTTTTTCTGAAAAAGTTCTTACTAGGTTACTAGTTCTATTATTGTCAAATAGCATCTTTTTGGAGAATGAAAGATATATAACCTAGACTAAAGAATTTTTATGAAAAAAATGCATCAGAAAACAAAAAATAAAATAAGACTAAAAGAATATAAAAAAAAATATGGTATTTATTTTATAATAATGTAAGTAATAAGTGTGCAAATTATGTAAGTACGTGTTTTATAACTTTCTTTCTTATTTTCAGAAAAATACAAATTCCTTCTGAGTATATTTTGTGAAAAAATACTTTTTGAGCTATTATATAAATAGATTGAATCATAATTCTTTAAGAAATTTTTGGATCTTTAAGAAATTTTTGGATCACCCCACTCCTATGATGCAATATCTTTAATATCGACATCGTCTTCTCTGAAAAAAAAATTTTGAAATTTAAAATCCAAATTATTGAAAATAATATTAAAAAAGACTGCCTGATTTGCTATCATCCTTCCAGTTAAGTAATGCATGAAATGGCAATAAAAATCCAGTCATTATTTCAGTAAAGTAATACATATAATGTGATAAATATTAAGAAATTCATGTAAATAAATCTTATATTAATCAAAATTTAATAAATTTTAATACAAAATAACATGAAATGTAGATAAAAGTAATTAAGCTAATAAACAATTTTAAGTTTAGATAAGCTAAATAAATTACTACTAGAAGTAAAAACATTTTAATTTAATACTACATTTTACATTTTAATTAATATAAAACACCTGTTTAAAAAAATTGAGCAAACTTTTCTTTCAACTTCAGTTTTATTGAACATTTATAAACAGTAATAAAAAATACACAGAAAGATTTTTAATAATTTTTGATAATAAATAAATATGTACATTGAAGTATAAATAAATTCACAATATAACAGGAATTTACAATCAATCATGACAAAAATTCAAAATTTATTAACAAATATATTAAAATAATAACCGCAACTGTATTATAAATATTTTTCATTTCAAGCAATTCAGATATGATATTAATTTTTCTAACATCATCTACTAATATTACATTTGTACATTTATACATGTTTAAGCTCTTTATTAAAGTCAAAAACTTTAAAACCATAAAATTTGTTGAGTAGTATATTCTTTGCATAAAAGTACATTAAGAAATTACCATTTTGAATTTTAGGAAAAAAGTAATATTCAAGATGGAGTTTTTGATTTTGATGAATTATTCTGAAAAATTAAAAGAATCAATATCAGCCAATATTCCAGAAAAACATTTTAAATTTTCTTTAACTTATTAAGATTAAAATTTTATGTAAATATTTCTATAAAGAAAAACATATAATACTATTTCACATATTTGCATTTCTTCAAACCCAAAACTCCTCATTTTATCCTCTGATTTTGAATAATTCTATCTGGCATCTAATAAAGTTCGATAGTTTAATTAAATAATGGTTTTAAATGTAATAAAAATCACAAAAAATATGTTGCATAATTAGAATTATACATATAAAGTGTGTGTGTAAAAAACTTTCAATTACACTTATTTGCTTAAATATTATACATTGCAATACTATAGTAAAGAAATGACAATGAAATGAGTGAGATATGCATTTCCACTTTGATGGATGTAATAGATGGGCACTTCTAACTAACATAATATCAAAAATACAATATATAATTTCTTTCCTTGTAATCCTCCCAAATGCATTTTTAAAAAATGGATTGAAAAGAATATACTGTTATTGAAAAATATATTCTTTACTGTACTGTTAAAGAATGTTCTAATATACTGTTAAAGAATATACCGTACATTTTTTGCAATATTTGAAGAAAAGGAGTTCAAAAATATATATAATTTAAATGAATTTTGTTGAAATAACAGTGTTTATATTATTAGTCTACCTATGAATTCTCACTTATCCTTTCTTATTGTTTAAAAGTTTAATTAGATGGTAGTACTTTTATTTAAGCAAAAACTTGAAATTTTATGTAATGTTATTAATTCATAATTTTAAATATTATTTCTATTGTAACTATAAGACATGTCAAAATTTGATTTGGCTCTTTTGACATTTTGTAACTTTGGCTTTGTTCTTCAAAGTATATGTTGCATGCATGCAATTAGCTATATATATATAATAAATAAATATTTCTCTTTTTCTGTGTGTATGTGCATGTGTAATTGTAAACTAAATTTTAATTATTTATATCATTTTATAATTGAAAATAAGCACCAATTAAAGTATTAAAAAATATTCTGAATCATATACATTTTTGAAAAAAAAACATTGTGAAATTTATTAGGAAAAAATATTGCCACTTAATTATTCTGGCTGGTCTTAAATCAAATTATTTTACAAAAATATTTTTGTGTTTTCTAATTTATTAAATAAGTGAACAATTTTCTGATATTTTCATCTAAATAACACTATTCCAAAGTAGTTTCAAATCAGTGTTTTGCACTAAAACAGAACTAATTCAAAATCAGTTTTTTGCATTAAACAAGCAATTTTTTCTTTTCTTATTTTTTTTCTGAAATCCCTTTAGAAAAAAAGATATCTTGAACGTTAAGGAATACAGCTAACAAAAATATTTACAAAGACAACAAAAGAGACTTTTAAAAAAAGGATAACTGGATTAATTTTTTTTTTTTAAGCAATTGCAAGATCGAATACTTTAATAGTCAAACTCTTACAGTTTAGAAAAAATCGAAAACAAATTGTACTCATGTATAACAAAAAAATTAATTTTAATGTTTTACATTTATAATATGCTGAAAATCTCTTATTATTGTTTGGTATTTGATATGGCAAATAAATTTAATGGCAAATGAAATCTCTTGAGATGTAAAGTAAACTTTTATACATAAGGAACATCCAGACACATAATATGAAATAATAACCATACCATTTACCCCCCTATAATTTGGATGTGATCCAAACCCAAAACTTTCTAAGACACAACCATGTTCAAACTAACATGGCACTAACTAACTAAGTTAAGGATTAAATGTGTTTAAAGTAACTACAAGTAGGAAATATGAGTATAAATTTATTTGTTGTATACTAATGAATGTCATTGGGAAAAATACATGACTTAAATACTTGCAGTTGAAATTGCAATCTGGATGAATTTTAAAAACAGTAATAGTATACTTTGTAAATATCTAATTTTTGCATCATAATTAATAATGTAATAATTCTGTAAATGTAAAAGTTCCTTTGTTTCAGTAATAAATTGAGATAATTTATTCACTATTTTAACATTTGTACATTTCAATTGATGGAAACACTTATTAATTCAGAATGCACTAATTATTTTTAAAATTTTTTAATGTAAAAATAGATAATTTTTTAATTACCTATTTCGGTAATTAATACTGGTACTCTCTTAAAAATATTTTTTACCCTTCTTTATTATAGAATTCGCCCTTTTATTAAAGCTTTATATATAATGCTTCAAAATGTTAACCTGATTCACAGGATGCATTTTAGATGACTTGAATTTAGAAATTATAATCCATTAATTGACAAAACCAATAAAATTTACTATTCATTTATCAAAAATGATATACATTAAAAGTATTTGGGCTTTATAGTACTTACCAGTTTTATAGAAATAAATTATACTTTCATTTAATACAATTTCTCATGGGTGAAACTTCGATAAATCATTAAATATTGCCATTATTATTATTTAATATAACAACAAAGTACTTAGCAAAGGATGTGTAACTCTAGATTTTATTTTAAATTTCATTTAGAAATGGAAAAACCGAATGCACTTTCAATGATTAATTGAAAAGGGAATTCCTCGCATCTAAATAAGATGCCAATGTTTTCTGCAATATTTGAAATGGACAATTCTGTATTGCAGTTGTGGGCGGGGCAGCTATTACAAAACACATGACCAACAACAAACATAAACAATAATTAGAATCATCAGTTGCCAGCTGTAAAGTAACAAGTTATTTCAAAACTTCAAATTATTGTGAAGATGAAATAAATCAGCTACAATGGAGGAAGCATTTGCATTTCATACCGTAATTCATATTCGAAGTTTTTTTAGTATGAAATGTAAAACTAAATTAATGAAAAAATTTCACAATGCTAAATTTTCATGCGCTAGGGCACTATATGAAATTATTATTAAATCTGTATTTAAAAATGATTGTGCTGAAATACAAGACACTTGGAAACTGCAACATTTGTAATGGTTTTTTATCTGATGCATCACATCATAATGAAATTAAATTGTATCCAATAATATCCAAAATATTTTAATGTTACTAAGGGTTTTCTAAATTTAATTCAGCAATTTCGTTCTCAATGAGCTTAAATTTCAAGGAAAGTTTTAACTTAGAATCCATTGAGGGCGAAATTACTGTTATTTTGTCAAACAATCTATACAAATGAAAACAATTAGAAATTCAAAGTTATTTCACTAACAGCTGATAATAAAAACACAATTTTGGTGTGCAAAGATGTAAATGATTGTACATAAAATAACAAGATTTACTCCAAAAGAAAATACTAAGAATAGGTTGTAAAGCACTCATTTTTCAAATGAAATCAACATATCATGTACCATGCCAATTGATGTATAAGTAATAATACTTGCAATTTATTTGTATTTTAGAAATTTTAAATTTTGCATGGCTATTACAAAACAATTTTGTGAAGAAGCAATAGATGAATAAAAAACCTTTCAAGAGTTAGATTGCTTGCTTTAGCACCTATAGAGTGTAATATATAATTATTTGAGCCTTACCATTTATATTTTTTAAGTTTAGACAAAGGTCCTAAAATCGAGGAATCGTTTTTTAATAATGAAATATTTGAGACATTAAGGAATTTTGTATGAATCAAACATCCATTTTTCACTAAACAAGAAACCAAAGATTGTAAATAAACACATTTAAGCTACAGAAGTTAGTTTTATTTTAAATGACTTTATCCTTCAATACAAAACTCAATTTGAAGATAAATTTCTTTCTTTGGTAATAAAAAGTTAAAAAGTGTAGAATTTTTGCCAAACATGTTTTCAATAAATCGAAGAATGATCTGAAACAAACATCACGAGAAAATACAGCTTCCAATAGTATTTTAGACTTTATAAAAAGTATATTAGACAGATATTGAATCTTATGTTGAGTTTTTACCTAAAGAAATACCAGACATTAACATAAATGAAAATTGCAGTTTTGAAGAAAGAAGACAGAATGTACATTTAAATTGTTAAATATAATATAAAAGTAAACACATTGGAATTGAAAAATAATGGGTGGAAATATCCAGTAATTTCATGCAAAAATTTATTTATTTTTGTTCATTAATGTTGTTCTACACTGGAACTAATGCAGCAGTTAAAAGGATTTTTCAATTGAAATGAATTTTGAACAAATGAGAAATCGCAAATTGAATGTTTATATAGTAGCTACATCACTTGTCGTAAAATTCAATATGAAATATATTTCTTGTTGAGATAGTAACAATATATTATTAAATTATATATTGACAAAAAATATCCATTCAGTCAAAAAGTATACATTTAAATAATAAATAATAGGCATCTGAGTTTAATTACTATATAAAATGTTACAAATGTCTTTATTATACATTTATTAGACAATAGTGTATTCCGCATTATTGTTGCAAAGATTAAAATGCTTTTTTTTTTAAAATTTATTTGTGTCCTCCTTTTAATTCTAAAAAAAGTTGTGCATATTGTGTGTAATGTACATAATTTTGCAAATGAAATATTATAGGTAATGGTGGATATACAAGTAATATCTTAGTATTGATGAAAATATTATCTATGAATTGTTTGACATATATTACTACATTGTTTTTAAAACTATTTTCAACTCGACAAATAACAATTGTCAGTTTTATTACCTTCACAATTCATAAATCTAATTTTAAAATAATGTTTCAAAATTTATTTACATAAGCTTAAATAGGTTAATATTTGTAAAAAAAAAATTAATTGGATTAAAGTTTATAATATACGCATATTTAATGAAATCACCAAAAAAAAGTACATTCATGGTATTTTATATTTAGGTGGTTTAGCAAAATGTTTGCACTATTATGAGATAATTTTGATTACATAAATGAATAATTTATAGACAATGTAAGAATAAGAATAATTAATCAGTAATAATTATCAGCAGTATTAGACTTTCTCACTATATATTAAAAATAGAATTTGATAACATTTATCTAACAAGAAAATCGAAATATAATCGTCATCTAAATTTTAGTAAAATGCAAACAAATGTCTCAGATATATTATTTTATGAAACACCATATATTATAAAAAAAAACCTCCATTTAAAAAAATCATAAAATTCACTTACAGTTTTACCTTCCATTTTATTGAAGTCTAATTTGCTTGGTAAAAGCTCTTTGTGATTCATTTTATCCTGAAAAAAAATTCATACAAAACTATCAATTATATACAAAAAAAATATCAACAAAATGAGTTTGAAAAATAAGTTTTTTTCAGAAATACTGTATAAAAAAATTTTATATCTTAATATTTCTTTACAATGATACTATAATGTCAAATGTCAAACAATAATAATGAAACATAATTGAAATGATATATTTGTATATATATAGCATTCACATTATATCACAGAGCTAAAGGAACAAATAATACAACAGCAGATCAAAAACGTAAGCAAATATCTACAAAAACAGACTGACTATATATTCCTTGATAAACCTATCAAAATCATTGAACCAAACCTATCATTGTGTTTTAGTATTAGGTAATTCCATATGAAATAAACTTTCTAATATTATTATCTACTTTAAATCATTTTTTTAAAAACTTTAAGCCATATGCCTGGGTCTAATATGACTATAAGGCATCGGGCGTAGGGCTGACAACCTTACCCCATGAAAAGAAAACAACTCGTTTCAAAATCTTCCAGTACGCTGACGGCTTTGGCCCACCATGGGGCTGTTGTGCCAATAAAGAAGAAGTATTATTATCTAGTACATGTCTACAAGTATTATGTTAAATAAGAGTCATATATCTTTTTATTGCATATTCTGTGCTGTGTCTAATGTTATATTTAGTTCATATAAAAGTCTTGACATCTTAAAGAAAATATTAAACAAATAAAAGCATCAGACCCCATAAAAAACAAATAATTTTTCTGCATTACTATAAACTAGGACATTATGTTACCCAAGCAAACATAAATGCTGCAATTAGGAATAATATAGCTAACATATCCATAGTGAGACAATGGTTCAAGAAGTTAAAATCAGGAGATATGAACTTAGAAAATGAACACAATGAAAAATTTGAAAGTATCCTCTCTAATGATGTTTTGAAGGCAAAATTTAAAGCTAACCTTAGAATAACTGTAGGTAGTTTACTTTTAGAAAACTTTCTGTTGATCTTGGAATATGCATAATAACAGTTTGATGACATCTTGGAATGCTAGAAAAAGTGAAAAACTTAACAAATGGTAACTACACAAAATGACAAATATGAAGACATTGCAATACTAGCAAATTTGCACATCATTGAGTATTCAGCAAAGAATTTTTTTTTTTTTATCTATCGAAATGAAAATATAAAAACAAGAATACTGTATGATAATCGTAAAAGGATGGATGCAGAAGAAAGCCCTTAACACAACCCAAACAAAGTTTATGCCCAATGGTGACAGGAGGAATCAAAGAGGAGGAATCCATTACAGCCTTGTTGTGTCTGTATACTTGTGATATCCGTTTTGCAAAAACAGCATTATTTCTGTTATTAAATTTTAATTATAAATATGGCAACATTTCGATTTTTAATTATAAATATGGTTTTTCGATATAACAAAGTTCACCCTGAAAAATTAATTTTATTTTCAATTCATATTCAACTATATTACGCATTAATTGGCGATGAGGTAAAGCAAGAAATATGATTTCAAAATACTAACTTAAAAAGGAACAGTTATTTCCTATATGTGCCAAGATATGTGAATTTATTCGAACTTTGATTTCAAACAGTTATTTTTCGTCATTTTCAACAATTTAGACAATTTATAACTGCTTTTCAAATGCAACAACAACAGCTGCTTGAAAAATTGTTTCCTGCTCGAACATCGAACACCACAAGGAGTTTAAATTCTAATGTAAAAGTAGTGTAAGTACAGAAAATTTATTACTTCAGCCTTTCACTTGTTTCAATTTTAAGAAAGAATTTTGGTTTTACCGTCATCGCTTTGAAAACTTTTTAGGGACTGTTTGCAAATACGGAATTATGTGCTCAGATTCTTCTTAACTCAATTCGTCCAATAAATTATAATATGTTAGCTGCATTGTTTTCACCAAAAATGTCAACCAAACTGACATATGATAAACCCATGATTGCATTTGAAACTGATCTTTTTCAAATATATATATATATATATATATATATATATTCTTGTGTCACAACATAAATTCTTATCAACATATCAAAAAATTCTGTACTAAAAAGTTCATTTTATATGGAATAATCCCATACTTTTTTGATAAAGCAGGTTTATTCATTCACACAATTTTTAAAACGATTGGGTTGCAGATTGGATTATTAACAAATTTCAGAACCTTTCAATAAGATTTAATGTGACAAATTGTTTAATGTAATATTTCAGGAACACTGTTTAAACTATCATCTTTAAATTTGTTTTGCTTTTCTATGAGGAATGTGTTTTAATTCAATATGAGTGAAAAATACAATATATCTTACATCAAGGAGGGCTAAAATCTTTCCATTTTTTAATTCTAAAGGAATCCGTCTTTCACGTGACATAACATGACGATTAGCCTGGAATAAAAGCAAATGAAAATTAACTATAGATTTGTAAGATGGAAAATAATAACTATTAACTATTCATAAGAAAAAATAACTATTAAAACAATACATGTTACTCAACAACAAGCATTTATCTCAAGAAAAAGACAAATTAAAAATTATAATAAAATTATTCACATTAAGCTTCAGAAATTGTCACTAGTTTTAAAATAATTCCATTAATATACATAATGTTCTACTTGTTAAAAATGTTTTTACTGTTTAAAAACAAAAACATCAAAATAACTCTTCGTTTTTTGTGTTACACTCAAATATTACATTATGAAGATATGGTATTTCCTAAAAGCATAAAACTCATAAATATCTACTAAGAAAATTATCATTCATTGTCCTGTTTGTGTATAAGAATATAATTCTATACTATTTCAACAATATTGAATAGCATACTTTTAAGATAAAAATCACTTTTGACAAAAATGAACAATTTGCTATTGAGTAATTCATTTCACTAAAATAAAGTCAATAAAGTTTTCATTTTTTCAAATTGATAAAAAAATGCATAATTCCTATTTATTAAATCCTAATTCCTATTTATTTCTAATTATTCCTATTAATTTATATGCAGAAATATTTTTAAGCCAAAAATTAATCCTTTTTTGCATATAATTGCAGCACTTTTATTTTCAAATTTAATAAATTGAATTTTTTTCAATGTACAGCATTCCCCAAAAAAATATTTTCATTTGTGTGAGGTAACCAGGGGTGTGAGGTTTCCTAGACAAATCTTTTAGTTACATGTTTTTAATAGCTGAATCCTTAAACCATTCAATTCTCGTAATTATCACTATTGAACCAATACTTAGATACTTGCCTTTTGTCCATTAGATTATTATTATCTTTATGTTAATATATGCCTGTATTTATGTATTATAGGACAATTTCTCAAATCCTGGAGATAGCTTTATCAAGGAATATTTACTTTCAAGACATAATAAACTATGTTATTTCTGTCTGCTAGACAACTGGATTCAATTCCAAATAAATCTAGCAAATTATTCTAACATGGAGAAAAAAATCATTATACTTAATTCATAATATTAACTACTAGTCATCCAGTAACTCTTTTAAAAGATCACCATCTTAAACAGTTTTATAAATCAAATATAGCTATAAAACCATCTACACTGACGATTTCTCACGTATTAGCTCTATTCCATACTGCTTTTCAGTATAAAAGTTCTTTAACTAAGAAGTCATAATAGAACTAATACATGACAAATCGACAGTGTAGTTGGTTTTAAGGATAAAACTGATTTATGTAACTGTTTAAGATGGTAAGCTTATAAACGAATGATTAGATGACAGATTACGACTCGTAGTTGATATATGAATTTATTGCCTACAGCTGAAATATCTGATATCAAATAATTAGCAGCCTAGAAATATGGAATGTAGTACAGAATTTAATAGATGGTTTAACATTTCTTAAAAGAACAGTTAAATAATGTCAATATCAAGATTTTTTCTACAGTCTATTTGTATTATTCCAGTGTCTATCATAACAGAGAATATGATTCATTATGACTAATTTTTATATTTCCTGCGGTGCTTTTTAGAGGCCTTAACAGTTTATAGTACAAAACCTTAAACTTTAATTAATTTACTTTTTGTGATACTCAAAAACACAGTAACTAATAAAAATTTATTTATGTAGTTTATTCTTCTACATGTAATATGAGAATAAATAATTAGTTGTGCCATAAAGTTAATAAATAATTCTAAATTCTCATAAACATTATAGAATCAGTCACAAAAGCCTAAAAAAACTATGTTCATAATTAGCTATGTTTCTTTAATTTATTAAAAAACTTATTGCAAATATAAGTACAGGTTTATCTTACTCCTTAAAGGTGTTGACTATAGTATAAATTGAATAAATAATTCATTTTAAATTCATGCATTTGAATGATAACTAAGAAATTTAAATTAGATTAAGTTAAAACAAAATACACCATAACAACAAAAGATATGAATTTCCTCAAATAACATGATACTATACCCTTCCAGATCCAGCAGTAACAATTGTTCTATGAGATGATCGTTTCTGAGAGTATTCTTTGATTAAATTTTCTTGTGCTTTTTGAAGAACTTCACATAAATACTGATAATGCATTTCTTCAGTGTGACACTAAAACAAATTTAATTTTAAATTTTCCTTTATAAACACAAAATAGAGATATACCACAATCACCTTTTATTTTCATGTGATCTACAGTGGAATAAATACCTTAATGAAAAGTTTTCTTTTACCATGTATTATTTCTTTTATAAAAATATGCTTTGATATAAAGCATTTCTTATAAATTAATTTCCTGATTTTTATATAGAGAGTAAATCACTGTTTATATAAATGAAGAAAAGAAAGAGTATTTGAAATTTAATGACACATACAAGCAGTGAAATTTGTACTAATAAGGCTAAAAAGAACAAAGATTATAATTATAAAAAATAAGTAACAAAAATTATCTAAAATGATAAAAATTAGCAAGAAAAATATGGAAAAATTTGTGAAAAACTTTCAAAACAAAATAGTTTTTATTGCATGGTAGGATAAATAATTAATCATTTAAATATTTTATATTTAAGTTTTTATTATCTAAAGCCATTTCTCCATTGATAAAATTGTGCAAGTTTTAAATAAAATTACAGGACTTTTATATTTGAAACAAATTTTCAAAACAATAAAAAATTCAAGCCATTACTTGATAAAATTTCAATGCATTTTTGTTAAAAATTAAAACATCAAAAACTGTTTCTTTTCTTGTAAAAAATTTATTCAAAAGTTTAAAAATAAATTAATTAATTTTAGATATACATGTGTAATTAATTTGCAGTATACATCATTTACATATAATTTGAAATCAATGATGTAAAGCTATGTTAAAAAAATGATAACTTTAATAAGGATTTTATACTTAATTGTTTTATCATTAAATTGACTTTTTAAAAATTAACTATTATTATTATTATATTACATCAAATACTTAAGTAGAATGCATACTATACAAATAATGCAAATATAAAGGAATAAAGTAATATCCATTCTATTAAATGTATAATAAAATAATATGAATAAAATAAATCAAAAAGCTACTTTTAATAATAAATAGAATATTTTGAATTAAAAATTAAATTCTAATGCATGAATATTGAACATTCTAAACATTTATGTACATCTAAAAAATAAGTGATTTAATATTTTGCAAAACAATTAATGCAGTTAAATATATTATATGAATATGATTAAAAGAGATACACAAGGAACATTTTTTGTGAAAATGTAATTAATTTCAATAATTTAATATAAAATAAATACCATGGTGTTTGATTTTTTGTCATCTGAGCATATATTTTCAGCATTCTGTCTGAAATATAAATAATGGCAAAATTGATCATATATTCAAAAGAAACAATAAAATCAATAATAATTATGAAACAATGTAATATTTTTTAATAAATAAAATCTATTTTCATCATATTTCAATAACACGCAAAACATGTCAAAGGCATTTCTATATTCCACAGTACATAGTATTTATTTTATGGTATATTTGAAAAGTAATTATAAAATATTATAATTAACTACTAGTAATTATTGAGAAACAGCCAATACTTTTAGCACTTAAACATACACATATTACTAATAATTATGTTATCTTCTTTTATAATTAAGTCAATTTTCAATATAAGTTTTTTGTATTATATTGCACAAATTCTTGTTTGAAAATAGTTCTTAAGAACTCTTTATTTAACAGGTGATTAAAATATTATATATATATAACCTTAATTCATGTTTATATCCAACCAGAAACACCCTTTATACAAATGTGTATTTATTTGTATATTTGTATTATTACTTGCTTAAATTGAGAAAAAACAAACAAAATATATTTAGTACAAAAGGAACACACATATGAAACAGAAATTTGTTATTTTTCATGAAATAAATATTTTAAGATTTTATATTTTAACATTTTGAAGCTTACTAATAAAATAAAAGTTTTAGAGTAAACTGTGAGCACATAACCTTTTAGGCTCCAAATTCACAGTTTCTTGTAAATAACGAATACTCTTTTTCATTCTTTCAAGACTTTGCAAGATTTTCTTGTGGTCTTGGCGTCTTGCATCAGCCAGATCATCACAACTAAGCCAGGAAGAATGCATTAAAGCAGATGATCCCTTTAAATCCGATATTTGTAATGTTTCTGCTAATTTGTTCAGCAAACTCAGGTACTGAAAAAATTATATTAATGCTATTAAAAACAAAATATAATTTCTTTAGAAATATTTAAATGTAAAATTAAGTATGAAAAATTTTTATGACTTACACTTTGTTCACTAATGGTCAAAAGTTTCCATATGTTTCCTTCCTTTAAATGAATGGAAGTTTTCATTTCAGGATTGGATTTTATACTTTCATTAACAGATCCTCTATAATCTAGAAATGATAATTATAGCTTATGTTAGAGATGACAAGCACCTTATTATTAAAAAAAAGTTCCTCTACTGAAGCAAAATTACTTAAATTATGCTTAGGGAATCTATTTTAAGACATAATGACTTGAAATACTTAAACGCTAAATATATCATGCAATACTCGGAATGCAAATCCAAAAAATTAATCATTATTTTTATATAATTTGAAAGCTACAACACAATTTTCTGGTAATGTATGTAATTTTTAGAATTTTTTTTAATTATATTAATTACATGTAATAATGTAGAAATAGAATATTAATGTTATAATGTGTTTATAATATCCTTTGTCAAAATTAGAAAGTACAAGTGTAAAATCATCATTTTAAATTTTAAAAATTTAGAAATCATACATTTATTTTCTACAATACTTTAAACTTAAAATTCACAGAAAAATACAGCAAAACCATGATTCACTAAATGTTATTATCCTCATGAAATAATTAAAAAATCAGTATTACAAGATATAGAATAAATAGGAGAGTAGAAAAAATAATTAGAGTTCATGAATATATATTCAAGTTAAAACATTTTCAAGAATTAGAATTTACTCAACTATCACAAGAGATTTCATATTTTACTAATAAGTCTAATTCAGTGGGTAATTATTTAATGAAATTCATAGGAAGCATAACAGAATTTATATTTTTTAAATTCAAATATGATTTCCCAGTTTTCTTGATTAAAAACATATTTGAATGAAATATGAAAAAAATTTCCTAATTTTTCCAAGCAAGCCTTAATTATTTTGCTAAACTTCCACAACAATTATGAAAACAATTGATCTAAAGTTCGATGATCTAATATTATTTTTTTAAATAACTTAAATTTGTTTATTACAAAATTTTTCATCATCATAACATTTCTAACAAAAGATTTTAGTGTAAAGCCCATTTTAAATAACAAATAGATAATAACTCAAGGTTTCTTAAATTTCTTTTTAATTTGTGTATGTGTGTGTTTTTATTATTTACATCTAAAGTTAGAATATTTCCTTTTGCTTAATATGAAATATTTCTGATTTCAAATGAATTGCAAAAAAACGTTTATCAACAAATAAATATGGATACCTTCACCAGTTATGAAAAAAAGTAAATTAATTTCTAAACCCTAACCATAATCATATTTGAAATTCGTCTCATACTATAGACTCAGACCGATAAATAACAGACTCTGACTTGCTTCGAATTTCAAATAGATTCAACAGAATTTATTACCACACATACTTAAAGATATTAATAAAAATAATATTATTCAATATTTTAATAGTATACAATTTAAGTTTGTTTCTATAATATGTACTAAAATTAAATGTATCAGTTTAATGTTTAAATATGTCAATAATAAAAATTACAAATAAAGTAAAAATATAAGTTTTTTGTTTACTAATGAAAATGGAAAATAAAATAAATATGGGTTTCATTTAATTTCAAGAATGCTAAAATATATAGCATAAAATACCTTTTTTATTGCTTAAAACAGATTCCAGATGATGAAATTTAAGCTGCAGCATTGATAATTCTTCAGAATGTTTTTTCAATATTAAGTCACTCTGTGGATTTTGAGAGAAAACATCTTTTTGATTTAAAAGTTCTGCAGACATAGTCTTCTAAAAAATGTTATGTGAATATTAGTTTTTATTTTAAATAAAGTTGTAGATTAAATTGCATAATTTCAAAATATTATACATTTAATAAAATACATTAATTAACAAATTTTTTATTGTTAATTTGAAACTTTAATAAACAATTAAATTAAGGCTTTTTAAACAATTAAAAGAATTTTATGATCCATAAATACGTGCTTCTTTTTTATTCTGCTGTGTTCCTATACTTTCTGTGTATTGTTTTTGAAGTTCTGACTTTTGGGTCACACTCAACTACATCATGCATATTTATCTATAAGGATCTTTCAATATCAAACTTTTAATACAAATTTTACTTTATTATATTAGATCAGATTTTGATAAACATGAATGTAGCTATAAATAAACTAGGAAAAACTGAAAATGTTATTAAAATAACATCACATTTTAAATATATAGATATGAATGGTTTCTAAAAACACCCATAATCACATCACCAATATAGCTTTTATTTGCCATGACAATTTCTTTAAAAAAAAATTTCTGAAAATAAAAATTTTCTTCATGATGTGCAGAACATTGGGGTAAAAAGTATGAAATCTTAAATTTTTAAAAAAGGGCAACTTCCAAAATTTAAAAAAAAAACCTCCAAAAAACATATTATATTAATATTAAGTAATTCATAAAATTTCAAAATGGATTGGTAAAGTGTTTAGATATTTAGCTAAAGAAAACCCTGAAGCAAATCCCATTTTATCAAAACTAAAGCTATATTATATACAAAAATGCACAGCCTTATATAATAAATTAAATAATACACACAACGAAATAGGAAAATAAAACTGAACTTATCTAGCTTATTAGAAGTAATGAATAAAAATGTCTAGTAGGTTTTCCATAGATTAAAAAAAATTCCAATTGATGCCGCAAGACTCATTGGACAGGGATAATTGCAACATTTCATGTCTATTATTTGAAGTATATCTGATGATTTTATGCATTTACTTGTGATAATATGTAATATCAGAATATGTTTCAAAGAATTTTATACATTTGATTCAACAAATATGGAAGAATAAAACTCCTGATATCCCCAGATGATAATTGCCCTTGTAAAAATTAACTTTACATAAGACTCAAATAGAAGAAATAATTTTATTGCCTATTTATAAAGCTGAAAAGGGCTCAAAATTTAATATTTGTACAGTCATTATAAACTAGCTCTAATGGCAATCTTTAAAAGAAATTAGATAATTAAGCCTTTAATTTCCCTTAATTTAACACTAATCCTCCTAACATCCACTCCAACACAAGATTTGCCTTTTATCGGTTGTGCTTTTGCAGAAAAATTCAAATGTTTTTCTTATTATTTGTTATAATCATTGCAATAATTTCCTTTAATTATTCAATCATTACATTTAGCCTAATCAATAGCTTTTAACCTCGAATTTTTTCATCTTAATACTGCAATATTTCATCAAAGAACTGGAACAATAGTTTCAGGAAATTTTTATTCTGAGGCATTTTTTTTATTATTATTATTATTTATTTATTTTTTATTTTAAATAACTAATAAATTTAATTTGGATAAGAAATAAACAGGGTGATGAGCATTTTAAAAAATATCTAACCATAGATAAGATATTTATAATATGAAAAGTGATGGGCTTATTATTAGCAATTATTAAAAGAAATTAATCATAGCTAAGAAATTTATAATTTGGGAAGAAATAAAAATTGGTAACAATTGGTTCATTAACTTATGAAATCACAATAAATATTAATAAAAAATATCTCTCTCAAAATGTATAAAACTTCTCTGATATTATGAGGCATGTCCAAAAAAGAAGTTAGAATTGCTTGTATTAATACAAATAACAAAATGTTTGCTATTTACTTGCATATGCATTATTTTTGTTCAATATTGTTTAAAACGTTTTCTTTTTAGTTTATTATTTACATTTATTAGGATAATGCTAAGCAAAATTAATAGTTATACTAACTCAAGATTATAATATATTATTCAATAATATATATTGCTATCTTTATTGAAATAACCATAACACTAACTATCTTACATCATTGTAAGTATTTTCATCCCCATAAGAACCACTCTAATTAGACTGTTGAAAAAAAGTACTAAAGTAGTAACAGAGATTGTTCTCTCGTAGACTGTGGATTTAGAATGATTTATTTTTAGAAAAATATTTCATTATTTATTTGTTAAATAAAAAGACTATATTTTATAATTTCAGTTGAATAATTTGAGAAAAAAATGTAAGATAAATAATACATAAAATATATTACAAAAATTACTGGAAGAAAAATTAAAAAATAAAATAAAATATATCAAAAAGCTTAGAAATTTACATTCTCTGTTAGTTAAATAAATATTAAAATAATATATAGAATTTTGAAAATGTATAGATTTACTTTCTAAAAGTTGGAATTTCTTTACCCTCTTAAAACCATATTATATCAAGTATCGTAAGAAAGGCCTTGTATAATGTTAAATAATGTTAGATCTCTTTTTATCTCTGTAACTTAATAAGGAAAGATGCTAAGATAAAATATAATTATGTTGGTCAAATGATCTTGAGATGTTTAAAATTTTTACATAACTACCTTTTCAAAATGCATATATAAATTTTAATAAAACTGTATTTTTAAGTTTGTATGCAGGCTGCATCTATACTAATTTATCAAAATTAGTAGGATTAAACCAGAGAACTGATTTGACCAGGAATGACTCTCAAATGTATTTCATTGCAAGGCATAGAAGTAAAAATGCTGTGTTTTAGTAAACATTAACTCAGTATTTCAACTCAATTTATTTTTGTTTATGTGAGTGACACAATAATGAAAATTACCTTTTATTAGGTTATTATACAATTCCAAAAGTAATGGTTTAGAAAAATATATTTTTCATAATCATAAAATAAATAATCAAATCCTAAAATATTCATATATAAGTGAAATAATTTTTAGTATCATATTAGACTTCTATTTCTCTATTTCTTATAGCATTCCTTATACAAGACATTTTAGCTCATCTTCATTTTCAGAAAACCAAGAGTTGACTTTTTTTTTTTTTTAATAATTATTTGAATTTCAACATCAAGTAAGAAAAGAAACAATTAAAAAAAATAATATAAACAAGAATGCAACTAACTTCTGTTTGGGATCCACAATCCATTTTTTTTAAGTCTGGTGGTAACTCAACTGATAAATTGCTCTTTTCAGCCTCACTGTCATTTATTGAACTCAAACGTGCACGCATTTCACTGTTATCAATCAGAGAGAAAACCAATATTATTAATGGCATGAATATCCACACATACTAGTACATTAATACAATTATGTTGTAGTGATGTACTAGTTTAGTAAATTTAAGTAATAAAATTCATTAAAAGATAATTTTTATGCATACTTAAGCTTCTACAAACAAATTTAGAGTAAAATTTTTTATATTTGTTTTTTAAAAAAAAGTAAATCTCTGAATGAAATAAAAACACAGAAATATTTTAAATGAATAATATAAAATGATAAACAAGAATGTAACTTGTATATAACTTTCTTGAATAAAATATTGAAGGAAAAAAAAAATTTTGTTACATTTTCCCAGGAAAAAATTGTATAACACATATTTAAGAATTTTTATATAAATAAAACAATTAACAAAGCTTGATTAAAAATGTCATCTTTATTATCTGAAACAAAATATTTGTCTGTCTGTTCGTATTTCCTCATAACCTGTAACACTGAAGATTTCAATTCTTTTCTTAGAATTTATTATTTTTCTATCTGGTGCAGTTGCCTACTGGCAGATTCCGAAACAGGAGATGTTTTCATTTTATGGAGTAGGATTGTCAACCCTATGCTCACTGCTGTACAATCATATTAGACCAGGACCTACGGTTTAAAGTGGATTCCATATATTAATGGCACCACCGGAACTTGAACCCTGTGGAACTGAGCGCCAGAGCGCTAGTCATTCGCCCATCAGGCCCACGGCGTTATTAATGACAGCATTATTAATTATGTAACTGTAAAAAATAAGGTGGGAACAGTCTTTAAAAGTAATTGCAGCCATATACGCTATAATTACGTTATTGTAAAAGGAAATGCTACTGTAGAAATTTTTACTCTTTTGATTGCATTAATTTTTGATTTACTTTACAAAGAAGTACTATTATATTATTTAAAAAATTAAAGGTGAGACAAAAAAACTAATAAAGCAAGTTATTTCATATCACAAATTTTTTATTCTACTACGAATTTTCTTAATACAATTTGCTGAAACTAAAAATGTTTTATTTTCTGTAATCGAACAACAGAATATGTCTGCTATTAACAAATAAATCACGCCAGACTTTAGATTACAATTTTAACCAATTCTTTAGAAGAAATTAATTAAAAATTATAGTAAATGAACACTACCTTCAATCAAGCAAACAAAATTCAATGCATTAAAATGTTTAAAATGGACAAGTATTTTTGTCCAAGACATATTAATAAATATTATTGCAATAATGATTTTTCAATAATCTATGAGTTTTCAAATAACAAAACTTATAAATAAGAAAAATACATTTAAAAAATGAAATTTTTTTCTAATCAATTATTCATTTAATTAACATTTTTAAATGCAAATTTATGCAATCATTCATTAAATAAATTTTGTCTTTTCATAAAAATATGTTAAAACAAAATAGTCATGACAGAACTTAAAATAATAACAGTAAATTGCAGATTCAATACATGTTTTTTAATTATTTTTTTTCCTTCAATAAAAATCCCATACTTTTCTTATTGAAAATTCTAAAATTAATGCCCTCATTTTTTTGTTAGAACTTTTTCAAATTTTATTCATTAAAAAAAACCTATAAGAAATTCATGATAATAATATCTCACTTTAGAAACATCTGAAGTAAAGTATAGTTATGATAACCAAATATGAAAATGTAATGGCAACAAATATAATATAGTATGTAAAACAAATACAGTTATCTTACATCAAACAAAGTAAGTAAAGTAATCAATATCAAATCTAACAAAGTGATTTTATATGTATTTAAATTATATTTATGGTAATAACCTCTTAATGATTTTGTGTTTTTATAATACTTAATACAAGTGTTAATTTTAACTTGAATAATCAGTCACTCAAAGACTAGCTAAATAAAAATAGCATAATTACTTACTTTAGATGAAATTCCTGATCAGAAATTTTTTCATTTTTTTTTTCTAATTCCAGACACTTTTTTTCCAACTCAACTTTTGCATCATGTAATTGTTGCTTAAGCTGAAAATATAAGATAATTTATTACTTCTATAATTAATGTTTACAAAAACAGAACTAAGTATTTAAAGGGTATTTAATAACTTTTTTTAAAAAGGCACTTAAAAATTACTGGAAAATTTACCTAAATTTATAATTTTCTTTTTATTGTTTGTTTTAGTTAAAATTTTTGTTTTACTAAAATTGAGAATATTTTAAAAATCATGTTTTTTATTAAAAACTTTTCAATTACCTTCAGAGATTTCATAGTTTGATGTTTCTGTTTTTTTAATTGTTTCGTAGCAGCATCTTTTAAGTGTTTTAAATGGGATATTGTTGATGAAAGCTGTGATTTAACTGATTGGATGGTGTTGTACTGATGAGTTATTTTTTCATAATGTTGCAAATTTCTTTGCCTGAAATATAGAAAGTGAAGTATAATTCAAAATTTTAAACAATAGTTACTAATACAATATGAAAATTTTGTAAATTCATACCTTAAGTCATGAACTTCTTTTTTTTAAGGTTTCATAATGCATAATTTCAGAAGGCTCTGTTTGACATTCTTTCTCTTCTATTTCTTTAATTCCATTCTCAGTCAATAAAGAATTAAGGCCTACCAGTGTAAATTAATGCATTATAACAACTGAGAACAATCTAAAGCATACTCAGAATAATATTTAAAACAATGCAATATTATTTTTAAAAACATTTAATGTACAAAATATTTTTTCCCAAATTCATTTATATAACAGAAATATTTTACTTACGGCTATGTTCCAACTGTAAAATAACAAGCAAATGTTCCTTTTCAGCAAGCATGAAATTAGATTCTTCTAACTCTTCTTTTAGTCTAAGAAGAACAGCATTTTGTTGATTTAAATTATCTTTCAATGCTTCTATTTCATCCAACAAACTTGTCTCACTTAGTAATTGTTCTTGATTAGATTGATTTGGAATTGCATACAATTGAATATTATTTTGAGTTTTTGTAATTGGTACACTCTCTAGGTCAAAAGTAATGTTTGATTTGATAACTTCTTCCACTTTCTCAAGTCCACTGTCTTGAATTTTCTCTGAAAACTACATTATATATTACATAGATGTACAGTATAAATTACATATCATTTTAATTTACAATAAATGTATTAGATAAAATACTATCCATAATTTAAAAACAATATAAACAAAGAAGAAGGCAATGTCATGAAATATGGAAAACGTGGTATGTTTTATATGAAAATGGATATATTTATGATTAATATAATTTAACAATAAAAACATTTATCAAGAAATTTAAAAAGCAAAATTAGAATACATATTTGAATGAAATTTTTAAATTAAAATTTTTACTCATTGATATGAATGAATTGTTTCAAATATATAAATTTTTATATTTACCAATCATGCATAAAAAGTGCTACCAAAAGTTTTTGCATATAGGCGATTCCCAAAATAATTACAAGAAAAAAAATGGAAATGAACATTTCAAAAGATTTTAAGTTATTCCATTTAAGACAGTATGGTTTATTAAACATAATATTTTTCAAATTTTGAAAAAATAAATGTTTTAATATTTTTAAGCCTAAATAAATCGCCTGAAGTTTTACATATTTAGATTCATATTAAATTTATCAGTTTTACAATAACATTCAATGGCAATTAAGAAATATTTTTTTCAACAATCGGTTCCCTGTATTAAATAAAATCATCTATTTATTATATTTAATATTTTTATCTAGTATTTGTTTAATTAGATCAAGATCAAGCTGGCATATGTCACTCAAAATTCCCAAATTAATTATTAATTTGCACTTTAAGAAGATTATATTATTTAAAAATAATTAAACAGATAATTTAAGTGATTTAAATGCTTTTTATTGTCAAAAAATATAAAAAAGTATAACAGAATAACAAGTGAATCAAGAATAGTGAGACCAAAAAATAAAAAAATCGACAAACAAATAGACCATCAGTGAGATCAATCTGAAAGCATATTATTTTTTTCAAAGCAGTGACTGAAAAATGGAACACATAGATTTCAATAAAAATTTGTTTGTATCTATACCAAAATAATTTAAAGTATTCTTAAAGTTTCTGGATATCAACCAAGATATAAAATTGTTTAAAAAGCAGTTCAAAGATTTTTATCAAATTTAGTTTTTTTATCTAAAAATTCTTATGGGAAACATTAACTCTTTCATGATGCATTATTGTATTTAAAACAAAATTATTCTAAATAATTAAAATAAATGTAAATAAAATGAAAAACAAACCAACCTAAATTTTTCAATCAATTCTTTATTTTGTTTAATAAATTTTTAATTTAATAATTTTTATATGTGGCATGTTTAGCGAAAACTTTTGTGAAGGGCAATATATATAAATACAAATAACTTTTTTAAAAAATTGCAAATATTCTTACCTTTTCTGAAAAATATGTATCCTTTAAAAATGGATTAAAAAATTCTTCTGTCTGAGTGGCCGTTTCACAATATTCTGATAATGACTCAATCAATGTTGTCATATTTGTTATTTCACTAAGATCTTTTTCCTGGTTATCTTTAGAAATGCTCAGATTTACATCACAGTTTTCTTCAAATGATCCTGAAAAGGTTGGAAGCAAATTTTGCTTATATATATTCTGACCTAAACCACTATCTTGTGAAAGCAAATTATTTTCATCCTGTTCAGTTGGATATAATTCTTTAAATTTAAAATAATTCTTTGGAATAAATGCAATATTTTCAGAATCATTTTCCAGTTTAAAATTATTTTGGTTGCACAGGTAAATTTCACAGCTGTGTGCAAGAGAAAGTTGATCAAAATTATGAAAACTGAAATTTTCTGATGGTAAATACTGAGGTAAGAGAGGATAAAAGCCTGGAGAGTTATCTGTAGTATCTTCAGTCAATGACTTATCATTTTTGAAATCTGATTTAAAGAATACAACATGACAGGAAGCCTTAGGGGCAAATGTCTGCGAATTTAAGTTTTCTTTGTTGGTTATAGCTTCACATAGCATGAAATGTTGTCCAGAAATTTGCTGATCACTAAAATTTGACACAAGATAGGGATTAACAGTTTTAAATAACAGCATCGAATTTTTGACAGGATTAAACACTTCGTAAAGAACATAATTTTTTCCTGACTTATGAGTTTCATCTGACAACAAAGCAGTTAATATCGCTGTATGATACATGCTTTCTTCAGAAACTTTTGATTTATCTGAGAAATTTTTTTCATTCGATTCGATTACAAAAGTACCTTCCCGACATGCAGAAAATGGTTTCTCACAAACAAATGTCCCACTTCTTTCTAATGTAGAATTAGATTCATCTTTACTTGAATGTATAGATGGATTTTCACAAATATCTTCTTCTGCAGCTTGAAAGTCACCAATATATGCTTCAGCTTCAGATAAATTGTCATATGTTGAATCCTCATTGATTACACTTGTTTCATCTGCATCATTTACATTTGGCAAAAATTCTATTTCATTTGGCATTGAAGGCAAAAAGGAGAACTCAGAAGACGGAACAATATTATCCTTCATTTGAAAATTAGTGTCATTTATTTCCATATTAATATTAGTTCCGTATGGCAAACAAATCAAAGAATTCTTAGAAGAAATGTTGGAAAAAAGATTTTTTCTTGACTTTAGGAGAACACAACTCAAATTCCTATCTTCATCACAAATCTCAATCGATTTAACATTATCTTTAAGCATATTACGAAATATGCTGCTATATAAATTACCTGTATTTGTATTGAAAAACAAATTCATGAAAGAATTGGAATCACTAAAATATTTTAATATATCACAAGATTGATTAGTAGGCAGAGGATCAGGGAATATTAAGGAAATATTAGATTTCCTCAACAAAGGAGAATTTGACTTAACATTAAGAAAAGGAAATACCAAATGACCAAATTTATCATTTGATGATGAGTGAGAAGCTTCAGAAAAATTACCAGATAATGATATTATGCTAGATGATAAGCTTGTTTCAGACAATTTGTCACAGTTAAAATCATCAAATAATTCTTGGCAATTAGATGAGCAATCAATTTCTTCTTCAATGTATTCATTAGAATCATCCATAAGATTTATGTCATTCATAGTATTTTTTTCAGTGTTTATTTCATGGGGAGTACTTGTACAGGAATCAGATTCCTCCAATACTTCAGGAACAACATAAATTTCTCTGCTTATTTCTTGAAATACAGATTCAAAATTAGAAGAAGATTGACTGTGGAGTACATTTGAAACATCATCAGTTTGACTGCCAATATCACAAAGGGATCTTTTAAATATAAAATCCATTTCAGTTTCTTTTTTATTTTGAGATTCTATTAAAGTTTGTGTGGAAACCGTTGTATACCCACATTTACTATTCTGAAGACTTGATGTATTATTTTGATTCTCGAGAGCATTATCATCACCTACAAAAACAACAATTTCACAATGCAATTTTGGATAATGAAAAAATTCAATGTAACAAATTACAGACTTAAAACAAACATACAAATTACATAAAAATTACTTACATAAAACTGGTTGATCAGCTGGGCTTTCACATCCCATAAATATTTTTTCTATCCATTCAAGTTGATTTGTATACATATATAGAATAGTTTCATCAAGAGAAGATGAATCAGAAGTTGATATTATATGCCCTAAATCTTTTATAACTTCTCTTAAACCAGATATGTTTCTATTACTTCCCTTTAACTTCCTCTGAAAAAGGTAATAAAAAATTATATATTTTTAGACCTCAAAGGTATTTTAGAAAACAATATGAAAATAATAATCAGTTTTAACCTAACCAATACTATCTGTACAAAATAAAAGAATTCTTACTTCAGCATCCATAATAAAACATTGAAGCTTATTCCAGGCTCGCTTCTTCTCCTGACGAACATTTCTCAAGTAGCTTACTTCTTGTCGCAGAGCACTACATTCTTCAGATAAAGAAGCAACCATATTAATTAAATTTTCATCATCATTTTCTTCTACTTCAACATCACGAATAATTCTTACAACTTCAAAAATTCGATTGCGTAGATTTGCAAGCTAAAATTTAAAAAAAAAATTACATCAGACACAAACTCTATATATCAACGTTTAGCATTAAAAAATGTTAAATAAGCTATTCAGACAAAAAATATATATATAATAAGCAACGAGTAAGGTACAAAAATAAGGCTATTTAATCAAAATAATTAGTAGCTAAAAAAGATTTTTTTGAAATGGATAAAATGTATAAATGGTTTCAACTAAAATATTGTAATTTTTGTAACTTTAACAAAGTTTCAATTATGTAGTTTTCAACACTTAATAAAATATCATAATAAATACACTTAGTTGAGATGATTATTAGAGTTTTTTAAAATGTTGTGAAAAACATACTTGTTTATCTGCATTATTGGAAGCTATGCCAAAAATTTGATTTGTTTCAAATATTGAGACAGGATCTGCATTGTCTGGTTCATCACAACTAAGCTAAGAAAAAAATTATACATTAATTTATACTTATCATTATATAACTCAAAATTATCACACCATATGATTATAAGAAAAAGAGGAATTTGATTAAAATTAATAAAAAAAATTTTTTCAGCTGTTCCTCGAGCTTACAACTCATTAGATGTCATAGAGATTTCTTAATTTAAAACTACTATAATTTCTAATGATATAAGATTTTATTTCTTTAATTCAATAATTTTTTAAGTTTTTCTGAATTTTATCTGAAGATGCAAATAATTAAAGACATATTTACATTAATGAAGACTTATTATTCATTAATCCTATTGAAAAAGTAAATAATCTAAACACATACTTACAGAAAATTCTCAGTGGTATGCAGTTTTGCATGAGGCACAAAGAATATTGGTTGATTTCATAGTAATTAGAACTTATGTAATGAGAATTCATGTATCCATGAATATTTCATGTAAGTGTTGTTTATGACTGTGATGGTACAATATCTGTTTATAAAATGATTGACACAAAATCAAAATACTGTTCAAGCTGTGAATGTTTATTTCACAAGAAATGAAGCATAATTAGAAAAAAAACCAGATTTTTCATTATAAGAAAAAGATCTTATTGTTAGGACCCATTTACCAGGAGACAAGATAGCCAAATCAGAACTTAATATTTGTCCAATACAACTAGCAGTAAAAAAGACTATTGCAAAGAATCTTGAAACAAATTTTTTTATATTAATATTAATATACACAGTTCCTTACAAATCAATATTTTTGGCAAGTGGAAAGAATTACATTTTAATGTCAAAGACTTACGACTTGGAATTTCAATATCCCCCCACAAAATACATTGAAATGCCTTCATAATACTCCAGAATACTCTAATAGAAACAGGGTAACATATCACTCCAAATTTAATTTGTTACTTTCCAGTTAATTATTTGCACACCATTGCCATGTCATTCCTCTTGATTTACAGTTTCCTTAAATTCTCAAAAATTTGGACGTTTTCCCATGGTAATTTAAAAAATACTAAGTCGCGTAATAAATTGTGACCTAATCCATTCATCTGTCCAATCTGCTAATTACTTGGTATACATAATGCCCTAACAGCACGTAATAAATTTACCACCGTAATTTTTAGCGGTACACTGTCACCCAATTACTATAGTATCTTAATGACCCTACCATTTTACTAATCTAGTGGAGTTTCCCATCAATAAATCAAGCAAATTTAATGCTCCCTGTTCTCCACTGCACAGATCAATAATCATGTGGTCAAGTAAAACACAATAATCATCTGTAATAATTTTATTCCTTGCCGCCTCTATGTGAAAGAAATTCTGTTCCTCCATGTTAGAAAAATATGTCATTATAATATGTTTTGACTTATATCCAGTTATCTAAGGGGGAGAAATAGCATGCTGTATAATGTACTAGCAGTATGCATTCCTTGAAAATATAAATAACTTCAGAACATAATAAGCATCTTCAGGGCAGTTTCGTAGTAGGACAAATTGCATTTTTGTAGAAGCTTTCAGTAGTTTCGTAGCAGGGCAAATTACATTTTTGTAGTAGCTTTTTCTCTCTAATGATTTCGAAACTGTATATTTTAACATTAAAAAGCTTATCTTCAGATTTCAAGGCATATACTAATAAATTTCATATTATTTAGCAATTGAATGATTGATATGAAATAAAGTCGCATGATTTGAACCAAAATTAAATTAAACACTATCATTTCCTATGGTATCGGAAAATCACTACGAAACAATACATACATAATATAAAAACTATACATATATTAATTTTAAGAAGAAAATTAGAATTAGAATAGAATGTTGACTTATTTTTTTATTTAACGTATAGATAATAAAATATATTTTTTTTATTTAAGTATATCATACATTCCTAAATTGGACATATTTCAGTAATGGATGTATTTATTAATACAATTTGTATTTTTTAAAGGCTAACAATTTTTCATTATTCTTCTAGCAGCTCCGAATATTTTAGAATTCTTAGAAATGAAATTTTAATGAATATATTGTACCAATTTTTAATGGATTTCTTAAAAGAATTTGATTATTAAATTATTTAATAGCAAAAATAGATTACATTTTTTTTTCTAAATTTTGTTTTAGCATGCTATTTTTACATAAAATATATTATTTAATTGAAATTGAATTATTTTAAATATATTGTAGTAAGAAATAAAACATTCCTTTAAAATTTAAAAGTATCAAATTATATATGAGTTTCAATTGAATAAGGAAAAAATGCTTATCTGTTTACTATAAAATATTTCTATTTGTATAAGCAAAAGTAGTGTTTTTCAGCTTTAAAATTAAATCTAAAATTATATGTATCCAAATTTTGAAAAAATACAAAGTATATCATATCAAAAAAAAAGTATGCATAAGGAGAATGAACAATAAGTAAATAATCGATAAATATCAAAAATATGTTTTTAAATAATATCTAACAAATCTTATTTTTAAGAATTTTATTATTTCTAGATATGACATTATGGTAGATTTTCTGTGGAAAAAGAATGTGCATACGAAATTCAGTTCAAGTAAAAAATGAGAAATAAACAATTGCTTTAATCCTTCAAATCATAGATTACATATTATTTGTAAATTTTTATTAAAAATAAAATTATTTTAAAATTTGGATATTTAACAAGATAATAAATAAAAAAGGGCAAATAAAACATATTAGTTGGTGAAAAAAAATTCAGCAAATTTCAGAAATTAAAAAAAAATCAAGGGATAAATGGAAAAATTATGCATAGTGGTGAAGAATTTACAAATGTAAAATATTAATAAAATTTGAAATTAATTTAAATTTAAAATATTTATTTGAAATAATTATTGTAGAAACATTTAGCAGTATATGTGTTCACGAACAAATTATTTATCCTATTTGCTCCTATAAAGAACAAAAGATTTCGCCAGATATAAAACAAATTATTTAACTCGAGTCATTTAAAAAAAATTTCGAAATGATTCGAATCGCCCATCACTAATATGAAAACGGCAAGAAACGCAAATGTTGTTGACATTGCCAATAAATAATATCGCCAGTAAAAAAGTCATAACAGCAGAATTTTACCCCATTCATTAATTCTTACCCCCTTTATTGGTGATATAAAGCAGAGGCTGAGGAATGGATCATTTATATTTGGCTATTTTTTCGGGGTTACTAAATCAAAAGAAAGGAAATATTTCATTTTTGTCGCAGTTTGGCGCAGAAATGCGAAATTTGCCGTTTTTGTAGCAGAATGTAGCAAAGGACGAAGTTAGGCGCAGATTTCCCACCCCAGTATTTGTATAATTGCACATTTTCGTTTTTTTTTAATTGCTGCTGAAGTGTTTACGATTTCTTTATTGATGTATGTACATATTTCATGGCATTCTGTTTTGTTCCTGCAGTTAATAAGCACAAGGGATCGCGAATCAGTTTTTAATTATTATTGGACTCTTTTTGATAGACACTGACTTGAAGACATGTAAAAATTGTTAACAGCAAATGCTATTTTGTGGTATTATTTCCTTTGTATTATTCTTATTACAGTGACTATGTATATAACATATATATACAGAAAAAGATAGAGATTATGGTTTTGATTGCAAAGAGTTAAGCTTTTTATTTTTTCTATTTTACTCAATGAACAAAAATGACTTCAGAATATTTGAAATCCTTTTTGTCAAACTAAACTTTTAGAATCATATATCAAATGCAACATTCAAAGAAGTCAAGATTAGTTTTATTGGGTATATCTCACAAATTATAAACTGCTAAAGTCTAGAGTACAACAAACATTTTTTTTTATTTTATTTGATGAGATCTTCTATTTCAACTACTACTTTTAGAAATTTTACATTTTTTCCTTTAAATTTTTTAAATCTGCATGCATTAATCAAATTAATAGTAGGCAAAAATTTACTTACCGTCTTTATTTTCTGTTCATAATAACAAGTATTTTTTTCATTGTTTTTGGGAAATTTTATTTCATCCGTTTCAAAGTCAGTATCCAAACAAGAATACTTTTTTCTTGAGTGGCTAAAACATCTACAATCTGAAGAATGTGAACTTTGAAATACTTCATCAAGATGATTTTCCTCAGCAGCTAATAAAATGTGCTTCAATTGCATAAGTTCTTCTTGGAGATTTTGAAAATGCTGACAAAATTCTTCAAAACTAGAATAAATACTTTCAGTACAAAAACTGCTGCTTTCAGGTTCAAAAACTGATTGTTGAAATTGAGTATTTCGTACATATATTTGGCTATGTAAAAGACACCTTTTAGTTTTAATGTATATTTTTTGAAGACACGATTTTAATGTTTTATTTTCTTCGACACAATTACTATAATTTTTTTCACTAAAATGAATTAACTCAATAACTGATGACAAAAGTCCTTCTCTGAAATCTAAATGATCACTACAAAACTTACACTCATCACATTTTAGGGCATGTAAACCATTTGTAACTTCAAGTATAAGATCAATATTAGAACTTGTTTTCTCTAGTTTTCTTTTGCATTTTTTCTTAGAACCTTTTAATTTCAAAACGTCAGAACTTATAATTTGCATTAGTGACTTCTTTTCTTCTACATTTACTTCGGCTTGTTTAATTTTATCCCACAGTAAGCTATTACAGGTTTTATGACTTTCAAGAGCTGAATCAACAATTTCACTTTCATTTTCCAGACCACTTAATGAAGAAGAATCACAAGTGGAAGTGCAGTCCTCAATTAAAGATTTAACTTCATCTACCTAAAATTAAATATTTAAATAATCAGTTAAAATATTTTTAACTAGATAGTATCAAAATTCATAGGGAAACAATATTTACTTTACAGAAGACTAAGTACATAAAAAATAAATATTAAATTCATTGAAAAAATATTATTTAAAAAGCTAAGAAAAATATTAATTTGAATTTGATTGCTAGTATTCTGACTGACAACAATATTAAATAACTTTTCACAAAATAATACAACGGTGCCAGATTCTGAAATTCGCGCTACATCCCGACAAAAGTGAAGCAGTAAATTTTTCTAATAGATTATTACAAGCAGCACCTCAACATTTCCATATTTACAATTTTAACATTCTGTGAAAACAGCATACTCATTTTTAAAGTGTTATTTTTTTCCCCAGAAACTTATTTTTCAGCAACGTATTTTGTATTTGAAAAAAAAAACACTTTTAAAACGATTGCAGCTAACATATAGGGTAAAATATCTTGGATTTAATCAAAATTGCAAATTCAGTGATCCAAAACTAACTTGAATACTGGTCAAATATTTTTATATCTGCACGTAACCAAAATTGCCAAAACTCAACAACTTGTATCATACTGCATTATATTTTGCAGCAGGTATACCTAAAGGGAACTCCATCCCAATTTTTCACAAAGAAAATGGTCAACCGCTTTTATACTACAGATTTTCCACTATTAGAACTATATCATAAATCACCTTCATGACCTTAGTTTCCAAAATTACAAATTAATTACCCATTTATTTAACTAAAAATCTTTTTGAGCATCATAAAGAAGTTCATCGGAAAGATAAAATCATTCTCACTTCTGATGCTTCTACAACTTCTCATAAATATTCAATTGCTGTTATAAAAAGTTTCATTGATTTTTTTTACAGTTAGTATTTCTTTGTATAACAGAGTTTTAACAGGCGAACCTCTAGTTCTTTTATTGCTTCTATCGTCTTATTTCAAGTCAGCTCATGACTATATTATTTAAACAGATAGCTTTACAGTACTACAGCCATCAAAAATAGCGCCCTTCAATCTACATGCATAATAAAATTGCTTGATCATCTAATTTTAAAAGCAGTCACACATCTTAATATATCCTTTTTTGCTTGGGTCACTGAATATGCTGGAATCGCAAAGAATGAGTTAACGTATTCTCTGACTAAAAACGCATCGGATGATGCAATTCTCCACTAGATATCACTACTCATAAAAAACGGTAATATAAGACAAGACAGAAGGGATATGGCAGGTCAACAAATATTTAAAAGAGTTTTATCATTTAAGCACTATCAAACTCCGAATAGGAAAGCGGATGTTATGCTTTCTCGTTTTCGCACCAAATCATTATCCAACCAAAACTAAACTGAATAAATTCGGTTTAATTACCTCACCAATATATTCATATTGTTATGATACAAAAACGCTGGAACACATTTTATTTCAATGTAAACAATAAGTGGATCACAGAAACAAATGATAGAAAAGTTTTGGCTACAATGTATTCTCATTTTCCTGGATTTCTTATCTAACTGAAGAGATGCAGCATAAAACGATTGTCGCAATCCCTCCAATATATTTATTAACATACGAAATCCATCTGCCATTATTCCTTTTACTTTCCCAACTCCCTTCATAGTCTAATAATCTACTTTCATAATTTTCTCCTTTCTTTTACTATTCTAATGATCAATTAATAGTTTATTAATCTAATTATTTGACAGCAGATAGCCAAGGACATAATTTTTCCTTTGTTATTTTCCTTGTTTTCATTTCAGCTATGATTTTTGAAACAATAACAGTTGCTAATAATAATGAAGAACAAAGATTTATGGTGTTTATTTGTTTTGGGTATCTGTCGAATTTTCTTTAGGAAGCTCTAAGATTTGTTGAATAGGAAGACTACAGAAAATTTTGTCCCTTGTATGCATTTGGATTTGTAATTAATGGACTTTCTCCCCCTCTATTCGGCAACAATTGGATAATTCGAGATAAAGCAAACAAATGGTAATCATAAATCTCAAAGTCAAGTTAAGTTAATGAGTTCCCAATTAAACACAGAGTGGGATTGAATATTTATATAAAAATAAGGAAATAAAAAGAAAATTTAAACTTTTGTAACAAAAAGATAATTAAAAGCATACAGAAAAACATACAATCACATTAAAAAATGTCTAAAATATTGTAAATTATTATTATTATTTTAAATAATATCTTGTTTATTAAAGAAAACTTATTTCAAAAATATTATTAATGTTAATACAAAATCATGTATATATAAAATATGCTAATGCAATACCTGATAGGAAACAATAATCTGCTATATCAAAAAGTATTCTGCTTAAGTATTCAATTAATATACAATACAATTAACAAAAGCATCATATCAATAGTAAAATGAAATTTATTAAAAATTTCACTATCAACATAGAATTTTTTTGAGTTTAACAATGCTTAAAAAATAATTATTATTTGATTATTAATATTGATTAAATAATAAATTACCTCTCGTTGAATGTATTCCCACACCTTATGTTGAGCAAAAATCTCATTTTCAAGAAGCTTTAATCTGGTGTTTATCAAATTGCAGAGTGAATTCACACATTTTGGCTCTCTTTCCTTATAATGGAGATCTTTAAAAGATGTATTTTTAATTCATTTGAGAAAACTTATTAATTAAAAATAAAACATACCATGAAACACAGTCAGTATGAAATTTTACACAAATAAGAATATTAAAGTATAAGAATATGTATGATTTGTATCAAGATATATTGAGAATTTCTGCAAACTAACAACAGTATATCCCAATCTAGTTTATTCCTGCCCCCCCCCCCCCCATTAAGATGAATTCTCAATGGATATAATTTGCATTAAGGAAAAAAATCATGAAATAAGGGCAAAAGTTTCATTAATTTGATTTCACTTTTCATAAAAAGAAGCACTTATTCCTTAAATAAAAAATAAATCTAATGTTTTACTTTCAAGTGACAATTAGAATTTTAGTTTCATTGACATATATATCATGCATATATTAATAAAAATAATAACAGAAATTATAAGATCAAATTCAGAAACGGTCTGAATATAAAATAGGAAAAGGATAAATATAAAAAATATATGTATAGGATATAAATAGGAAAATATTGGAAAGTTATATTCCAGGAAAAATTACCTAGTAATGCATTTTCTAAAAAAACTTTTAGCATTTCTTAAAAGTGCATGAAACTCATTATGAAAATTTAAAAAATAGTTAATTGGAGATTATAAAAAAAAAATTAAGTGAACAAAAAATTTTAGGAATGATTAAATAAAATTATAATCAAAGTTTAACTTAATAGCACGGTTGTTTACATGATTAATTTAATTTTCTGTATATTCTTTAACGCAAGGGTGCTAATAATTTCTATAAGAAGGAAAAGATCAAATTGATCATTTCAGTACTTACAAGCAGCATAAAAATTCTATAAAATTTAAGTAAAAAATCTAGTATAATGGTGATGGTGCTGCTCCAGAATTTTATTGTTATGATAGTTCACATAAATTTGTTCAAATGAAATTCATTTGCATCCTATTTATGTGTCCTTAAATGTAAAATGTAATTGATTGTTAAAAGTATAAAGACTTTTTCAGAAAGCCTTCCAGTAGTATGATCTATCTGTGGTTCCCAGTAGAACTTTTTCATGTTTTTAACAACAAAGAAACACTTATTTGTTTTTCTTTTAATTCAACTATATGCCATTTATCTCTCATTCTCTTGGTAGTATTACTTTCATTTTTCAAGCATAATTTCATTAATTTCAATAATTACAATTAGATCACCTCTTTCTTCTCTTGATTCATACTTCACATAATTATAATTCTATACATGTAACAGCAAAAGTTTCTCCAAGCTAGTTATGTAATTTTGTTTTTTAAACCTACTTACTTTATTCATAACTCTTTTTTTTTTTTAACTTCATAGCTTAGATAAACAAAATATAACATAACTAGTACAATAATGAAAAGTTAAAAACCGTACATACACTAAATATAAAATGTCCCAAATACTCATCTTGCTCTTTATAAACTTTGAAACAATCCTCAAACCAAGGGCTCAGTTAAAACCTATTAACTCCTTTCATTGAGCATAACTGATTAAAAGTGTCTTCTTATATATTTTTCTCAATCAATTTTATTTTTCTTTTACATTTGAAACATTTCACTTTGAAAGTAATAATCATTCATTTGTGTAAAAATAAATACCACTTCTCATTCCTTCACATTACAAAACATGAAAAAATATTAATTAGCCTTACTGGAATTCATATTAAAATCTTTATCTAAAGGATGCATAAAATCAAGAAGTATATAATAAAATAATTAATAATAATAAATTATCCCCAAAATCTTGTTTACATAAACATTCATAAAAATATTAAGAGTGTAACTAATTAACTGTCTTAATTAAATTGAGCATTATTGGAAAGAGAATAAATTTGGAATCAATAAAAGTTGAAAAAAAAATAACTGCTCTTGCAAGATGATTCAAGCAGCCATATTTGATACTTATTCACTTGTAATCAGGGCCGGATTTTCCTATAGGCTAACTAGGCTTCAGCCTAGGGCCTACATTCACATTGTTAGCAAAATTAGAATTACACTATTCTAAAAACAGTAAACACTAAAACACTAAATCGAAAATAAGGAGAAATTCTACTCATACGAATAATAAACAAACATAATAAGTAATTTACAAACTTAAAAATGGGAGATGAAAGGGCCTCATAAGTGGAATAGCCTAGGGCCTCTTTCCATCTAAATCCGGCCCTGCTTGTAATTATAGGTGAAAAACTTAATACGTAACAAGCAATGAAAATGTCTTATCGTTATTGTTTCTTAAGCTTTTATGTAAGCTATCAACTTCTCATAAGTATGTAAAGTTATAGTAAATATTAAGAAAATATTTTATTGACAAAATCTTTATATATCCTTATGGTCAAATAAAATATAATCTGCTCAATATATAATATATATTGAAAAATTGTTTTATACATAAAATAGTCTATTTGAAATTTTTTTGACACCAATATTTTTCACATTATAAGTAAAATAAATTGCAAACTTACTATAATAGATGTACATTGCAACACTATTTGTTCACCAAATATTATAGTTTTAGATTTAAATGAGCAACCAAAAAGTCTTGTTTAGTTGATGTCTGTTTTATTATGTATTTATTATGATTGTATTTTAAATTGAGAAGATATTTTTTATGTTTTCTCAAGACTGGCTAATTTCTGGAAGAAAATTTTGCCCTATATCTTACCAAACTAACAAAAGCAAACAATTGAAGCAATACTGTCAGCTACCTTACTAATATTAAAACTCACTATACAATTATGTGTTTTATATAATCTGTAGTAAATGTATTGTGATAGAAAAAATTACAATTTTAAAACATTTGTTATCTTCTAGAGAAGTTACACTGGAATATTCATTAAAGATTAGATTATAATAAATAAAGCAAGAAAGGAAACTGTTTTGTGATTATAAAATAGATACAATTTGTTTCCCATATTGAAAATAAAAAACCCATGCATTTAATCACATAAAAAGCACATTTTTTACAGTAAATGTTGGTTTTATTTTTACTTTATTCAAATCAGTGATCAATACTAATCAAATCATATCCAATAATTAATTTTTTTATTTCTATATAAAAGAATACTACACATAAGTACAAAACTACATATCTACACATAAGTACAAAATTTATGTTAATCTAAAAGAAAATAATTCTTAAAATTTTACCACCACAATCTATATGTAAAGAATTATTCCTTTGTTTTGGAGGAGAAAATTCAGTGTCAGACATAATGTCATCATTGTTCAGGTCAATGCATAAAGCGAGATCTGATTACTATTTAGTATTTCAACCTGCAAAATAAGATTCAAAAGTTAAGATTAGTAATTAAAAAATATCATTAACATTGAAACTTAGTCTATATAGTATGATAAATATTAATAAATTTCATATAATTTTAAATCCCTTTTAAAATTATCCATCTTTCTGTTAAAAAACCTTTGTTGAGTAATGTTAAGTAACATAATACTGTTAAAGCAAAATTGATTTTTTCAATCTTTTGGATTTTATTATATTTATTCAACTGTACTAGTATAATATATTTAATCAACTGAATATTTGACTGATTTTAGAACCAATGATGACTAAAAAAAAATTATAAAAAATTTTCCTTCAGATTATTTAAAGTTTTTTAATAAAGTCTATAAATATATTACAATTCAAAATAAATAAAAAGGAAATTTTGTTATAAGCGTCGAGCAATCTACCTCTCCTGAAAACATTTTGAATATGAAGTATATCATAAAATATTTCTAGCTTTTTAAACAATTTTATTTTCAGTGAATTTTATTGAAATTATAAATCAGCATTTAAATTTGCAACCAGTGCACTACAAAAATTACAAATAAAAAAATTCTTGTAATTAAAAATTACAACAAAATAGGATGAAAATTGTTTGAACTTGTATCCTTTATAACATTTAAGAGCATTTTAAGAACTTGTATCCTTTATTTATAAACATCAAAAATAGTTACAACTCAATTAAGACTTTTTTTTTTTTTTTTTTTTAATAAAAAAAATTTAAAATTAAATTAATATTTTTTTTTTTTTTTTTTTTTACTAAAAGACATTAATCTTTGAATTCAAAATTTTGTAAACAATTTATAGTTTATAAATATTTTTATTTCATGACCAATCAAGATTTTATTAAATGCAACATAAGAAGATTGGACCATGTCTGTTTTAAAGAAAGTGATCATGAATTTAATTCTTGTCCACTTAACAAAGATTTCTTAAAGTGGTAGGTGGATATAAGGTTTGGTAAAATGTTTCAACTTGGTTATAAACCTGAAATATCAGTGGTAAATAAAACAAGTGAAATGCCTGGTATTATAAAATATATACACTCTATTTTTATTTGAAAAAGGCAAAAAATAATTTTTATCCTTTCACTAATGCAATGAAAAAAATTTAAATGAAAAAACACAACAGTACTTTTTAAAATACTACTGAATTATAATATTTATATTGTAATTATAATACATAATTACACAGATAGACTTTAACTGGTTCCTTTTATCGGTTTTGAAATAATTAAACATATAAAATGTGTTACTCATAGATTTAAGAAATAAAAATTTGGCAAATTTGTAGTAACTTTGACTACTATTATCTTAAATGCAAGCAAATTTCATCTCTAATATATATATTCAATTCTTCTTTCTCAGTAGCTGGTTAACAAATTTCGAATTCCTTAAATAAAACAGAAAATTGGAAACATTCTTAATCCCAAATCTGAAAAAATTTAAATGATTTGTCTAGGTACTAAAATTTTAATGATTTGTAGGTATATCTTTTTAGGTATTTTTCTGTACATGCAAATTATAACAAGAGTTTCCGTATTCTTGTGAAACAAGTCAAAAGTAGAAATTAAGAAAAGAACATAAATGTAATTAATCCATGAAAGAAATAGACTTGCAACTATTTAAAACAAAAAGAAAAATTAATTTTTTCCTCGGTTCTTTTTTTATTTTTTTTAACAGAAGGTATAAGTTAAAAATTAATCTAATTAAAACTATAGTTAAGTTTTGCTACATTAGTTTCTCTATTTATCTCAAATAAATACTTTCATTTAGCTTAAATTATTTTCTATAATTTTTTTTTTCTAAAATATGACATGCATACACTGAAAGAAAGTACAGGCTAGAGAAATTAATAATAAAATTACATATCTAGATTTAATTCAATTTTGATTAAAAAAAATTAAGAAATTCACTAAGAAATACAAATTTCATATCAGAAAAAAAAATTTTTAGTTTTCTATTATAAAATGTTCCATAAAAAAGTTTATTTTTTAAAAATACAAATAATCATGAAACTTTCAGTTAATTAAATGTTATATTGCATAATTAATAAAAAAAAATGCTTGCAAAATACTAAATACATTAGCATGTGCAGAATTTTATATTAAGATTCAATTATTAAGTTGAATAACAATTTTATAACTTATAAAAAGAAATTAAATTATGTAATAATAGGAACCAATACAGATAATAAAAACATTATATTCAAAATTAATCAGCTTATAAGTAAATCCTTAGATTTTGCAGCTAAAATTATATAAAATGTAAAATATACTTGATCATTATTATAACATCGTTTACATGTCAAAAATCTTCAATCTACAAAGAATCAGAATTTTCTTAACATCCAATAATATTTTCAAAACACAATCTTGAAACCTAATTTAGATATTTTCATATTTGAATGATCTACAAATCACTTTTTCTAGGGTTACTATAAATTAATAAACAATGCATAGTTAAATAATGTTTTCCAAATAAAATTTGAAAATCGATAGTATTAAATAAGTGTTGATGAAATTTGTTAAACTTAAGAAAAATACATGTTTAATTTAAGCACAATTACTTACACTTAAGCATAATTCTTTTAAAATGAGCTTGCATCTATAAATCAAACATGCTTCATATTTCTTGAGATGAATATAATTTATTTTGACGCTCTACAGTCATTTTGTGCATACAAGGGCAAAACAGACCAGGAACTACAGTTTAAAGTGGATTCTGAACCACTAACATGCATCCATGCTACTGCCAGGATTTGAACCTGAAGTCTGCGATACCAAAGGCCAGAGTGCTAGCCACTTGGTCACAATAGCATACTGCAGTACAGTAACAAAACTAATCAGATGAAATTCTGCTAACTCAAATTTGGAGAAATAAACATGGATATCATGCATTCAGAGATATGCCATATTCTGAAATATTTTTCATGAGGTATTAAAAAAAAGTGTTCTATAAAAAACTAACATTGTCTATGATTAATAAAATATATTCATAGTTTGTATCTTTTACTTCTGTTCATAAAAAAATTACAGAATAGATACTTTTGCACGATAATGTATTTTAACACACACACACAAATTATTTAGTATATGCCATAGAATTTTTTATAAAAAAAATTTTTTTTAAGGCATATTAGATTAAACATATTATATGAAATATATGTTAGTCTTAACAGAAAATGAATTGATTATGATATAGTTTCCCAAAAAATGGATTAAATCATATGTTTTAAATACCCAATATTTTAATATTTTGTGTTAAACAGAAGCGTGTGTCCGTGGCTTATATTCAAGTTACATGCGCCCCCTGGGTAATGCAAAGTGAGTAACATCTGTGCAGCCCTTATGGCATAAAAAGATTACAGTCTATTTGCCAGCTGCATTAGAAAGAGAAAAAATATATATATAGAAGCTATTGAGAATTATTTCTAGGATATTATTCAAATTTATTTTGAATAGTTAAAAAACTGAAAATAATTAACTGTTTTTAATGTTAATTGAAAGGTTAGAAATTGTTTAAATTATACATTACAGATAATTCTTCAAGATAATATTTTTATTGTGTTGATATATAATGTCTCACAAAACATTTTGCAAGCATGAAATTTTAGTTACAATTCCTATGAAAGAAATAGAAATAATTTAAAATTAATAATGATTGTAACATGAAAAGAACTTCACTTTATTCCAAATAAGATAGTATGGTTTATTTAATATAAATTTTTACTTGTCTTGAAAAACTACAATAAAATATTTTTAAACTTCAACAAATCTCACCAAAGTTTTTGCATAAGATTTAGACACACATAAAAACTGTCTCTTTCACATTAATTTTTGATAATAAATTTAGAATAATAATTAATTAATTAATTTTTGAAATATTTTTCTAATGTAAAGTTAAAATTGTCTGTTATATACTAAAAATTATCTACTTAGAATATTCATGTTTTTATCTAGCATTTATTTACATAATATCACCATAACTAGATTCAGCAAACATACTTCATTTGAAATTTAATTATTAATTGCAATTAGAAAAGTTTATACTAATAATCAGTAAATCAAGATCCGAAGGGAAACAAAGTTCTCTCATATAATATAACGAATCATTGTAGAAAAAAAATATACAAAATATATATATAAAATATACCCATACTAAATTATTTCAAAGTAGTAAATTTTCATTATTTTAATCAAAGAATTGGTATAAATAGCAAATTTATAGGAAAACTTTTGTAAAGCACTGTATTTTATTGTTAGGAAGTAATGATTTTTAAATAATAAAGAAATAATTATCTATCCTATTGTCCCACATATTTTCATCTTCCAAAATATTTAATTTTTTTACTGTAAATTTTATTTTTAAATAATCAATTCTTTTAAACAATTATCTTCTTCATATGAATATGTTTCTATTCATCCAAATTTGAATATTGGCATGTAATGAAAATTAAATATAATTATCAAGAATTTTAATACACTTTTAGAACTATTACTAAGTATATATTGTCAAGCTTCAGTTTAAACGTGGATTTAAAAAATTAAACAAATTCCCCCTCCCCCCGAAAAAAAAGCCTCTTTATTTGCCTCCTAAAAGCTTATAAGAAATATGTAACTTATTAGCTCATTTGAAAATGAAGTACAACATAAGAAAAACAACAATATTGTTATTTACGCATTTAACTGGACTTGACTTCACTTGACTTTGAAATTTAGGCTCTCTCAATTGATTGCTTTATTTTCCATTTATTTATTTTTGAGAACAAGAATCGAAACAATATTTATCACATGAATAGACTGTTTTCATATTTTTAAAATCAATCTAATTGATTTATTATATTTCTTATTATACAACCCAATACAAATTTTAGATAATTATAGATTGTGGATTTCTGGCCCAAATGCCTTCCAGTTTGAATTTTATTGCTTTTGGTTACTGTCAAATCAGAGATACAGAAATGCGCTTTATTCTACGGGGCATTAGCTACAGTTATGAAAGTGGACTTATTGATGTAATCCGTCATCCTCCTGAAATCCCGGGTGAGATCTAAGAAGTGAAAGGAATTGATAAGAGAAACTTTATACAGTACAGTACAGTTTAACATGTATAGTTTGAAATTTATAAAAATTTCAATTCTTGTGAGAGCAATTGGATAAATCGAGATAAAGCAGCCTATAGCGAGCATAATTCTGAAATTTACGACAAATTAAGTCAAGGCATTTTAACAGTAATTGTTGACTAAAACAATTTACAGTAATTCCCTGCCTAAAATTCGCATCGCCATATAATTGTAATTGTGATGGTATAACTCGCAGGAGTAATTTCCTGCTGAAGAAAGTAATAAAATCTCGTAAAATCTGGAGGGAAGAAAGTCAGCTCCTCCTCTTCTTACCGTATACTAAACAAGTGTTTTTGTATCTATGACATTCAATATCACCACCGCAGATGAATGACGAAAGAGGACTTGCCTTCAACCCAGAATTTGCGTACCATATGGGAGAAAACTGGAAAATTCCTACCAGGCAGTCTAGCTATCAATGCAAAATGCTTTACACACTTTATCACAATCTCCATTGAGATTCCTCGTTTCTAAAAACAGCGACTATAGCAACGCTTGTGTGCGGAGTCGAACCTGAGTCCTCCTGCACGCTAGCTGCACATGTTGTTCTTCAACGGCCAAAATCTTTATATTTAGAACATTATTTTTCTATCACAAATAGTTCTTTTTGTCTTTCTTATTCTAACTTTAATTGTTATTTTGAAAAAAAGCATTCGCAGGTGCCGTTTGATAATATTGATTCTCATGAATTTATTTTTTTCAGTAGATTATAAACAGAAAATAACTGTACATTTCATTTTAGTTATAAATTTAATTAAACAACATCCAAGAGATAAGGTATGAAAAATTTTTAACGATAAATTAATACGAATACGTATAATCGACCTCCTTTTTACATTCTTTCATTCCTAGAACGTAAGACTTCATTTGCTGACAATAGATGGCAGCTTCTCAAGGATGTTGTATAATAATTTCGGGTTCGCATTCTGAATAGCTAAATAAAACACAAATGGTTTTACTATGCTCCACAATAATTAAATATTCTCTAATAATATTAATCAATTATTTTAATCAATGTGAATAAAAATAAATATACCTTTCAAAATGTGTTAAATTTATAATTCTAAATTCCCTTTATCTATGTGATTTTTTCTTCTTTTTAAATGTAAAGAAAGATAAGAAATATTTTCTAAAATATCCAGAATAAAAATGAATTTTATTCTATTTAATTCATTTTAAAATTTACGCAAAGCCAGACGCAAAGTTTTGATGTTATACGTATATATATATATATATATATATAATGATAATGTTCAATGAAAGTCCAATAGTGAATGCTCAACAAATTTATAAATGAACAAATCCTGTTTCTTTGCCAATCATCCTCAGTGCACCATTTTTAGTTACAGATATGATTTTCGACAGATTTATTTCTGGTACAGGAAAATCTTCTGCGACTGCTCTACAAATATCAGTACCTTAAGTATTTTGGTTAAAGATATTAAACATTTAATTCTTCTATTAACTTATAGCCAATTAAATATCGAATAAAAATAGCTTATCGAGCTGAAAAAGTCAATGCGTTCTTTAAGACAAATAAAAATCCAATGGGCATAATTTTTGTGCCGTTGATATAATCAAGTGACTACAAATGAAATCATTTACTCCAGAAAATTGTCAAAGAAATACAGTGATGGCAAATATATGGCACCTGTGGCGTTTGGGCCATTCGAGATTTTTTTTTACGGTTTGTAAATTATTTATTTTGAAATATATATATACTAATTTAAACAGTATTTTTTTTTTACAAAAAAGGTTTACGGATATTTAATGGATAATCAAAATTTGATTTTCTATATACTATATCTATGCAATATTAACTATCAATAAATTGTAATTATGTTGAAATGTAATTCTAACTTTACTGTAACAATGCCTTGCAACAACAAAGCTGCATAAGATGTTCAGTATTTGCTTGCTTGGTATTTTTCTAAAATGGTACTGGCGACTTAGTCTCTATATAACAACATTTTTATTTACTTCATTACCACCTCTAAAAATGGTTGCATCAAATAAGAAACAAAAACTTGGTGGTGCCAGAAATAGAAATTCGAGCAGACAATTTCAAAATGGGTGAATCGAAATGTATGGCATAATTGCAAAAAGTTACAAAGCCATATGTGCGCATGTTCTGTGACAGTGGTATGTAGAACATTTGTAAAATGATACTATGAAAAAATCAAAATGAGATGCTGACAAAAGTAAAGAGAAACAAAAAGAATACATTTTAAGAGTAATTAGAATAATTAGCAATTCTACAACTAACTGCTTTAACTAAGTTTATGAGTGTTAATTGCAATATTGTAGCTACTAGCTTTGAAGTAGCCAAAGTAATTGCCTAACATGCCAGCAAATTTACATTCGTGACTCACAAAATAATTAAAAGTTCTTACGAAGAGAAAAAGTTTAGCACATCCTTCGACTTTAGAAAATGCATTGATCGCATATAATATATATAAAAGATGTTCCAAAATATACGCAAAAAATCTTATTTGAATTTGGGACAAGCTGGATAAGTTGGAAACCCTGAACTACACAGATTTCGAAATGAAATCTCGTATGTTTCAAAATTCATGCGATTTCTTGCTTGAATTTTGGGACACACCCATAAATATTTCGCAACGATTGTCATTTTCTAGAAGATGAAAAGACACAAAGAACAATACTTTACCATTGTGGAAATAATTATAGTGATCAATATTACTGATAATATATTTTTTATTTTCAAAGAAAACTGATTTGTTTAACTGAAATTAACAAAATGTGAAGCTGCAACAAAAGAATTTAATAAGAATATATCAGTGATTCGAGAATGTTGCCTATATCAATCAAAAGAAAATTATTTAAAACTTTAACTAATTAAGGAATATTTGAATTGCTTCAAAATAAAATTCTTACCATAATATTTATTAGTTTCTCAAGATATGACAAAACGATATAATTTGAATAATTTATGAAAAACATTCTAATTAAATAGTCATTAATAACTTACTATAAGATGAAAGAAAGTATACTAAACAGACATTCGTATGCAAAATATGCAATTTAAAATTAAATGAATGCATTTTATTAAGGAGATTTTTTACTTAAATGCTCTAAAAATATAAAAAAATTCAGGCAGCTAAACTTTTAAAGCATACCTTGGAAATTTTTAATATAAACAATTTTAGTTTTTTTTTTTTTTTTTTTTTTTTTTTTTTTTTAAAAAAATAAAAAT